>CAMZMU010000103.1:33526552-33848469 GCA_947311845.1 Poa pratensis | reverse complement strand
GCAACCTCCGCGACAAACTCCTTCATGCCCTGCCTCGACTCGTGGGACACCCTCTTCACAGCAACCTCCAATTTGGATGTCCGAAGCACTCCCTTATACACCCTGCCGAACCCTCCTGCGCCGAGTAGGTGCTTATCGTTGAATCCATCGGTGGCATGGAACAAATCCTTGTAGGAGAACCGATGCGGTCCAAACTCGACCTCCCAGTCTTCTCGTAGCTCGGCATACCTCAGTCTCTTCCGCACAAGAAGAACCGCAACCATGCCCAAGCAAGGAGGAATGCTGCAACAGCAACTGGTGTTAGGATTTCCTGGACCTTGGATCGTGGCTTGGAGCCAAGACGAGGTAGCTTCGGCAGGTGACGATGTCGATGGCCGGAGCAGGTCTATTGATGCCGAAGCTCCAGCCAAGAATGTAGTGCCGGGAGTGATCGCCCCAGTTGCGGAACAGAAGCCGATGTATGCAGGCTCCGTTAGCACGTCGGAGTTGTACGTGGCAGAGACGAGTGGCCTTGCCGTTTGGACATCTGAACCGGAGCAATGGTGACGTCGATCTGTGCGAACTCTCCGTCATAATCCACCCACGCCCGCATCACGTCGCCGCTGATGAGGTTCATGTTCTGGAAGCTATCGTCATCGCTGCTGCCGTAGTAGCCAGCGGCGTGCGACTGCACGGAGCGGAGGCCGTCGATGTTGACACCTACGTGGTTGTTGTTGATGTCCTTGAACTCGATGTTCTGCATGGTGTCGAGCGAAGATGTGGTTGCTGGTGTTGCCGCTGTTGTCGATGTTAGCGAGCCCCATGTACTGGGCTGCAAGCGCGGTGGAGAAGTTCTTAGTCGGCGCGATGACAAAAGCGATGCCATGGCCGCTCAGGTTGGAGTAGTGGTCAGGATGCCGAACACGAAGAGGCGGAGAAGGACCGCACCGCGCCTCCGGGCAACCTGCGGAGGCGGAACGGAGCCGGGAAGAAGGCGTTCCTTTGAGCTGCACCGTACCATTGGTCAGCTCAAGGAGGCCTTCCGGCGTGACTGTGGCCGTGCCGTCGAGGTTGAGGTCAGCACCATGGAAGCCGGAGAAGGCAAACTGTTCATAGGCGGAAGCATCCAAGGCTGCGCAATGGAAACCATGGAAGAGAAGGATCGGCAGGAGGAAGTAAAAAATCATCATGTGCGGGCTACAAGCTAGACGGGAGTATCTAGTTATCTACCCGACGTCCGCACGTAGTTCATGCCCCAAAAGAAGCTGTGCTTGCTATATGCTTAATCTTCAGTCGCCTCTAAGACTACGACTAAACTACGCATCGCTGTCGGAAATTTCCTTGCCAGTTGTTGCAGGCTTGCAGCTAGCCAGTCTCCGGTCTGAATTTCCAAACGAATCGCTGTCTGTTCTTCTTCTTTTTTTATTCTGAAATTATTTCTTGGGTTGCATTATTTTGGCTTGCAATCGATCTCATCAGTTAGCGACCACAAAATCAGAATACGTGAATATATTCTCTTGATCATTAAAGAAGGTAAGTTAAACCATTATGTTCCTAGTCAAGCAATGAAAGGGACGGCACAACTCGATAGCTGTTCCGACTCCGATCGGGAGACGAAAATAGTTCAAATAGTCATGTGATCGATACACGTGAACAAGCGAGACCAAACACCAAGTCAAGCGACATATGCTACTGTATTAGACCTCTCCCAATGCAAATTTCTTAGCACGATCTTATAAATATTTGCCGATGTGTCATATTACTTAAACACGGCGATGAAAGCTCCACGAAATCTGACCACCCCTTCACATTCAACCCACGCTCCTGATTCCCCCCCCCCCCCCCCCCCCCCCCCCCCGCATCGTACCACTATAATTGTATTTCCTTTTGTACCACACCCTTATTGCCCGTGTATATCCCCAATGAGAACCACCGAAAGCGCAATTTAATGCGAAGAGTGGTTAACCCACTACCATGTTCTACTCCAGTACGACTCCATCTCATTTCCCCATTGATGTTCTTCACTCTACTGTTTGTTCGTGTTCTTCCCTAATTCGTGTGCACACTCTACGGCTTGTACTCACGAGGAGTGTACTGCCCATTAATTGCGCACAGTTCGCACCAATTGGAATTCATTATTTTTTATAAGTTTCCTTAATGTGTTCGGCCAACACGACGTCTATAGGTTCAAAGCATAAACACGATTGGAAAACAATAAAACGTTTTCCTTTTACAAACTACATGCCAAAACATGTGGCGAACCAATTATATACACAAATAAAAAACATGTCCAAATTATACTAACGTCCAATACTAAAGCTCGGATCGTATCATATACATTTGGTATCTTGATCGGCGATTTGTAACGTGAAACTGAAACTCAAATACATGTGGACATAAAGTTTTACTGATACCCTAATAAGCAGTTTAAAATTATATTTAGATATCAATACTCGTTCGCACATAAAAGATGTTCATTTTATGTTACAAACAAATACACTAATTTATCTCTTCGATATAAACTCAAATATAGCAAACAGATGACTATTTATTGCTAGCACGGTGAATTGAACTTGGGTGGGCAAAAGGGCATCAACACACCTTGCAACTAGGCTATGCCTAAGTTTGCGACACTTCTACAAGATTTAAACTGAAATCGAAAGATGCGTCCTCGCTATACCACAAGCAACACTATATATCCTTCTAAATTCAACAACAACAACAACAACAACAACAACAACAACAACAGCAACAACAACAACAACAACAACAACAACAAAGCCTTTTATTCCCAAACAAGTTAGGGTAGGCTAGAGTTGAAACCCATAAGATCTCGAAACCAAGTCATGGTTCTGGCACCTGGATAGCTAACTTCCACGCAGCCCTATCCATGGCTAGTTCTTTGGTGACATTCCAATCCTTCAGGTCTCTCTTAACAGACTCCTCCCATGTCAAGTTTGGCCTACCACGACCCCTCTTAACATTCTCATCCCGCTTTATCCGTCCGGTATGCAATGACGCTTCCGGAGGCCTACGTTCTATATGACCAAACCATCTTAGACGGTGTTGGACAAGCTTCTCTTCAATCGGTGCTACCCCAACTCTCTCACGTATATCATCATTCCTGACCTGGTCCTTTCTTGTGTGGCCACATATCCATCTCAACATGCGCATCTCCGCTACACCTAACTGTTGGATATGTCGTCTCTTGGTCGGCCAACATTCTGCGTCATACAACATGGCAGGTCGAATCGCCGTCCTATAGAACTTGCCTTTTAGCTTTTGTGGCACACTCTTGTCACAGAGGACGCCAGAAGCTTGGCCCCACTTTATCCAACCAGCTTTGATTCGATGACTCACCTAAATTCAACCTGGGTGGCCATATATCCTTCTAAATTCAACACCTAAAATATTTCTAACACATATGAAAATTTTCCTTAAAACATCAGAGAAAATTAAATTACAGATATTTAACGATTTTCCCTTAAAACGTACCGATTTTTTACTTTATAGATGAAACCAAAAACTTTTTGAATATGAACCACAGTAATATATATATATATTTTTTGACTATGAAACCGTGAGGGAAGCCCCACGGTAATTTTATAATAATAAACTGAAGTAACAAGATACAAATTTTAGGTTGAGAGGATCAACCCGAATAAAAAGTTACATAAAAGCAGGAATTTAAAGGCTTTCGATCCAGGTAGACAAGGCTTGTTTAATTGTGTGTTTCAGTCTATGATATATCAGGTTGATGTCTTTGATGAAGATAGCTTTCCATTTCCTGAAAGATGCCCTTTGTTGTTGAAAGATGAATTCATTTCTGCACTTCCATATGTTCCAGGCGGCTGCTATAGTTACTTCCAGAAAGGATGGTCCTGTGAAATTTTGTCCCGTCACCACAATTGAATCCAGTAAAGTATCTCTTTGTGTCCAGTTGACATTTAGGAAAGACCAGCAAAGTTGAGCAAAAGGGCATTCGAAAAAGAGGTGGTCTCTGGTCTCATTGACATGCATATTACAGAGCACACAGTCCATAGATGTATCAAGATGCCAATGTTTGCGAGCCATTAAATCTTTTGTGTTTAGACGATCCAAAAGCATTAACCAAGTGAACACTTTTTGTTTTGGTAGACATCTGCATTTCCAGAAATTCTTGTAAAGTTGATGTGTTTGAAGACCTTGGAACATTAATTTATAAAAGCTAGCTGAGGAGTATGTTCCAGAATTATACTGATAGATCCATTGATCATTTCCTTCTCGGTTGTTAAATCTAAGTTGAGATTATCCAGTAGATTTCTGACATGTTGCATCTCTTCATGAGCTTGTACTGACATGGGTAGTATGAATAAACTTGGCAAATGAGTTGTTGATAAAGCAGTCTTAAGAGACAAGTCAGGCTCCAACGCAAAACTGAACAATCTTTCGTGTTGTTGTGCTAAAGTGTCATTTCCAGTCCACTTATCTTTCCACATTAAAATTGAGGATCCGTCTTTTGGTAAACAGTTAGTAACACCTCTGTATTGCCATAATAAAGCTGAGATATCTTTCCACCAAAATCATCCAATATGTACCGAAGCTTGGGAGTTTTGTCTTGATAGTAGCAGTGCCATACTAATTCAACCCAAGGGATAGCTTCTTTGTTCATAAATTTATGGAGATGTTTTAGAAGGAGAGCTTCATTTTGCAGTTCCAAGTTAATGACTCCTAAGCCTCCTACATCTTTTGGTTTACAAACTTTCTCCCAAGCTGCTAATGAGTTACAAGTAACAGTCATGTTGTCATCTGTTTTACCCCAAAGACAGTGTCTTCCTCCTCTATCCACTGTTTTGATCATTGTTTTTTGAATTTTGAGTGAGCACATATAGAATGTAGGCAAAGCAGAGAGTACAGAGTCAATATAAGTTAATCTCCCAGCATATGTAAGGAATCTAGAAACAGCATTAAGCCTTATCTCAACGCTATCTGCTAAAGGTGATAAATCTTGTATTGTCGGGTTTGTAGTTCCCAATGGCAAACCTAGGTATGTGAATGGCATTAAGCCAACCTGACAGCTGAGTATTGACGCCAAATGGTTAGTTTCGTCATCAGAACAATTTATTGGGACCATGCTTGATTTAGCATAGTTCACTTTAAGCCCTGTGGCAGCAGCAAAATCATCTATTATTGCTTTCATGAGAGTAATTTGAACTGGGCAAGCCTCCATCACTATTAAGGTGTCATCTGCGCATTGAACTACAGGGAATTCATGATTTGGAATAGGAATCGGAGCTATCAAGGAGTTCTGGTGGAAGTGGAAATTAATCATTGTTTGTAAAAGATCAGCAATCTCCACAAATAGAAGAGGAGATAAGGGATCTCCTTGTCCCACTCCACGTTTACATGCAAACTTTTTTCCTGGTACCCCATTAAGCAGAACTGAAGATGTTCCAGTAGCCATAACATTTCTGATCAAATTTATCCACATATCATCATACCCTTTTAACTTTAAAATTTTCAGAATTGCTGCATGTTCCATCATATCAAATGCCTTTTGGAAATCAATTTTGAGAACCACCACATGTTTTCCAGATTGTTTGCATTGATGTAAATATTCAAAGGCCCATCCAAGACAATCTTGTATATTTCTGTTTCTCAAGAACCCATATTGGTTTCGATGAATTCCTTTCAAAATAACTTCCTGAAGTCTATTGGCTAATAGTTTTGTAATCAATTTCAAACATGAGTTCAGAAGAGATATAGGTCTATAATCATTTGGTGTTTCAGGCCCTGATTTTTTCAGTATCAAAGTGATGAGAGAGTCATTTATACTTGTAAGATCAATGTTACCTTCCTGAAAATCTTTGCACAGGTTGTAGACATCGTATTTGATTATATGCCAGCATTTTTTAATAAACATTCCATTAAAGCCATCTGGCCCTGGTGCCTTATCAGAAGGTAAATGTTTGACAATCCCATCAATTTCATCAGTGAGCCGAGAGATCTTGTAATCCTGGAACAGGGGTTACCAACTGTTCTAGAGTGACAGGAAAATTAATCATGTTAGATTGTCCTAATCTTTCTTTGAAGGAACCCCATAGAATTGCAGTTTTTTCTTCATGGTTACATACTTCTCTTCCATCTGGCATGACGAATTTTGCAATGTTATTCTGTCTGTATCTCACTGTGGCCATGGAATGGAAAAAGGAAGTATTTTCATCTCCCAGTTTAGCCCACCTAATTGTGCATCTATTTTTCCAAATGTCTCTCCTACAATTAGTGAGATGTATGAATCTTTCCTTAATGAGTATTCGAAAGTTCCATTCAGTTATGTGAAGAGGTCGCAGATTTTCATATTCATCTAGCATTGCAATAGCACTGTCACAATTTGCTAGCATTGAATCTAAGTTGGAGATGTTTCCATTCCACCTTTTGAGAGCTTTCCTTAATATTTTTAATTTTGCGGTAATGACTTTAGCTGAGTTTCCATCAATGTGTGTTGCCCAAACATTTTCAACTGTATCATAGAAACCAGGTTGGCGTATCCAATAATTCTCAAATCTAAAAACTGAAGCTTTTGAATTTTTGATCCAATATTGACAACACATGGAATGTGATCCGAAACAGGTCTAGCTAGAGGATTTACCACAGTATTAGGATATTTTAAAGTCCATCCAGCAGATGTGAAAAACCAATCAAGTTGAACAAGCAATGGATCACTTTGCATATTACTCCAGGTATAGTTTCTTCCTTTTATTGGTAACTCCACTAGTCCAAGATTGCTTATCATTTCATTAAAAGTGAAAATATCTTGCATGTTTGCTCCTTGCCTATTTCTGCTTTCAACTGATCTATAGAAGTTAAAATCACCAAGTATAACCCAGTTTTCATCAAGTGGAATATCAAGATCATTCAGCCAATTAATAAATTCAGATCTTTTTGGTTCGATACATGGTCCATAGACATTTACCAGTTTCCAAGTATCAGATGACATTGTAGATGTGAAATTGATAATTACCCAAAGCTTTCCATGAACATCAAAGTTCCAGTAAATATCGAACTATTCCATAAGACTAGTAAACCTCCAGAAGCACCAACCGAAGGGACACAAACAAATCTGTCAAAGCGCTTTGGAGCAAATTTTCTAATGAAAGAGTTGTCAAATGAAGCTCTTTTAGTTTCTTGTAGGCAGATAATAGAAGCATTGCTTTCTTCGATTTTAGTTCTTAGTGGGGCCCATTTTTCCTCATCATTTAAACCTCGAATATTCCAGCATAAGATGTTCCAAACCCTTACAGAAGGTAAATAAGTCGACATTGCAAAATACAAAAGATACACTGAATCAATGAAATATTGGAACTGAAATCTAGTTCTTCTTTTTTGGCTTTAGAAGCCTCTCCTCTGTGATCTCAGAGACTGGGACACCACAATCCACTCCAATCTTCTGCATAGCAGTCATCTGGAGCACTGATATTGGAGCTAGTTTTACATTTGATTTCTTTCTTTTAGAGCCTCCTGCTGGCATTTCAGAGTGAACAAAACCAGATTTGTCACTACGCAGACCACGACGAACAACAGAAGTCACCTCAGGTACATCTTCCTTTCCTTTTCTTTTTTCCTCTGTTTAGTGGCCTCAGAATTGATCTCTACATCATAATCCATACTCATTGAGCTATCAGACATCTGTTGTATTTCAGAACTGTCAGGATCAGCAATTTCATTTGTTTGTATGTAGATTGGGAACTGAGCATAAGCTGGAAACTTAGGACCAGTAGGTAACATTGCAAGAGCCAGCACACCAAGTTTAATTGCTTTTGGTAAACCCTGAATCAAAGAACACAAAGGAGCAATCCACTGAACTGCATAATCTGAATCTTCTGTCAGACGTGGTGTATAAATATTGCAGCATAAGGATGCCAAGACCTGATAGAACTCTAGTGGTAGAGGAATCATAACATTAATCTGTGTTCCTCCAGCACGAACAAAAGCCATATTGCCTGCGACAATTCCTTGTAAAAGATTTTCTGCCGCTCTCTCTGCAATCTCACATTCTTCATTCCATGCAGCCAAACCATCATCTTGTACATTGCCTTCAGGTTTGACGCCATCCATGAGAGATGGTCCAGAATACTCAAGGAACTGTCTATAGCTGAAACCAGAGTAAGGAGTAGGCGGTGGTGATGCAATTGGCCACTGAGCCCAGCCATTTGCTTGAAAATGATTATTGTTATGCTGAATATCTTGATCCCAGGCCATGTCAGCATTCTGTTGTTGCCACATGTTTGCATCATGGGCTGCTTGCTGCATCGCTGTTAGAAATGGCAGATTCGATGGATGAGGAGATGCGTTCATCGAGGCACGGGATCCTCATTTCCTACCAATCCAGGGTTTGGGTTAATTCCATTCAGAATGAAAACTGGCACTGACCATGACTTACCCAAACCTCCAATACCAGCAAACCTCTTGACCACAAGGCTCTGAGGAACCAGAGCCACTTCATTAATGAAAACTTTTACTAGCACTCTAGATTTTTTGTAGACCGACCTGTGCCAGATCAACAACTTTCCAAAGCAAGATGCAGCTTTAATCACATAATGTTCAGTCTGATAGTTTAAAGGAAAACCTAACAGCATTACCCAAGCTTCCCTCTCAATAACCGGACTTCTCATGTTTGGTCCATCATCATGATTCAGGAGAGTGAAAGTTGAGTTTTCCCCTAGGGCATGAGGACTAGTGGCAATCAGGTAATCTTTAGCTACTGAAGACTGAAAGCGAATCAAACCCACAACAAAAGGATAGATCTCTCCATCACTAGTTTCGGCACCCAGATCATCTAGCAAGATACGCCTAATTTCTGTGATCATATCTTCCCTCTCATTGTCAGGGATTTCAGGGCTAACTGTCACCAGCGCATACTGATCATATATAATATATATGACAAGTAACTGGCCTCGAGTTTCGATTCAAATGACTTTTCACATTTATTGTTTTATTGGATCTTGACTAGTAGTTTTTTAGAATGCAACACCTAATGTGCGAGCACAGTGACATGATTTTGGGTGGGCAGGTTGGCACCAACACCGCCTTGCCATGCCTTTGTATGTGACAAAATGACAATGCCTAATATGCTACGATGATCACCACACACATCATTTGTATTAGAAACATCACGACTAATGATCACTTATCGCAGTTTCTTGTTCACATATACCGAATTTTCATGAAACAATTCACATTATACAATACAACGTCACCTCAAACTTAGTCTGATCACCCAAAAGAACAAAATAATACTAAAAAAGTACTAACTATGAAGTTTGATTTGAATCCTCCATTTCATTGTGAACATGAGTTTTAAGTACAGGTGAATTATTTCTAATTTCTTCTTCTATTACCGACCAATTACACCATGCTTACATCCTCACCACTAAGTTGACACTTTTTTTTACCGTCACTATCCGCACCAGGCGCAAAGAAAATCTGTTCAATTTTACTCTCCAAGTTCCTATTATCTACCCATTCCTCCAGTAGCCCGAGATCTCCGGCTGAAGGTGCGATGGCGTGGCCGCGTGGGAAAACATTGAGTTGCTGGGTGTCGAGAAGCTGCTGGTCGACGGCCACCCGGTCGAGTTCATCGGTCATGGGCATGGGGGAACAACCTCCAATTCGTCGTGTTCGGCGACACGTTGTCCAACCAGCGTGCCGCTCACATTGTGCTCAGCTCGATGTAATCCGAGCCGAGCATGTTCACCTCAAGCCCGGTGCCGATGGATTTTGTGTCTACGCCTTGCTCTCGAAGGATGGGTCTGATCAACGTCTCCATGGTGATGTCTACTGGGTCGGCGACACCCTCCTTAATTTTCTGGATCGGCGTCAACCCTTAGCTTCTATATGACATGGGTGTCCCGCTGGTGTCCTCTGTAAGATTGATAAACTCGTATATTGATTGATTGTTTGGAGATTACAAGGGGTATATATGAGGGAGCCAGCCGGCCACCCTTACTTGAGTTACAAGCAAAACCCTAAAACAAATCGTATCCAACTCTTATTCTAACATCCCCCCGCAGTGTCAACGTGGGGTTCACCAACGTTGAGACTGAAACGAATGGCGGTAAACGATGATGTAGGGAGCCCCTTGGTGAAGATGTCTGCAAATTGCGCAGTAGTAGGAACATGAAGAACGCGAACTTGTCCAAGGGCCACCTTCTCCCGAACAAAATGAATGTCAATCTCGATATGCTTGGTCCGTCGATGCTGCACAGGATTACTGGACATGTAAACAGCGGAAATATTATCACAATAAACCACAGTAGCCTGCTGGACAGGACGACAAAGATCCGAGAGAAGCTGGCGCAACCAAACCGTTTCGGCGACAGCATGTGCCACTGCACGGTACTCGGCCTCTGCAGACGAACGCGAAACTGTAACCTGCCGTTTCGAAGACCATGAAATCAAGTTGTTACCAAGAAAAACACAGTATCCGGATGTGGATCGACGAGTATCCGGGCAACCAGCCCAGTCGGCATCGGAATATGCTGTCAAAGTGTGCGGAGAAGATGAATAAATGTGCAGACCATGATCTAAAGTACCTTTGAGATAGCGTAGAACACGTTTGACATGATTATAATGTGGGACTCGAGGATCATGCATGTATAGACAGGCTTGTTGGACAGCAAAGATATTTCTGGGCGAGTGAGAGTAAGATATTGTAAAGCACCAGTTATACTACGATAAAGAGTGGCATCGTGAAAAATATCACCAGAGAGGAGAGCTTGGTTGTAGTGTCTACAGGGGTTTTAGAAGGTTGACAGTCAAGCATGCCTGATTTAGTAAGAAGATCTAGAATATATTGTCGTTGAGAAAGAAATAAACCATGAGAATCACGAGTGACAGCTATTCCTAAGAAGTGATGTAGAAGACCAAGATCAGTCATGGAAAACTCAGATCGTAATAAGGAGATGATGTGATCAAGAAACTGTTGAGAAGAGGCTGTTAGAACTATATCATCGACATATAAAAGAGATAGGCAGTTTGAGAGTTGTTATGATAAACAAAAAGGATGAGTCAGAGGGTGAAGGATGAAAACCGAGAGTGAGAATAAAGGTAGAGAAACGTTGAAACCATGCACGAGGAGCTTGTTTAAGACCATATAGAGATTTTTTAAGGAGGCAAACATGATTTGGATTAGAGGAGTCTTCGAATCCTAAAGGTTGCTGGCAGTAAACAGTTTCATTTAGGGATCCATGTAAGAAAGCATTTTTAACATCAAGTTGATGAATAGGCCAAGAAGAAGTGACTGCAAGACTAAGGACAATGCGAATGGTGCTGGGTTTAACGACAGGAGAGAAGGTTTCATCGTAATCAAGACCATGTTGTTGAGAGAAGCCACGACAGACCCAACGAGCTTTATAGCGAGAGAGAGAGCCATCGGAGTGAAATTTTTGACGAAAAACCCATTTACCAGAAACAACATTAGCACCGGGAGGTCGAGGAACAAGTTGCCAAGTTTGATTATCTATAAGAGCTTGAAATTCATCACGCATTGCAGAAGTCCAGTGGGGATCAAGAAGAGCTGATTTATAAGATTTGGGAATGGGAGATATAGATGGAGTAACATTAAGATTTAATCTTTGAGTTGGTAATTTAAATCCTGATTTTGCTCGTGTGCGCATTACATGTTCGTTAGTAGGTTTAGTTATAGGAACGGCATGGGGGGGAGGTTGGAGAGGAGAGGGGAAGCATTGCCCGGCGCAGCGGAGATTCGGGCATAGGAGAGGGAGGATCGGGAGGCGTGGCAGAGACGTCTGCCGCGGCAGAGCCCGCTGCCGCGGTATTATCGCATGCTGCCGCGGCAGGATTTGCAGCAGTTTCGGCTGCCGCGGCAGGGCTCGGGGTAGGGTTTGGTAGGGTTGGGTTTGGTGCGATGTAGAGAGGGTTTAGGGTGGGTCGGCGAGGTGAGGGAGAGGTGGTAGATGTGTCGGTCTCGGACGGCGTGTGACGTTGTGAAAAAGGAAAAACGTTTTCAACAAAGGTGACATGACGAGAGATGTGAATACGGCCAGAGAGAAGATCAAGGCAACGAAAACCTTTGTGTTCATCGGAGTAACCAAGAAACACGCAGGAGATAGATCGGGGGGCTAGTTTATTTGGTGATGTGGCATACATGTTAGGGAAGCAAAGACAACCGAAAACACGAAGCTCGGAGTAATCTGGATGACATCTAAAGAGAGAAAAAAGGGAGTGTGATGAAGATTGGATTTAGTTGGTCGTATGTTTAGAAGATATGTTGCAGTGCGGAGGGCCTCAGCCCAATATCTAGGAGGCATAGATGAGTGAATTAAAAGTGTGCGAATAATATCATTAATTGTTCGGAGAGCTCGTTCGGCCTTGCCGTTTTGGGGAGAGGTGTAGGGGCAGGAAAAACGAAGGAGAATGCCATGACTAAGGAAGAAATTTCTGTTTCGATTATTGTCAAATTCTTTACCATTATCACATTGAATAAATTTTATAGGCAAAAAGAAGTGAGTAGCTACATAACGTTGGAAATTGAAAAATTGTGTGAACATCAGATTTGTTGCGCATGGGAAAAGTCCAAATAAAGTGTGTAAAATCATCAAGAATAACAAGGTAATATTTGAAACCAGAAAAACTTTCATGTGGAGAGGTCCATAAATCACAATGTATTAATTCAAAGGGAAAAGTGCTAGAAGATTGGGAGGTACTAAAGGGAAGACGAACGTGTTTGCCTAATTGACATGACTCACAAACCGAAATATCATGAGAATCTTTATTACATAAAATTGAAAATTCACTAAGAAGATTGGATAGTGTGCAGCTTGAGGATGTCCTAGACGTTGATGCCATAAATCCACCGAAGCAACCATGGAGGAGGGCTGAGCGGTGGTGGGTGCGCCGTTGATAGAGTATACGTCTCCGGAACTATTGAAGCGTGCGATCTCCGCCTTGGTCATGTAATCCTTCACAGACAAGCCAAAACAGTCAAATTCGACGGAAACGAGATTATCACGTGTAAATTGGCGGACAGAAATTAAGTTTTTAATTAGGGCAGGGGCAACAAGGACATCTCGAAGGAGGAGTGGTTTTGTGGTGGATGGAAGATGGGTTTGGCCAACACAATGGATAGGAATTAGAGAACCATCTCCAAGAGTAATAGAGGAAAAAGGTGAAGAAGTGCACGATGACAGCATATTACGCGAATTAGACATGTGACTTGATGCACCAGAATCGAAAATCCAATCCATACCTGAGGTTCCTTGAGCAGCGAAGTTGTTCATGGCCTGGAGGAAAGCGGCTTGGTCCCAGCTTGGCGTTGTTGCAGGGAACGAGGTTGATGCAGATGGCGGTGCTGAGGCGAGCGGTGGCGGCGGAAGCTGGTACATCGGATAGTGGCCGCCTGTTGAGGTGTTGTAGTTCATTGGTGACGGTGCGCTGTAGGAGTAGTAGGATGGTGCAGCGACGTAGGCCTGCGATGGAGGGCGCAGACCAAGTAGTCCAGGGGAGCCGGTGTGCGGGCGCATGCCCGGCATCCAAGAGCCGGCGTAGGCGGGTGGTGCGCCGATTGGAGAGGGAGCCGCCCAGGGCATGGACCAGGCCTGCACAAGGCCGGTCCAAGGGTCATGTGGGGGGCGGTAGATCGGCGATGCTGGAGGTGCAGGAGCCGGTGGTGGAGCCGGGGCTGGTGGTGCGACGCCTGAAGGAGCCGAAGCCGATGGTGCTGATGTCCGTGGAGGTCGATAGATCGGCCTTGTGCCTCGGTAGTTGGGGCTGGGGCGCCATCCTGGGGGTGGTTGCACCGATGGTGGAGGAGGCGGTGGCGGTGGAGCTGGAGCTGGTGGACGTGGGATGGCCGCGAAGACTTGGGGGCGAGCCTCCTTGCTGGCGATGGCGCGATCTGCCCATTGAAGCATGGAGCGTACCTCGGCGAAGGAGGGTCGCGGACGCATCATGGGGATGAAGGAGGCTTGCTTCTCGAAACGTTCACCGAGCCCGACGAGAAGGACATTGATGAGTTGGCGGTCGTCGATGGGGTCGCCGAGTTCGCGGAGCTCGTCGGCGAGAGCTTTGAGCCGCTGACAATAAACCCCCACTTGGGAGTCGCCTTGGACGGTGTTGCGGAGCTCGGTGTGGAGGGTGGTGACACGAGCGTCGACGTTGTCTTGAAACAGTTGACGGAGGGCCGCCCAGAGCGTGGCAGCGTTGGAGGCGTCGCGGAAGACAAGGTTGAAGATCTCGGTGGACACTCGTTGATAGATCCATTGGATGATGGCGAGGTCGTCCTTTACCCAGCGAGGATCCGAAGGCTGGGGACGGAGTTGGCGTCGACGTGGCCGAGGAGATTGCAGCGGCCTAGATGAACTTCGAAGAGGTGGCGCCAATGGTAATAGTTGTGCTTGGGAAGATCTAAAGTAACAGAAATAAAGGGACTAACATCTTGAATTGTATCGGCATATTGGATGGTGGGTGGGGTAGAAGAGACTAGGGTTTGGGTAGAGGTAGAGGAGGAGGATTGCGCCATGGCAGCGGCGAGCTTGGAGGCGGCGAGTTTGGCGCGCCACTCGAAATAGCCGGGCGGCGGCAGCGGTGGTGGGGTGGGCGGCGACATGCCCTAGATCGATTTGTAGTCTGATACCATGTAAGATTGATAAACTCGTATATTGATTGATTGTTTGGAGATTACAAGGGGTATATATGAGGGAGCCAGCCGGCCACCCTTACTTGAGTTACAAGCAAAACTCTAAAACAAATCGTATCCAACTCTTATTCTAACATCCTCGACCGCTAGGGTGTCGTTTTTGTTCCTCCTAGTTTGCTAAGCGTTGCAATGTGTTCACCCGTGGTTATATATGTAATCACCTGGATGTTCTGGTCGACGTTGTTCTGTAATCTGCTACCTGCTATGTGCCCTCCCCGCCTCCGGTATAAGTAAATATTGTGTTTTGAAGTTCCTAAAATAATTTTATCTTCGTTTTATGTGTATCACCAGCACCTCCTAGGTTGGCAACAATCAGGGGGATATCAGCCCCCTCGGCAACAAGTAACTTTTTGGAGTAGCCAAACCAGGAGGTGGGCACCAAGTAGCCCGGTGAGCAGTTGGTGCACTATCGAGCTTGTGTGCTAGATCTAGACCAGAGGGACAAGGCGACAGAGTAAGGATGGCCTGAAAGTGCCAGCGGAAAGACGCATGAGGTCGTTGAAACAAGCCCGACATTGTCGGTGCAAGGCGATTATCCACCCTCGTCGGTGCTTGTTGCGTAAACTCGAGGCGTTGTGGCTCCTTGATAAAGCTTCCAATCAATCTAAGGGGAGATGGGAGGAGGTGATGGTCATTACACGCTTCAGCCGGGTAGCCTAGAACCGGCCAGCTTGACATTGATGCCACCATCAACCCCTTCTCGTTCCTCCTCCTAATGTGCAATAGGTACGAAAGTTGAGCGCATTGACCATTTGTAGAAGTGAACTATGAGATGGCTTATCATGATGATATCGTGTTTAAGAAATTTAGAGCTTCCAACCTTTTCCAGCTTATCTGGAAGGCAACACATTGTCGTATGTGGACTCAATTTAGCATAGGGTAGAAATGGAGCCGGGGTGTACCCCTGTGAATCTAAAATTTTAGCATAGGGAAGCACGAGAAGTTATGGAGTATGGGTGCAACCAACTGGAGATGATAGCACTTTATTCAACCGTACTTTACCTAGCGGTTTTGCAAAGGACTAATGATGTGTGCAACGGAGTATGTATTTCTCGCTACCGGATGTACCCGCATGTTGACGGTTGTGCGTTCTATCTTGTGTCTGGGAGGATGGTTAAATCTTAAAAGGCTAAATCCGTAGGTTTGCGATCTTCATTTGGCTTATTTTTATATCCACTTTGTGTCTGGGAGTATTATATTTAACTAGCAAGGTGGCCCTCGCAAATGCGAGGGCATCAGTCTTTAGCATTTTAAATATGTTCAGAAAGTTGATACTTTTAACGAATCTATTTAAATCAGTCTTTAGCCACTCTGAATGTAATGTTATATAGAACATGACATTTATTTTGAATCACTTTAGATTGTGGATTTATGAAACTTTCAAAGATGTCATGACGCATATTCTATCTTTAAACATAAATAGTTCTATATTGATTATGTTACTCTCTTCCTGCTATCCCAAGGCGTCAATAAAGGTGTTCTAAACGTATTTTTGTGTGATGTTACAATGAACACTGAATTGGCTGGCACATAATTTCAACTTCTTAATGAATGATCATTTTTGCCTGTCCTCTCACCAGCAGTTTTTAAAATTCCATTGCACCACTAAATTATCCTTAGCTGGTTATTAACAATATTCGTAGCATTGGCAGGCTACCGAATAAGATTGAGCAGTTGTTGATTTCAAGATAAAAACATAGAAAACTAAAATTTTGATTGGAGTGATGCATTCACTAAAATCTTAAAAAGCATGTCCGTCATAAAAGTTTATTTAATTACATTATGGAAGCTATATGAACTCATAAAGTCGCAGTAAAGATACTCATGTAGCTATTGACTTAGTCCGGCAATCTCTATTATGGGGGACGTGACTCTAATAAATGTGTGATCAACAATCTCTGCATCATATACCATTTAAAGTATGGACTCTATGATTTTTGAAACCTACGTGGTTATTTTAATTTTTAAATTAAGTTTGATTATTTTTGATTACCTGTGATATTTTTAGAAAATATATAGGAACTCTCGTTCTATTCATGTACCTTGTATATCGAATTATTATGTAATATTTTTTGTGTATTTCAATACGGATAATATATAAATCTATATAGATACGGTTTACCGTGTAGATTCACTTATTTTGCGCTGTATGAGTCTGTACTGGCGTTTTGTCGCCGAGCTACATGTAGCTCTTTATGTTAAAATATATATCATATTTTGGAGTTTCAATAAATAAATGAAAAATATATAGGATTTTTGTTATGTTGTCTTCTACCGACTCGTAAAGTCCCAGATAGAAATATGTTGCATGTTAGGTCATACAAAAATGAGAAAATCTCAATAAGAAAGTAGTGAACAATGCAAAAAATTTGAACTTTTGAAAATAATCAGACTATTTATTTTTGTGTGGCACTATTGTCTATGAATTATTTTGAGTTGAGATTTCGCGCGTTGTTAAAAATGCACTATTGTCTACGCCAATGAAGTTTTTTGGGATTTCGATAAACATTTTTTAGTTTTTCAGAATAAACAGTTACATGTATCTCGGTCTCCATTTTAACTCTTCGGTATTGGAGTATTAAAACATATTTTATTATGGCCCGGAAGGAGTATATTTTGGAGCCTTGCCTGCATTCGCTACCACGTTCTACCTTCTATCTCAGTGAGCAGCATAGTTGATTAGCTGTAGAGTTGGTTTCACCACGTCACGTGTTAAGTAAATACATTTTGGGGTTATACACTTATACGGTTTTTTTTTTCGCTGAGCACCTAGCTTTAAGATAGCTATGTCCACACGATGTAGATTGAACTAACGGGGAGTCTACCGATCAGGTTTGATCGATGCCATGCACGCTAATTAAATCACAAATCCGGCCGGCTGGCCGAATATTCTATTTGTTTATTCGATGGACTCTTCTACTCCGATCAGTTTTTTTTTTGGAGAAAAGCTACAGATCAGTTTGATCGATGCCATGTACGCTAATTAAATAACAAATCTGGCCGGCTGGCCGAATATTCTATAGGATGGTCTCTTCTATTCGTATACATGAGGGACTCTCCTATCAACGTGTTACGTTCACGTTGGTGTACAAACGTGTCTTGTTAACGTGTTGTGTGGATATATAGTACTAATGCGCTAATTAAATCGCAGCCTTAAGTTTTAGATCTAACAGTCAATATAATTGAGGGATGTGGATTAACGTGGTGTCTCGAAAAATTAACTCATTTTGCTTTTAGTATATAATAGATATAAAATTAAGTCTATGTGCATCATTTTAATGCAGAGACCGGGATCTCTCCATTTCAGAAAAAATGTATTTATCGCTACTCTGGCTGGACGCGAGCCGGCTCGGTCCAGCTCGGGGCGAGCCAGCAAAAAGCTCGGGCAGAAATGGCAAGCCCCGAGCCGGCTCGACACTGCCGGCGAGCCGCGAAACGGAGCTCGGCCCGAGCTTTCCCCAAGCTCGGTGCAGCTCGGTCCAGCTCGCGAGCCTCGCGGTGGGGTGTCACTGACGGGTGGGGCCATCTTCCCCGAGACCGGCGGAGGCAACAACGGTGGTGCAGGATGGCGCAGCGGCGCTTGCAGGTTCGTGTGGAGCATGAATTCGAGAAGATGGTGAGGAAGGGCATGTGCGGCACCGACGGAGTGGGTAAGTGCGTGTGCGGGGATGGCGGCGGCCGGAGTTGGGAGCGAGGGTGAAGCGGGGTTGGCATGGCGGCGGCCGTGTCCAGTTCGTTTGATTTGGGGAAGAAACGAGACTACTCCCATCCCTGTAACCTGATTGCATTGTCTACCAGCTAAATGGGCCAGCAAATTGAGCCCATTCGTCTCAAATTCACAAACGAAATTCCTAAAAAAATAAAACGCGAACCAAACGAGTGGACCGAGCCAAGCCTGGCTCGACCCGAGCTCGCCGCGGGCCAGGAATAGAGGCACGGCTCGGTCAATTTGTTTCGCGGGCCGAGCTGAACTCGGGCCGAGCCTCACCCAGCGAGGGCCGAGGCCAAAAGCTCAGGCTGGACGTCCAGCCAGAATCGCTACTATCACTTTTTTTGTGATCAACTGTAGTCTCGGCAGCAAAATAGACGTGTCCATCGATCGCTGAGAGGCTGAAGGCATGCCCCTCTTTTTCGTAAGAAAATATGGAATGACTTGGATTTTCATATATTTCAAGTAGGAAATCATATAGATTTGTCTACAGTGAGAATCACAACTAATGACAACATGTCATTTATTTCACTGACAACGCTTGATTAGGTGGTCATGCTTTCCATCGATGAAGGGTATGGCATGACGTAGGAGTCGAACCTTTCGTTCTGCATCAGCGCAAGAATCTGGAAGCTTTCATTTGTCGCCTTGAGCTCTGGTAGTTGCACCTCTCCATTAAGGTACCTCACAACCTGCCGCATGTCGGGCCTTGAGTTGGAGAGAGGATGCGAGCACAATAATCCTATCTTCAACGCGAGGCATGCCTCGCCGACATTATAGTCATGAAGCTTCGCATCCACGGTCTCGGTTAGTGATCCTTTCTGCCAATGCTCAAGAACCCAGTCGACCAGCATGAGCTGGTCGCCCCGAGAATTTTGGCTAATGGGCCTTTGCCCACAAGTGACCTCGAGAACGAATACTCCGAAGGCGAAGACGTCCGTCAGGGGGGTCGCCTTGTTGGTGCGGCCAAGCTCCGGGGCTAGGTACCCTATGGTGCCGACGACATGCGTGGTCTGTGCGTTGGCGCCACGGTCGTACATCCTCGCCAGTCCAAAGTCGCCTAATCGGCCATTCATCTCACTGTCCAGGAGCACATTGCTTGCCTTGATGTCTCGGTGGATGATCACTTTCTCCCATTCTTCGTGGAGGTAGAGCAACCCGGAAGCAATTCCTTTGATGATCCGGAACCTCTTATCCCAATCTAGAACCGGCTTCTGACCGTCGACGCCGCTGTACAAGTGCTTGTCAAGGCTCCCATTTGACATGTACTCGTAGATCAAGAGCAATTCGCCTTTGCGCCTGCAATAACCGAGTAACTGTGCCAGGTTCCGATGTTGAAGGCGCCCAATGCTAACAACCTCCGCGATGAACTCTTTCATGCCCTGTTTCGAGTCATGCGACACCTTCTTGACGGCGACTTCCAGTTTGGACGCCGGGAGCACCCCCTTGTACACCCTCCCGAACCCTCCCACGCCGAGCAGATTCTTGTCCTTGAAACCGTCGGTGGCGCGGAACAGATCCTTGTACGAGAACCTGTGCGGTCCGAACTCGACCTCCCAATCTTCCCGCAGCTCACGGTACTTGAGCCGCCGTCGTATAAGCAGGACGGCCACGGTCCCAACGGCGAAGATGAACGCCGCCGTTGCTATGGGCGGGATGATCTGGGCGAGCTTAGGACGGCGCTTCGGGCCAAAGCGAGGCAGTTTCGGCAGCTTGGCGACGTCGATGGCCGGAGCAAGCCCGTCCATGGCGAAGCTCCAACCGAGAACGTAGTGTCGCGAGTTGAAGGAGCCCGTCGCCGACGAGAAGCCGACGTACGCCGTGTCGGTGAGCACCGTGGAGAGGTCGTACGCCGTGGAGAGCAGTGGCTTGCCGGGTCTGGCCGTCCCGACGAGAGCCATGGCCACGGTGATCTGTTTCCCGTCGCCGTCGTAGTCCACCCACACTTGCATGGCCTTGCGGCTCCCGAGCGTCAGGTTGTGGAACACGCCGTCGTCGTCGCCGAAGTAGCCGGCGCTGGTGGACGCGACGGACGTGAGCCCGTCCACGTCGATGCCGACGTGGTTGCCGTCGATGTCGCGGAACTCGTTGTTCTGGTCGGTGTCAAGCTCGACGCCGAAGATGTGGTCGCCGGCGGCGCCGTTGCTGGTGTCGTTGACGAAGCCGATATACTGGCTTGGGAAAGCGGCGGAGAAGTCGTAGCCGCCCGGGGCAACGAAGAGGATGATGCCGTGGCCGCAATTGTCAGCGTCCGGGCAAAGGATGCCGAACACGAAGGAGGCCGAAAACGACCGTGCCGTCGACGCGTTGCGGAAGCGGAACGGGGCCGGGTGGATGGCGTGGGCCTTCTGGCGGAGCGTGCCGTTGGTAAGCTCGAGCAAGCCTGCGGGGGTGACAGCGGCCGCACCGCCGAGGCTGAGGTTAGCGCCGCCGAAGCCGCCGGAGTAGACGAACTGCTCCCTGACGTCGTCCGCCGCGCTGCAGATAGCAAGGCTAACGGCGACGAGGAGGGGGAAGAGGAAGCAGCTGAATTTCTTGTAGTCTTGAGGCATAGCTGGAGTAGCTCGTACGGAGTACCTACTGATCAGTAAGGCAGTCTCCAAACAAAGAAGATTAGAAAGTATATAGTGAAGGAGTCTCTGTCGAGCGGATTGTTACTGGAACAAGGGAAACCAAGTATGAAGTGAATCATACTCCCTCCGTTTATTGATATAAGGTGCCTAAGTTTTTGAGAAAAAATTCAAAATATAAGGTGTATTGCGATTTATAGGCAATTTTACTCATCAAAAAACAAGTCACAATCTAGAACGGAGTAATTTGAAGGATCATTTTCAGTTTGGGGCTAATAGGGACTCCTTTCTCTCAAAAAATTAAGTACAAAATTAGTCCACCGCATGCAAAATACTTCTTAATATCTGTGCCAAAACCATAGACACCTTATATTAAGAAACGAAGGGAGTATCATATTTCCAATGGTATAGAACAAAAGTCAAAGTGAAGGCTAAGATTTTTGGACTGTGAACACATTTTTCTCGATAAAGGATCTTTATTACTTAAATGTTTTAAGCATTACACCCGGCTCTGCATAAATAGGATGCACACAGCCGCGAGAAGTTCAGAAGTCTCCGAACAACAGAAAAAATAAAAGGCAAATTACATATCAGAATGAGAAATTGTAAAAACGTCTATGCTGATGGAGGGCCGATCCGAAAATTATGTTTCCATCCATTCTGGAAATACAGCCCCTGACTGCAACCTCCAACCGCGAAGCCACCTCCGAAAACAGGTCGCGATCAGGGCAGATCGAGGATTTGATCATGGGGTGTGTGCGGGGGGGGGGGGGGGGGGGGGGGGGGGGGAGAACACGATGCGTACAACATCATCTAACACATATGAACAATATCAAACTGTAATCATACATATTTTGTAGTCAAAGAAAGCCATATGTTTCTACTAATTTGAATGTAGCTTCAAGCCGTCCTATCTAACAAGTAAATATTCTTGTCGGTGTTGAAATTTCACTTTAAAAAAAGAGAGTATATATTAATATCACAAAGAATGCCTCTCAGTAGGTTGCATGTCGTAGGAATCAACAAGTTCTGTCCAGAGAGCACCATTGAAGTAAGTGCGGCCCATCGTGTTCATACACAGAACTCTGAAAATCCGAGTGGGCAGCGTCATCTATACCAAGTTGACCTCAAATGTCCTCTGGTCGGTGAAGACAACACCCACATGCTCCAAGAAGTCACGTCTAGCCTTGCACTGGATATTTTGCGAGAAACAACAATTAGAGATTAGTATTATTATAGACCAACACTCGAATAGATAGTGCTAAGAGTTTGAATATATGTTTACCAACAACTATCAACAAGAAAGGTAGGCTCAGAACATGTCGAAGTTAAACATACCAGATGAGTTTCAATATCCCATGGCAGAAAAACGCCGAACTTCTGATTCATGCAGTAGGGATAGCCACAATCCTCACACGGATCCATTTTGCCGCTTAATATACATATAACAACATTGGGAGAGTGCATTACACAAGAAGTAGTCTAAACATGAACTAGAATACAACAAGTTGCAAATTATACATGAACTAGACAAAAGTATTCATGCATATCACAAGGCTCACAAGCACTGTCCACAATATTTGAATCATCGGCATTTCAAAAAAGATAAAAGTAAACAAAAATGTTTTAGAGTTGTGCCTCATACTTAAATTGGACACATAAATTCCAGGGATGGTGCAAGTGAGCCAAGTAGGATGCACAAGTAGTATATTCGTGCATATCACAAGGCTCACTTGCACCACCCAAAAATCGTGGCACAATATTTGAATCATAGGCATTTATGAAAGACAAAAGTAAACAAAAATGCTTTAGAGTTGTGCCTCATACTTAAATTGGACACATAAATTCCAGAGATGGTGCAAGTGAGCCAAGCAGGATGCGCAAGTAGTATATTCGTGAATATCACAAGGCTCACTTGCACCAACCCCAAGATTGTGCCACAATATTTAAATCATCGGCATTTACAAAAGACAAAACTAAAGAAGCATGAGATGTATCAGCTAACTACACATCTAAATGAACTATCTAGACGGCTAAATCATCTAAAACTACACATTTTAATCATCTAAAATTACACATCTAAAACTACACATGTTAATCATTTTAAACTATACATGTTAATCATCTAGAACTACACATTTTTATCATCTAAAACTACATATGTTAGTCATCTAAAACTATACATGTCAATCATCTAAATGCACCAAATTATCTATACATCTAGATCATCTAACTAAACTCACCGGCGCGGTGGACGCCGAGACATAGCGAGGTCCACGCAGGCAGAGACGACGCGACATCGACGCGGGCCAGGACGGGGCAGCGTCGGCAGAGGCGGGGACGTGTCGAGGTTGACGCAGGCGAGGTTGACGGAGTCGACGGGGGTGAGGTGGACGCGGTCGAGGACGGGGCGTCGTTGACAGGGGCGAGGACGGGGAGCGAGGAGAGGTCGTCGCGGGCGGGGACGGGGCGAGGTGGACGGAGGCAGTGGCGGGGAGCGAGAGGGGAGGCGGCGGCGATGCGGCGTGAGGGATGCGGCGGTGATGCAGATTTTGAAGGGTGAGGGGTTGATGCGGATTTGGAACCGTAGGATTTGGGAGAGAAGAGGCGCGACGTTACATGTACACATTTTTTAAAGTGAAATAGATAGTAAAATTAAAATACATAGAAATAGACAATAAATGGATGAAAGTCCCAGTACAGTACGATATTAATATGTAAAAGTAGTAGTAGTTCATCTACAACATGGATTCAAGTGCCATTACAATATGATATTATATATAAAATTAAAGTCAATTCTTTTTCACAGTCTTGTTTCTCTTCTTCATAGTAGTACTTGATCTTATGAAATGATTGAATTTTTGGAAGAAGGTAATGTGATTCTGCTTCTTCTTGTGGTGTATGGCTCGTCGAAGTCGTACTCTTCTTTAGGATCACGAATTGGTGAAAATCTTCCTCGGTCTCGACTTCATCAAGCCCAATTATACTCCTTTTGCCTCTACTCACAACTACACTGCTCGGCCTTATTGGGTCTTTTATTAAAAAACATTGGGCCACATCCTTAGCAAAAACCCACTTAACCTGTATTTCTTCATGTCTGGAAATCTGCGTATGGAGCCCGAGTAGCCGGTTGTTACTTTGATGTCGTAAAGACACTCAAAAACTTGTTTCATCTCCGCTGGACTAAGAGTGAAGCAAGCGGAGGGAATATGCTCTTTGGTTTTCGTCCCCTTTTGGCTCGTGACAGCTGTCTCATGTGTCTCGTGATCTAATTTTTTCTTCTTTGATACATGAATATCTACCCTAATGCCTAGTTCATCCAGATCTGTTCTTGCCTTTGGTCCATCTTTACTCTTTTCCGGCATCATGAACATTGTTCCCAACATACTCTCGGTCACGTTCTTAATGATATGCACTGAATCAAGAGAATGTGGCGTATCAAGAAGTGGCCAGTAGGGCAAGTCCCAAAAAACAGACTTCCTTTTCCATGTTTTGCAAAGAGGCTCGGGTGCCTTTCGTTTCTTTCCCGGCAAAAAAGGGCACTTCTTCTAATTGTTCAACATTTCAAGAATCTCTATTCTTTTTCTCGGACGTGGCGGTCCTCGGGTCTCAATTGTATTGTCGAACAGCTCTTTTCTTTTTCTCGACTCGTCATTCGGGTTAAGCCACCTTCGATGACCCAGGTACACGTTTTTAAAGGACCGCAATTTTGATAGCTTGCGGTAAGATGTCTCGTCCATACACTTGACACATGCGTAGTGTCCGTGGCACACCTGGCAAGACACATACCCTAAACCCAGAAAGTCTTGTGCCGTCGTCATCAACACGGCTCTCATATCGAAATATTCTTTTTTGTAGGCGTCCCATGTACTGACACCTTTCTTATCCCTTAACGTGTCTAGCTCGTCCTTTACCAGCAGCATGTACATGTTAATATCGCTACCGGTTGTGTTGGCCCTTGAATTAGCATAACCATGTGTATGTATTTTCTCTTCATTCACAACAAGGGGGCAAGTTGTACGTCCATACAAACACGGGCCCTGTGCTGTGATTTTGTGCTCTGGTTGCTCCAGTTCCACCACAGCCAAAGTGCTCGGCATACTCAGCCTCATTATGGTACTCCCATCTGACCAAAATATGTTGCATATAATTTTGTTTCAAAGTCTAACTTTGTGAAGTTTAACAAGTATATTGATAAAAGTATCAATATCTAAAGTATATCGATATTATTAGAATCAACATAAAATATATTTTCATATTATATGCACATGGTATTGTAGATGTTCCTACATTTTTGTATATACTTACTCAAAATTTACAAAATTGGACTTTCACAAAAAATTATATGCAACATATTTTGGCCAGGAGGAGGTATCAACCGTCATGAGAAAAAAAAAAAGTGCTGCTATGTGTCCTACATTTTGTGCGTACGTCTGCGTCCGATGCAATACTCCCCTGGATAATCCGACGGTTTGAAACAGTCATTGGACAAAAATTGTACGGAAACGCCGTATATGAATCAGTTCCTAAAATGAAAAAGAAAATCCAATGATTTCATGAACAGGACTGTTCCAGATTTGAGATTTAATACTACCAAAACAATAGTCACCTTATGAGCACTACATGCATTCGATTGAAATAAGAAGACCACCACCTTTTATTGAAAAAAGAAGACCATCACCAGGACACCAGGTTTCAAGGATCCAGTTTAGTCACTGTATGGACTGTTCGTTCATCAGCTCATCGGCGACATCACAAGGAAAATAAACGCACTACATAACAGAGTTCAGAAATCATCCAGCATAATTAAGCATTATCTCCCCCACCTCATGACAGCAGAAACGCATTACATAAAAGAGTTCAGAAAACATCCAGCAAGATCAAGCCTTATTCCCTTGCCCCTCGTGGCCTCATGACTGTGATGCCAACATCTAGCCCATCTTGCCCATCTTGACGTAGGTGCCAAGAGAGACGAGGAGGCCACCAGAGCGCCCATGGAAGCCCAGGATTTTGCCGCCAACTGCAGGGAGTTCGAATGGCTCGCCTTTCTCCCTCCCGAACGGCCCATATGTGCCACGATTGCTGACAAAAGTGAGTGATCTGATGACGGACGACTCTTTAACGGTGCCATAGTGACCTTTAACAGTCTTCAGGTACTCGTCCTGACGCAAACAGATCTGGAAATGCCAGTTCGTCGTATCAACTCATTTCAAGTTCATTTTCAAAAACAAAAAGTCGTTTCAAAATGACAGCTCTCGACAAGAAGAAATGTAATGGGTTGTCACTATACCTTCGAGCGTATTCCGCTGGTCCCTCCCCAGAGCTTGGTCTTCTCCTCCTTGCCGTCCCGCTCATACACCACTGACATGGCGTCGACCGCGCCGCCGTGGAAGACATCCAGCTTCACAATGCGCTTGACGTCACGCATGTCCATCTTCCACGCATTGCCACCATCACCACCACAAGGACCCATCTTCACAATTGAATCCTGCATTTCAGAAACAGCTAGGAGCTGAGTTCAGCAGTATCAACGCCATGAGTTATCATTGTTTTTGTGTGCTGGTTACGCCATACCTTTGAGCTCTTCTTATCACCAGTTGAGCTCTTCTTATCACGATCTGAGCTCTTGCTATCATTGACTTTCTTCTTGCTCACGCACCCTTCGTGCAGGTGTTTGGGCGGCTGCACGGCTTTTGACTTGCTATCATCGACTTTCTTCTCGCTGGGTTTGGGCAGCACGGCTTTTGATGCCGGGACGTCGCCGACTGTCTTGTGGCACGCCTGGCACTTGACCTTCTCCGAAAGCTTCCCATAGCAGGTTGAACAAATAACATGGCCAACTGGAAACTGTATATAACAAAGGAATTTCCCATGCTTTATGAGTCTGCTTACTTTAAAAAAACGCTGAACATGCTGAAAGTAAGAACATAAACCATGTAAAATTAGTTGATTACTCACTAAGACATACATTGATGGAGTAACTTGGAAAACACACTCACTGTAGAATCTTTTGAAAAAGAAACCGTGAACTAAAGTTGTAGAGAAAAAAAGATGCATCATGACAAAGCTATAATTGCTATTAAATATGAAGAAACCAATTGCTACTTGGTAGCTAGGGAAACAATTCTGATAAAAGTAAAATTAAATGTGTGTGCAGACTGCTTATATGTAAACTGCTTGGTGCAAACTATAAGCAAAGCAAAAACGTCCGATGTTTACGGGCAATGCATATATACCATGGTCATGAGGAGATCGTGAAGGGAATTTTGAATATTTCATCCAAAGCTAGTGACGAAAAATATTTCAGTCCTGGAAGAAGGAGGCTGTAGAGTTTTACAGAAATTTTAATCAAGACAATGCTAAGCAATACCAAGGTTTTGGATTTCGGTTTGCAAAATTTTCCGCCCCTGAATGGAATGGTTGAAATCTGGCTTTTCGGAAAATTTTCGGAAAATTCCGGACGAAAAGCACAATCCAAAATTTGAATTCTTGAACGAAAACTTAGCGAATTATGAACGAAAAATGAGCGGAATTGTCCCAGAAATTAGAAATCTTGCAGCAAGGAGAATAAATCATAAACAAGATGAAAAAGAACGATCCATTGATGGTTTACATACCAACGAATCACCACAGCTGACTAAACTTCAAGCAGCAACTCGATTTAGCACATTGACTACCATGAATTCAACTAACAGGAGCTAGTCTTCATGACGCTACTCTCCTTCTTATCCCTTGCTACAGTGAGCAGCGGGCGATAAGGAGGCGACCGAGCGTTCCTCACCTCATCGCCGGCTAGGTCGGTGGTTCCCTACCTCTCCGCCGGCCGCCTCGGCGGCGGGAGAGTGGGGGAACCCCGGTCCTGCGTCTCCAGCTAGTAGTTTGTGTATTAGGTGTGCGTGCCCGGCTTGCAGCGTCGATGGCGGTGGCGATGCTGCCGGCGTGTTGGGCTTTGTCCTTCCCCTCCGTGCCCCGCTCCGGCCTCGGTGCCGGGGAGGTCGTGAAGGTGGGTCGGGTGCTCGTCTCCTCTTTCGCTTCTCCGGCCGTCCGTGGTGGTGGAGGGAGGAGGTGGTGGTGGTGGGCGTCCTGTTTTTGGTCGTGGTGCTGCAGGTGGTCGTCTTCTTCGTGGGTTCTGCTCCGGCCGGCCGTGGTGGCGAGGGGAGCGACTGTGCGGAGGTGGGTGCTGCTGGTGGTGGTCCTTGGCGCTGCGGTGGCGGCTGGAAGTTCGGCGGCAGCGGGAAGACGGCGCTTTGGCCGTGCTCCTTCAGCGAGACTAGATTCCGTTGCTTGCGGCGGATGGCGTCTGCGGTCTTCTACAAGGTGGTGGCGCCTTCTTCTCGGCGGACGGCGGTACGGCGCCGCCGGCAGCGTCTAGGAACTTGGGGCGAGGCGGTGGTGGATCTGATTGTGTTTTCTCCAGGCAGCTCGGGATGCTCTGTGCAAGTTTCGGGGTCCTTTTTGTATTTTTCTTTTCTTTTCGGACCTGTATGTAATTTGTACTGTGCTTTCTGTTATATGAATCAGATCATTAAAAAAAAAAAGAATTCAACTAACAGGAATCGCAATGTATGGCACGCCCGTCTGCAGCACCATCCGGTTCCGTTCCGGCCGGCCGGGCAGCCGCGCCAGCGCCCGCCCCCGCGCAAACTGTTAGCCAGCATAGAGCACACTCACGGTCAGCTAGGGGTGAAAACGGTACGGATTATTTCCGACCGACCGACCGACCGACCGGAGCCTCACGGAAGGCAAATACGGATACGGTCGGATAGTTGCCGGATACGGATAGTAACTAACGGATACGGAAAAGGATGTGGTTTTACTAATATCCGCCCGTATCCGAAGATATACCATATTTCACGGTTATATCCGACAAATATCCGGCGTAATATCCGACAAGTAATACCTCGAACCTGAGTTATTGGGCAAGATAAAACTTATGTACTTACACAACTCTTGAAAAGTCTTTGCTCAAGTCACTACCATATTTGTGAAGCACATTTTTGGGAGGCACCCTTAGGTCATGCAAGGGCAAAATTAAGTAGCCACTTGGAAATGGAAATATGAGTATGAAAACATTATCTATCTTAGTATATCACAATAGATAGAGTTAATTTGGAGTAAGTTAGTTCATAATATCTGCTATATACCACTCCTATTTTAAATGCGACATCCGACGAAATGTTTATCCGCAACCGAACCGTATTCGTTCCGTATTCGATCCATATTCGTAACCGACAAGATCCGATTCCGTATTCGTATCCGCACACTATCCGCTCCGACTCGATATCCGGAAAAAATATGGTCACGGACATGGTTTCACTACTATTCGACCGTATCCGCTCCGTTTTCACCCCACGGTGGGCACATCCTGGCCGATAAACGCGTCGTGGCCGGCCTGGAAATCCTCGCTACGCCGAGCTGCCGCGCACGCGACCATCACCGACTCGTGGCCAACGACATGAATCTGTACCTAGGGACGATGGGCTGCGGTACGAGGCAGCGGTGCGAGCACATCGTGCGCGAGAAAGGCGGCGGCGCTGGATAGAGAGAGTTGGGGAATTTGACTAATCCTAGGGTTTGGAGCTCAGTTTGGACCGTTTTATACCAGCAGAAGGGCTTAGCAGGCTGGGCCGGGGGCTGGTTTGGGCCCAAAATTCAAATAAGCCCAATTTTTTGGCCGGCTAACAAATCTACCGGGCCTTAACGAAATGGCCGAAATCCGGCGAAATTTCGTTTTTTCGGGTCGAAATCCAAAACCTTGATCCCTCGACCGCGTGGCAGCGGCTGTAGCTCGTGGCGGTGAAGAATGTGACGAAGCACAATACGCACCTTTCCTTGTCCAGGAGGCTGTCATGGCAGGAGGAGCAGATCAGGTGCCCAGCTGCACACTGTACCGCAGGTTAGGTATCAAATTCAGATATGATTCTTATTATTAAGGCTTTTTTTCTATTGGAAGTTAGAGTAGCATATACGTGAAGGGAAGGAAGTGACCCCCTAACCTCTCCCACCCCCGTGCGGCGGCGCACCGCGCCGCACCGGGGTGCCCTTCCTCGGCGCCCTCGTCCACTCCCCTGAGCGCGTCTCCACCGCCGCCGCCGCCGGTGGCGTCGCCGGGTGAAGCCCGTGTGGCGTGGCGACGGCGGCGGAGTTCCTCAGCCGCCATGGAGGCGCAGCGGCGGCGCCCGCTCCGGCCATCAGCGGCAGCGGTACAGGCGACGGAGGCGACCTGGAGTGGTCTTCGGGCGGCGGGTGGCGGCGTGGATCGGGCAGGCCCGATCTGTTCTCAGATTTGGTTGGGCTTTGATCTCTCGACGCACTCGACGTTGGGCGCTGCTCCTGGGTGTACTTCACCGTGAGGAAGCCATGGCGGTGGTGGTCTTCTCTTTCGTCGGAGGAGATCGGCCAGTTTTGTGGCTAGTTTGGCGGGTCTCGTCCCGCTGGATGACGACCGGCGGCGTGGGGGCCTGCCGGTGTGCTCAATAATGGTGGCGGTCCTAGGGTTCCTCCGTCCATCAAGATGAAAACTTGCCGGATGCTGTCTCCGTCGATCTGGCTACCGTGGCGTGTTCCGGAAGGCTCCGCCGGCGAACTCCACTGGGCGATTCATGCCTGAAGATTGCTGGATCGGGTGGGATTCGGTCGTGCGCAGCCATGTTTTATTCTGGCCGTTTGGTTTCAGAGGGAGCGTTTCGAAACTCTGCTGGCTGTTAATATCATGGGACATGTTCTCGTTCCATGGTGCTGGCGGAGAATGTCATGTATGTCGAGATCTGAGTACTAGCAATGGTGGTTCGAATATTTCTGGCGATGAGGAATTGGCTTGGTGTTTCGTGCCTTGGAGCAGCGGCATGTAAGTGGGGGCGACAACATACGTGAAGTCCAAAGTCTTACCTTTCAGGATGAAAATCCAAGGTCTGTTCTTAATTATGGTGGTGTTTATAGCCGTATGGCTGCCGATAGAGTCGTACAGGGCAGATTGCCAAGATTGCGCATCCCACAAGTTCATTGCAAACAAAATAAAATGACGATCAAATTCACCAACACTAGAACCTCATCTGCATGAATCACGATACAAATAGATGGTTCAAATTAATAGCAGCGAGTACATCTAACTTGTCCATGCAGCAGAATCAAAAGCTAAGAGTGACGATCAGAGAACTATCTTCTTAACATATGTGCCAAGAGCTTTGAGGTAGGGTCCAGAGCGCCCGTGGAAGCCAATGATTCTACCTCCGGCTGCGGGGAGCTCGAACGGCTCGCCTTCCTCCTTCCCGTATGGGCCAAATGTGTGCCGGTTGCTGATGAAGGTAAGCGATCTGACTACTAACATGACCTTGTCATTGTTGTTGATATAGTTGTCGGCATCGTCGTCATCGTCGTTGTCGCTGTCGCCATAGTTGCCTATGTGCCCTTTCACGGCAGTGAGGTACTCGTCCGACTTGAGACAGATCTGGGCATGCCAAAGACAAAACGAATGAAGCATCATCCTCGCCCCGTCGTTTCTCTCAAAAAGAACAAAAAACAAACAATGTAATAGTTATACCTCTGAGCATACATTCCCAGTCCCAGGTGAACCAAGAAGCGATTTGGTCTCTTTCTCCATGCCATCCTGCACGTACAGCACCGACATGCCGTCCACCACGTCGCCGTGCCAGACAACCAACTTAATAATCCGACAGACGCCGCGTACATCCATCGCCCAGGCGTCGCGGCCGCCGCCACCGCAAGGGCCCATCTTCATAACCCATCTTGGGAGGCCACCGGAGCTGGCTATGGTGTCCGCAGCACGGACGGATTGGAAGATACGCTCAACCGCGTGGCAGCGGCTGTAGCTCGTGGGGATTAAGCAGGTGGTGGTGCACGATACGCACTTGTTCTTCTCCGGGAGTTTGTCGTGGCAGGAGGAACAGATCAGGTGTCCAGCTGCACACTGTACCGCAGTTCAGGTATCAGATTCAGATTTTTCATGAAATTAGACTGAAGTGCCATGATATTAGATTCAGATATTGAACCTGCAAAACTGGAGGTACAAGCGGGCGAAGGCATCTGGGGCAGCAGAGAGCCTCGCTGGTGACCGACATTCTCTCGCCGTGAAGCAGCTGCTGAGGCTCCCCTTCAACGATCGTCGTCTTGGCTACGGTCTTAACGTATGTGCCAAGAGCTTTGAGCCAGAATCCCGAGCGTCCGTGGAAGCCGCTGATTCTACCTCCGGCTGCAGGGAGCTCGAACGGCTCACCTTCCTCCTCCCCGTACGGGCCAAAGGTGTGCCGGTTACTGAGGAAGGTAAGCGATCTGACGATGAATATGTCGTCGCCGTTGTCGGTGATGTAGTGGCTTACGTGCCCTTTCACGCCGGTGAGGTACTCATCCGACTCGATATAGAACTAGAGATGCAAAAGAGAAACCAATTAAGCATCATCGCCGCCAAGTCTTTTCATGAAGTACCATGTTTATTTCAAAAGAGAGAACAGAAAAAACAGTGTGGTTGTTATACCTCGGAGCGCTCATCATCACTCTCATCAGGTTGACCCCACACCGCCGGGTTGGTCTTCTTTTCCCTGCCATCCTGTTCGTACAGCACAGACATGGCATCCACGGCTTTAGTGTGCCAGACAACCACCTTAATTATACGGTCCACCTCGCCCACGTCCATATCGAAGGCGTCGCCGTCGACGCCACCGCAGGGGCCCATCTTCACAACCCCTCTCGGGAGGCCAACGGAGCCGGCTATGGTGTTGGGGCAAGCAACAGGGACGGAACGAAGGATACCCTCGACGGCGTGGCAGCGGCTGTAGCTCGTGGCGGCGAAGAATGTGACGAAGCACAATACGCACCTTTCCTTGTTCGGGAGGTTATCATGGCAGAAGGAGCAGATGAGGTGCCCAGCTGCACACTGTACCGCAGGTCAGGTCTCAAATTCAGATACATTTGTAGTACGGCATAAACTTTGTTGACATGCAAGTTAAATCTACTTGTAGGCGCTGTACCTGCATAACTGGCGGCGCTAGAAGATGAAGGCAGTTTCGGCAGCTAAGAGCCTCCGGATCGACAGCGATCACCTCGGCGCCGGCCAACTTGCTATCGCCGTGATGCTGCTGCTGCGGCTCCCCCATTTTCTGTTTCTTGGTGGGGAGCTGAGGCTCTCCTTCGACGATCGTCGTCTTGGCGGCGGTCTTCTCCATCTAGCGCCTCCGCTTGGTCGACGCTCGAGTAGCAGTACTGTGTTATTGTGTGTGCGAATACGAACGAGCCGTGGAGGAAGACGGAATATATAGCGAAGTGGTAGTGGAAGATGGGCAGGCTCTGGCTACCTTTGTTGTTTCATCTTCTAACCCAACGTGCGTGGTTGTTACTACTACGTGTTCCTCCTTCTCGAGAAAACCGAATTAATCGTCAAGTTTGACATCCGTTCGCACGCGCGACGGTCTACATTTCTTGCTCGTACGTATTGCACTGCCTAGAGTTCACCAAACTTTTGGGTCCGTGCTCAAGCCTAGGGGTAGCAAGTACTCAAGCCTAGGTTGTGCAACATTGTCCGTGCTCAAGCCTAGGTTGTGCAACATGATCCTATCAATCCAATAAATATTTAAGTAAATTCAACTTCCAATTAGGGAATCTCGAGTGGTTAAACCACATTCTATTTCGTTTGCCACTTTGAATAAGATTTTCATGGCACAAAAGGTATCAGAGCTAATGATCTAGCACCTGACACGGCCAGTTTTTTTTTCTCGTTTGATTGGACCTTTAGGTTTCCTTTTTCTTTTCATTTTTAATTTTTTAATTTTATTTATTCTATCTTTATTTTTTCTTTTAACGACTCATTTAGTTTATTTCCATTAATATAAATATTGATCGTACTTGAACCTGTTTTAGTTATTTTTTCATAGAGAAGTATCTATGAACTATAATGCCACACTTCAATATCCGTAGAATCATCATGAAATATGATTTCAGTGTTGATTTGATAGTGGAAGCAGCTACTTCATTGCATAAGCTTAGCAATTATCGTCCCTATACTTTGGAGCCGAGGTCGTACCTCGTGGCGAATTTCCCAAAAAAGATGATTTTGTACATATTTTATATGTAGTCTGTCGTGTTATTTTCAAGAAAAATGTAGAGGAGGTTGATGCACTTAGAAGATCGTGGCACTCGAAGAACGATATAGATTGATTCGTGTCCTAAAAAAGTCATCTGGTAAATGCTGTCAGCTCCTCGTATGTCGCCCTCTCGGCCTCCATGAAGGAGCGGGCATGCTCCTCCATCGTCATGCTCTCGATCTGACCGCTTCATGGCGGACAGCCTCTGCTGCATTGTTCGCCTCTTAAAAGGGCTGTGTGCACCTGGTGGTACGCCTCCTCGTTGTGCGCTGAAAGGATGGACTCCATCGCGGCCACGTGCTCCGGCCATAGCGGCGATTCCGGCTATGGGTCCGGCTCTAGCTACTGATGTGGCTGTGGCTACGGCTCTATCGCCTCCTCCTCCTCTGACCACTCCACCTCATCATACTCGCTCGCCTCCTTGCTATCATACGAGTGAGGGTCTTGCTCCGTCATGGGGAAGCAACGACGCGCGGCCTGCGTAAGGGTGGCCTAGGAGGTGGTTAGGCGGCACGATATGTCGATGGCGCGGGCGGTTTTCTATGGCGTGGTGTTGTCTACGGCGTGGGAGGGCACGGTGTGAAGCTCGAGCACACGACGAGGATTCTTATAGCGGCAAAGGGAGGCAGAGGCAGGAAACGTTGGCGCAAAGGGAGGCAAAGGGATGATGCGACGTGTTGGTTTTTCCGGCGAGGCGTCTCCACCGCGCTGGCCCTGGCAGCACCGTTTAGGCAGCGCGCCATTACACGGGCGGAACGACTTCTGCACGGTGCCATTAATCGGCGTCTACCCAGCTGTTGTCGATTAAAGGAGGGCCCCACCTGTCGGAGGGCGTGTTCGGGCGATGTCCGGCCTCCCCGCCCAAATTTGGATGGTGGGTCGGGTGCCGGACAAAAAATTGGCCCAACCCCATTTGGCCTTTGGGGCGTCGTTTGGCGGGGCCGTAGCAATGCGAAAGGTATCCGGTCCATTGGGGCTGCCTCTGTGCCTTGGCATTCAACCGCCATAGACTGGAGTGGCCATCGTACGTGTCGATCACACATGAAGTGCTCGAGATCGAGTCAAAGTTGGTGTAAGGTCCCGCTCCTCCCGCAACATCGGCCTGTTGTCGCACCGGAGGACTACCAACTGGAGCTGCTTGAGGGTGGCTGGAATAGGCGGCATGGCAAGGCCACCCACGCTTATAGCTAATACGTCCATAACATATCTACGTTTGCGGACACTTTTGCTCTTGTTCCATTCTCTAGTTTGCATGATTTGAATAGGACTAACATAGATTAACGTTGTTTTCAACAGAATTGTCCCGATGTCTTGTTATTGTGCAGGAAATATAATTTTTCCGAAAAATCCCAAAATCACTGTCAATAATTATTTTAAGCGAAAATACGCACAAGCTAGAAGACGATACGGAGGAGGGTGACCAGGTGAGGCCGCCGGGCCCCCTTGCGGGACACCACTGACCCACGTGTCGCACCCGTGGCTCACGCTCGCACACCGCCTAGCAATCCCCTTCCGCCTATATATTTCTTTCGACGAGAAAAACCCTACGCCACTCACTTTTTCTGTTCACGATTTGCGATAAGAAGTCGTCGCCAAGCCCTGTTCTTCCTCATAGGGGATTCTTGAGGCTATTTCCGGCCTCCAAAGAGGTACAAAGGAGTAAGAAATATGAGGAAGAAGTATCTTCGTAACAAAAAATTAAATAATTGTCACTTTCCACAAACTAGAAAGGATGCCCTCGCATTTTGCAAGGGCCCCATGTGCTAGTTGCATGAATAACGTAAGAGCATGCTTGTCCAGCTGTGCGCTGGAGACATCAAACATGTTCGTCGTCGCTAAGAGTAGGGTGCATTGCATTGCAATTCCTCAATTCAGCCTGTAGCCATCAGCAGAACAAAACGCACTACATACTTCAGAATCAACACCAATAGGATATAAGCGAAAATTACCATGCACAAGTCCAATTGTTCATACAGTAGAGTATACTATGATAATACGACTACGATAAGAGGTATGGTGAAACTATTCCATCTTGATGTAGGTTCCAATGGAGTAAATGGCACTAGCGGTCACACAACTCGTCCGCTATGTGCACTTAAGTCACACAACTGGAAATAGGGATTTTTTGGTCACACAACTGGATTTTTGGTGCACGCAGGTCACAAACCCCACATGTCAGTCCGTTTTCCGTTGCAGGAGTGCTGACGTGGACACGTAATTTTGCAGAAAACCCCCTGTATTTTGGGATATTTCGCAAAAAACCCAAATTTGGGTCCAATTACAGGGAGTTTTCTGCAAAATGTCCAAAAATACAGGGTTTTTTTTGCAAAATTACCAACGGAAAACGGACTGACATGTGGGGTTTGTGACCTGCGTGCACCAAAAGTCCAGTTGTGTGACCAAAAAATCTCGTTTTCCAGTTGTGTGACTTAAGTGTACATAGCGGACGAGTTGTGTAACCACCAGTGGCATTTACTCGTTCCAATGGCGTCGAGGAACTGGCCGCATCGCGCTTGCAATCCGATGATCTTGCCACGCCGCCGGCAGGGAGCGTGAACGGCACACCATATACTCCTTCCCGTACGGCCCGTACGTGCGAAGGTTGCTGATGAACTTGAGCAACCTTACAATTACTGGGCCGTTGAACTCGCTATAGTGGCCTTCCATGCTTGTCAGGTACTCGTCTGGCTGCAGACGGAAATGCAAATGCAAATGCAAATGAGAAGGCTCATCAAAATGAGTCACTGTCAAGTCATTTCCTGGAGAAACCATCGCGCTCCCTGCCGACAAGATACCTACCGAAGAGCACTTGCCGCCTTGTCCTCCCCACGTGTCCGTACACATCACCATGCCCTTCCGCTCGAAGAGGACGTCAATGGCGTCGACGGCGTCCCAGTGGCGGACGGCGATCCCTACGACGCGGCTGACGCCCGACATTGGCATCACCGCCGGGGCCGCCGCAAGGACCTATCCTCCTAACAACTGACCCCTCACCGAGGCACGTCTTCGCGTGCTCCGCCTTCTCGTGGTACAACATCTTGGCGACGCGCGCAGATCGCAGGACGCGCTCGAGGGCCAGGCAGCGGCTGTAAGACGTGGGGACGAAGCAGCGGGTGTACGGTGTGGTGATGAAGCACGAAACTCACTTGTCCTTGTCCTGGATGTTGCCGTGGCTGGTGGAGCACACGACATGCCCGGCCGCGCACTGTGCGTAAGTAGATGACAGATTGTGCATGTTAGAATTTAGATCTGCTAGCTAGCTTAGGTCGGTGTGTGGTGACGACTTGCTGCGAAGAAATCTGAAGGCACCATGTGAGAATTAATATACAGTACCTGGAACACTGGCAGTGCGAGGGGATGGTGTGGTGGCATCTGGGGCAATTCAGAGCCTCCGGGTCGACGTCAACGGTGATCACATCTGCGGCGACCGGCGGCTCAGCTTTGACGATGGCCATCTCCTTGACGGCCTTCTCCATCTTTCGCCTCGATCGATCTGCTTGTTCGATCTTGGTGTGTGCTTGCGAGTTTGATATACGAACGCACAAGGGTCAGGCCGTCAGGAGATACTAGGGAAACTAGTTGAATGCCTGTGCGTTGCCACGGGCTATCTAGATTGACCAATTTTACCCTCTAACAATGGTGATAGAGGAGGGTTCAAAATAAATACACAAGCCACATGTTTATGGATTCCGACCATTCTGTTTGATTAGGTTTTGTACTATGTTTCAGGACATTTCCTACAACTGAATATCTTGTTATTTGTTCACTATCTCCCAACAACATTGCCGGTGTTTTTCGTTTGTTTGGGAAAAAAGTAAAACATAAATTCGGTCAAATATTTAATTTTGGTCATACAGAACATGTGTCCAAAGAATTACAATATTCTATACGCACCTCTTCTAACTTTGTTAAACACGATATTTTTCGTCTACACAACTTTTATGATATAGAAAAGAAGCACACTTAAATAAAATCTAAAATTGAATGATTTTGCGTTGCTACCAAAGAGCAAATTCACAAATTTGAACTACTTCAGATTCAAATTTGAACTGTCCGTTCAATACATGTCTACTTTCCAACTGAACGACACATTTTTAATGAGCAATCCATGTGCACTGCACAAAGGTAAATACCACCACCCGAAAGTTTTCAAACGCCTTTAACTTGTACAGTTGTACTTTACATGAAGGAATGACATATTTTGACAACCGGACATTATTTTATTTCCTTATTTTCAAGGGAATAACGTCCTTAAAATGAAATTAAAGAAGAATATGTTGGATCTGAAAACCATTACAGAACCAAACGGGAAGATAATTTCTCTCAAAAGTACCAGGGGATCAGATATACACCAACAATACAAAGGAATATGTAGTCCAGCTCAATGAGGCATTTTCATCAAACACAACACACAAAGAATTATACAGCTAGGGACTCTCACATAAAATGCGTAATTGCTCATCTCTTAGACATTAATGCAACATCTTTTGCGATAGAAACAACAAATCTGCAGAAACAAGTGAAGATAAGTATTTGTGCTTTTTTGAACGCAAAGACTTGTGCTACTTGAAACCGCAACTGCTCGAGCTGAACGATGGCTTCCCTTGAGAGCTCCCCGCTCTCCCCTACCACGGCCTACCAAACCCCGGTGGAGGGCTACTCCGGCCCCCGCCGTCCACCATCCTCCTCCCCAGATCTTGGCCCTAGGTGTATTGACTTCGAGCTCAGCCCCTCCTCCTCTGAGGGTTCCACGGAGCAGCCAAGGAAGGTAACGTTTATGGAGGCCTTACGTTCCGATGCGGCGACCCATCCCTCTGTGGTTGCCGTTCCGGGCGAGGGCATTGAAGACGACGGGGAGCGGGCGGTCGAATCCCAGTCAGGTGCAAGTGAAGAGGCTCGTCCGGTGGGCTACGGCGCGGCAGGTTGCTCTGCCGTGCAAGATCTTGGAGTCCATCCCGCTGCCGATGACCGGCCTTGGCAGGTGCAGCGGAAGCACGGCTGGTGGCGCAAGGATCGGCGTGCCGCCTTCTTGGCGCGTCCAGGTAACTTCAATGGCGGGCAGAGGTCTGCTGGCGCCTCCCAGTTCAGAGAACTCCTTCTAAAGCGAGCGGCGGGCGGCTGCTTCAATTGCTTCTCTCGCTCTCATCACATCTCCCAGTGCCGTGATCCTCCCACCTGCCTCCTTTGCAACAAATCCGGTCACAAAGCTCGCTGGTGTACTAGTAGCCAAGCTCCTTCTTGCCCACCTCGCCCACCACCCAAGGAGAGGCTCGTTTTCCCTCCCGGCCATCCCGAGCTCTCTCGGCGTCCTCCCGCCACCAGAATCACCTTTCCTCCTGGCCATCCTGAGCTCACTCGCCGGCACCCTTCCACTAGGCTCACGTTTCCGCCTTCCCACACTCAAGCTAACCGGGTTTCTGCTCATTCTCGTCTGTCCTTCCCGGCGGCTTCTTGCCCGGCTCCTGCTCCCACAGCTTCGTCATCCGCCCCTCTGACATTGGAGTTTGAAGTCCCTGGTGCCCCGCACCTCCACCCTGCTCTGATCTCTGCGGTCGCCCCGTTCTCCACGGCAATGGCGGTTTCTGAGCGCCGCTTCGAGCGGCATGCGGTGATCCTGGTGCTGCACGGCGCGCGGGTTGAGCTCTCGGTCCTGCAGGTGGCGGACGCGATCTCGGCCAAGTTCGAGCTACCCGAGGGTGAGTTCGAGGTGACCAAGTTCACCAATGGCGGCGACTTCTTTGCTTTCTTCAACGACCCCAACTACCGCAACTTGGCTCTCCGCTCGGAGTTCCTCTATGTCGGCAACTCCTCCCTGCGGTTTCGACAGTGGTCGCGTCTCGTTGGTGGCGAGACGCTCACTCTGCGGTACAGGGTCCGGGTGTGCCTGGAGGGCATACCCAAGCACAGCTGGCAGGGCGGACGGCCCAGAGATCGCTCGCCTCCTGGTGAGTGGCAGGGCGGACAAGGACGTCGGGGTGGTGGCGGCCATGGCGGCGCCGCATTCCAGTGGCAAGTGCGCCGGCCGGCCAATGGCTTCGCTGGCGAGGTCACGAATGCATGGCGTCAACGCCGTCACGTGGCGTCCACGGTGCACTTGCCGGTGCCGTTGGAGCTTAACGGCGCCAATGCTGCGCCTGTGGCGGAAGGTGTGCTGGCGCCAAGCGCGGGCGCAGAGGAGTCCCGTGAGAGCTCGCTCTCTGTCATGGGCGTGGAGCCTATCACGGGCACGAGTGTGCCTCGGGAGGAGCTGCCGCAGCCGGACGCGGTCCCGCTCTCGGGTGCACTTCTGGACTCTGATCGGCATGCATCCGAGGATGCAGGGATTGGGGATGGACCTTCTCATGTAACTGTTCTGTCCCATGTACTAGACCTGCTGCCCTCTGGTTTCAGACAGGAGAAAGACGTTGCGGTGGTCGCCGATGCTGACTTGGAGCCTTTGACCGTGGAGACACAGGACTTGGGGTTGGGGCCGCTGGACTCAGGGCCCTCTTCGAGCCCTTTGGCTGGCCCTTGCACTCTGGAGGCCCAGCAGGGTGGGGGGTCTGTTTCGTCAGTTGGGCCGCTTAGTGGGACGGTGGGGATCGCGATTCAGTCTGCTCCAACATTTGCTGAATCCATCTCTGCCATCCCCACCGCTCCGCTGCTGCCGGCGTTGCCCCAGACTCCGGCCACCCCCGTCCGCCGCCGCCGCAACAACAACTACTCCGCCCAGGAACGCCGCACCAGCGACAGGATCGCGTTTCAATCCATGGCGGCTCTGAGCACCATCGAGCGCGCGCGCCGGGTTCTGCAAAAGAAGTGGGGGCTGCCTGCTGAGGACGATGACGATGTGGGCGCCTTGGTGGAGGTGCTCCATCAGCGCTTCATGGGCCTATTCAAGGATCCCATGAATGCTTGGAGGCGGATGCGGTCCGTGCTCTGCTTGGCGCGGTTGGTCCTCCCAAGGCTAGGGTCGGGGCTGCGGGACGCCGCGCAAGGGCGGCTGGTCCGCGCGCTTCGCGCGCTGTTGCTTAGGCATTCCCTGCCTCTGATGTGCTTCCATAGTTTCCCAATGCCAGTACAACCGATTTGGAGGTTCTGTCAGGCTCTCCGAGCCTAGTTCGTCAGTTGGTTTGCAAGGTTTTGTTGCTGTTCGTTGTTAGTGCTAGCGCATGTTTCAGTTCAATGTCAGCTTCAGTCTCTGTCAGTGTTTCCTTGCAGCTTCAGTGTTCTTGCCTTAGGGCCTGGCCCTCTGTTGGGCTATTTGCTGCTTGCGTTGTCTGTCCCTGAGTGTACCAAGTTTCCTTATGGCTGAAGAAAATTGTGTTATCTTTAACTGGAACCCTAGGGGTCTGAATAATCCTGCGAGGCGCAAAGTAGTGTGTGATCTTGTCCGTCTGCATAGGGCAACAATTGTGTGTGTGCAGGAGTCCAAGCTGGCGGCGGTTGACTCTACTATCATTTCTGAAACTTTTGGACCACAGTTTGCGGACAATTTTTGTTTCCTCCCGGCTGATGGAACGAGAGGGGGGATTATTGTGGCGGCCTCTGCAGACTTTTTTGAGCTCTCACCCGTTGGTTCTACAGCTCACACCATCACGGCCACTATCAAATTGAGGGCCACTGGTCGTTGCTGGTCTCTGTCTGCGGTATATGGACCGCAATCTGTTGCAGATAAGCTGTTGTTCATTGATGAACTTAAAGGTCTCAAGGATGTGGTACTGCCAGAGTGGATGTTGCTTGGTGATTTTAATCTGCTGCTCAAGGAATCAGATAAAAGTTCGCGTAATGTCAATAGAAGGCTCATTGCCTCTCTCAAAGCTGCTGTGAACAGTTTAGAACTCTCTGAGGTCAGGATGCATGGACGCCGTTTCACATGGACTAGTTCCTCAGATGCTCAGATTCAGTCCAAAATTGATCATTGTCTTGCCTCTGTCGCCTGGGGTCTTCTGTTCCCTCAATCCTACCTACAAGCACATACTTCCTCAATGTCTGATCATTGCATTTTGGTGCTTACGGGACAGCTATGTCTACCTGTGTTCAGGGGCTTCCGTTTTGAGGATTACTGGGTGAAGCAGTGGGGATTTTTGGGGATTGTGGAGCAGGCCTGGACAAGGACAGTCTCGCCAGGGGATTGCATCCGCACCCTGCACATCAAACTTTGCAGGGTTGCCAAGGCGCTTCGGTTTTGGAGTAGAGCCCGGCTTGGCAACATTCGCCTACTCTCAACCATTGCTGAACAGGTCATTTTAGGGCTGGATGTGGCTCAGGAAGGACGTGATTTGACGATCGCCGAACTGGCGCTGAGACAATTCCTGAAACAAAAACTTTTGGGGCTGGCAGCTATTGCTAGAACCAGGATCAGGCAGAGGTCTCGTGTGCTTTGGGCTGGAGGGGCCAATGCAAACCCCAAACTTTTCCATATGAAAGCTAATGGTCGGCGGAGGAAGAACTACGTTCCTTTCCTTGACACGGATTCTGGGCAACTAACTTTAGAACATGACAAGCAGTCTGCTCTTTTTGACCATTTCCAGCATGTCCTTGGAGATAGGCATTCGAGGGCCACCACTCTGAACTGGGATGATCTTCACATTCCTCAGCATGATCTCACTTCTCTTGAGCAGAACTTCTCGGAACAAGAACAACATGATGCTGTTTTTGGGCTACCAAATGGTAAAGCTTCGGGGCCGGATGGTTTCACCTCGGCCTTTTATAAGAGTTGTTGGTCAGTGATTAAGCTTGATCTTCTAGCGGCTGTCAACCAGCTACATGACCTCAGAGGGCGGCGTTGGCATCTCCTCAACACTGCTCACATTTCTTTGCTTCCTAAAGGAGAAGATGCTTCTAAAATTAAAGACTACCGTCCCATCAGTTTGATGCACTCGGTTGCCAAAGTGGTCTGCAAGATGTTGGCTAACCGGCTTGCCCCTTTCTTATGTGATATGATTCCGCATAGTCAAAGTGCCTTTGTCAAAACTCGCAGCATCCATGATAATTATCTTTATGTAAGAAATGCTATCAAGGAACTGCACTCTAAGAACAAGCCTGCTATGTTCCTCAAATTAGATATTGCTGCTGCTTTTGACTCTGTGTCTTGGGACTACATGCTTGAGGTGATGGAGCGGCTCGGCTTTGGCCCTAGATGGAGGGACATGTTGTGCCTGATTTGGAGCTCGTCCACCTCCAGAATCTTGGTTAATGGTAAACTTGGTCATCAAATTCTGCACAAACGAGGTTTGCGCCAGGGGGATCCGTTGTCTCCAATTCTGTTCACTATTGCTATGGCACCTCTTCATTGGATAATGCAGCGGGCAGACCTCATGGGAGCTCTCTCCCCTATCGACCTGCCTGGTGCCCGTTTCAGGACTAGTCTCTATGCTGATGACGCTGGGCTGTTCTTGAATCCTGTTGCTGAGGACATCAATCAAGTTGCACAGCTTCTTTCTCTATTTGGCGAGGTCTCAGGGCTTAAAGTAAACTTGCAGAAGTGTGCATTCTATCCTATCAGATGTCAACCGGCAGATGTTGCCCTCTGTTGCATGCCTTACCTATTCCCATTGCTAGCTTTCCCTGTCAGTATTTGGGCTTGCCGCTGCATCACCGGAACCTTACTAAGTCTGAGATCCAACCGATGATTGACAAGATTGCCAAACGCCTGCCGTGTTGGCGTGGTAAACTCCTAAGCCTGGCTGATAGGCTGGAGCTGGTAAATTCAGTTCTCACGGCTATCCCAATTCATATGCTGACAGTTCTGCAAATTGGCAAGTGGGCTTTTAAAAAGATTGATAAGATAGTGGGCTTTTAAAAAGATTGATAAGATTCGTCGTGATTTTCTGTGGAAGTCAAAAGCTGATCAAGCTCGGGCCATCTGTCTGGTGAACTGGCGGACAGTTTGCAAACCAAAGGAATACGGGGGGCTGGGAGTTCTCGATCTACAAAGTTTTAGTCATGCCTTGCGCTTGCGGTGGCCATGGTATGAGTGGAAGGAAAAGAATAAACCTTGGGTTGGCACAAAGGTGCCTTGCGACAACTCCGACATGGCTCTCTTCCATGCCTGCACCAAACTGACAGTTGGGCAGGGCGATACGGCCCTGTTTTGGACATCTCGTTGGCTCCATGGTTTTGCTCCTGCTGATCTTGCTCCATGCTTGTTCAAGCTTACGTGACTGAAAAAATTAACAGTCCAGCAGGCTCTCCTCAATGACCGATGGATGACTGGTTTTCAGAGAATTGTATCGGAGGTGCAGCTTCGGGAATTTACTGACTTGTGGATTCAGCTACAAGATGTTGCTCTTGGCGACGTAGTGGATCATATCAGTTGGAACTTGACAACAAAAGCTCAATACACCACTGCCTCTGCTTACAAGATACAGTTTGCAGGGAGTTTTACCACCATTGACTTCAGCAAATTATGGAAATCCAAAGTACAACCGAAGTGTAAAATTTTCACGTGGCTTTGGTTGAAGCAATGCATTCTCACGGATGACAAGCTCCAGATCCGGGAGATTGATCACCGGGACCTTTGCATTTTTTGTGATCAGGAGCAGGAGACTGCTGCACATTTGGCCTTCGACTGTACTTTTGCTCGCTCTCTCTGGCACCTGCTTGCTCAGTGGACGGATCAACCACTTCTTGCAATCCAGCCACAGCAGTTTTCCTCACCAGCGGATTGGTGGTGTTTCATGTGTTCTGTGCTCACTAAAGATGAGCTGTTGGTGGCCATCTATGGGGTTTGGCATGTGTGGAAGGAGCGTTGCCGCCGGGTTTTTCAACAAGTGATTGCCACAGATGACCAAGTTCTGGACCTAATCAGAGAAGACATTCTACTCCTGGGCACTTACCTGGCGGGTAGACGCTTCGCTGCTAACTTGGAGCCGCCTTTGGAGGCGACCGATGGCGAGTAATCAGTCATGCCGGTCACGCAGTTCTCTTAGCCTAGGCTTTTAGTCTGCCATTCATGTTGTTATCTTTCCTTTGTTGTTCGCTAGATTCTTTCTAGCTTGTAAACCGTACTATTTCTATCCTCTGAAATGCATTGGCAGAACAACTGCCGTTAAATCTTCAAAAAAAACCGCAACTGCTCATGAGAATCAAAAGAAAATAAGAAATCTAGCTAGACCATAGATACAGCTAGCAGCCCTCACCTGCTTTGCTCACAGCACTCCTGGGAAGGTCTCAGTGGTGCCTCCAGCAGCGAGGCGGTGGGACGACACACTGGGTAAGGCAGAGGTGCAGAGTCTTTATTTTTTGTGGTTTCAGAATTGATTCATTTTTTTTTTTTTTGCGAATAGTTTCAGAATTGATTCAGCTAGAAGTAAAATAAACTGTTGGCTTGGCGTGCAACCAGCTAGCTACATGAACATGACATTCAATTGTTTTCTGTTGAATAAGCTCTAAATTCGAACAGATAAGTCTATAAGACGAAATTGAGGATATGCAGACATGAGCGCATTGTCGATGCTGCCACTTCCTAGAATCCCCAAAATCCCGACCCATATCTTAGAAATAATGGTCAACCCGATAGCAGTCCTGTCGTGGATCACTTCAGTTTGCTGCAATTTCAGCAACACAACTATACACACAGAGAACTCGTAACCTTAATCACTGAAAGTTCGCTCGTTTATCTGTACCTGATATTGGAACCAAGAAATTAATCAGATTCATGCATTAACAAGATGCAATCTCAGGAAAATATATCGAAGAAGAAGAAGAAAAAAATGCTGTGGCATCAGATCCAATCGTGCTCGTGGCTCTGCTCTGCTTTGACATCGTGCACGCGGTCCTGCTCTGCTCGTTGTCCCCGTCCTTGCCGGTGAGGAGCTGGAGAGGGCGGCCGGACCCGTGCCCCTCCTTGCCGGGGATCTGCTGGAGAGTGTAGCCGGACCACCTCGCCCTCCTTGCTCGTGCCGTCGCTGTGTCGCCGTCCCCCGGGCGAGCTCGCCGGCCTCAACCTCCCCGTCACCGTCCGCCGTCCCTCGGGCGAGCTCGCCGAAGTCATGCGGGAGCGCGTCGCCGCCCTCCTCTCAGCCCACCGCGTCGCTGCCGCCGTCTCCCGCATCCTCATCCCTGCAGGGGCGCCCATGGCCGCCGCCGTCCTTAGGGCAAGCTCGCCGGCCTCGAGCTCCTCGTCACCGTCCGCCGTCGACGGGCTGGGGACGAGAGGGCGTGGGAGGAGAGCGGGCTGGGGTTTCGGAGGAGAGCGCCCCTCCGACTGAAGTCACAGGCGCCCTCGCGTACGAGCCCGACGACAGCGCCATCTGTGGCACGCGGACGAGCATGGCGGCGCCGCCATGGACAAGATTCAGTTTTATGCTTATCTCGTGATACCAACGCGAGGCACTGGTTGGAGACAGGAAATAGCAAAACGAACCATTACGACTTAAGCGTGGCAAGGTGGGTAATATTTTCTGAGACATAAGGGTAAAACTAGAAATCTAAAAAACGTACCAACACCTTCTCAAGCCATATTATATAGTAGAGATTAGCGCGGCAATGCCGCGCCTGTGTAGCAAATGAAATTTAAATTTGGTAACGTGGACATTTAAAAATTGTGTAGGTTTGAAAAGTAGTGAAATTCGGGAAAGTTTGCGTGTGGAAATTGTTTAGTTTAGGGAAAATTGTTCAAGTTGGGGTGTTTTTAAGTTTCGAATCATTTTTACATTTGTGAAATGAGTAGATTTCAAAGATATTTACAATTTAGGAATTTGTAAATTTGAAATTTGATTATATGGCACAAACATTTATTTTCATGAGGATATTTATAGAAATATTTTCATGTTATAAAAATTGTTCTGAAGAGGAAGTGCATTGGAATTTTTTTCAAACATTCATCAATACGAAATATTCAAACATATCACTCGTTGGGATTTGAAATGTTAAAATATGGTGGAATTTGTCGTGTGGAGTATCTTGAAATTGCCGTTTAGGGTAACTCCAAATTGTTAGCAAATTCGAATGTTCGATTATGTTTGTATGTTGGCATAAATATTTAATGTAGCTCCGTAGTCAGAGGATATACATTATATGAGCATTTATTAAAGGCAACATGTAATTACATAAACTGCATCTGAATTTCATATTTAGAGTAAGTTAATTTAAATTAGCTTGAAATATTTGCTGAGTTGAAATGTTTAATTTAAGGCTGTTTAATTACAGGCTGTGCATTTCGATTCTTTCTAAATATTCACCATTTCAAAATGTTTAAATATGTTTGTTTTTTGCTGTAATTAGTTGACATTTATTTTTTGTGGGCATGTTGATATATTTTAGAGTAACTCTAATTTTTAAGCAAGTTGGGACGTTAACAAATGTTTTCGTTTTTTTGTTAATTTGTAATTTAGGTTCATAATATGTGCGGAAGCACATTTATTCAATTGAATTGCATAATTAGATTTTTTTTAAATTCAACTCTATAAAATTGTCCATATATTTGGAGCAAGTGCATTTGTATTTTTTTGGAATTTTCTCCAAATTGAGACGTTTTGTTCATATAGTTTATAGTATCTAAATTTCAAATTTGATCATATGTCGTAAATAATCAACAATTTTTTTTGGGCATTGGTTTTCGTGCAACTTTTGTGTGCAAAGCTTGGAAATTTTCTCAAATTTGAAATTTGTGGCACGTCCTGCTCACTGCATTGGTTTTGATATACCATGTATATGTGTATGTAATTTGAATCGAACGAACGCATCAGAACCTTTTTTTCAAAGGGATAAATAGGAAAAAATGCATGAAATATTTTCGAAACTTTTGTGATATTCGAAACTTTTGTGGTTATTGTCGAATATTCTTGGGGAAATAATATTTTTTGTGTTGTCGAATATTTGTTGGGAAAAAAATACTTGTTGCAAAAATTCGTAATAAATCCTGTGTGAAAATTATTTTGAACTTATAGAAAATGTCTAATATTTTATGTGGGGGGGAGTACCTGTTGTTTAAAAATCCAACAAATTTTGTTTGGAATCCATGTTGAAACTAATTGAAAATTGTAAATATTTTTTTGGGGAGGAATAATTATTTGGGGATTTTTTTGTGCATTTTGTATGTGTGTGTTTGCATTATTGTAATTAATAAATTAAAATTTTTTAATTCTTGTGAGTTTTTGAAATCTATGTCGGAACTTACAAAGAAATTGAATATTTTGGAGGGAATGATTTTTTTTGGGAAATATATTTTTTGTACATTTTTTATATATGATTTGCATTACTGTAATTCATAAGTTTGAAGGTTTTAATTCTGTGAATTGTTGAATTCTATTTTCAAACTTACAAAAAAATGATTTGGGGATTTTTTGTGCATTTTTTATGTATGATTTGCATTATTGTAGTTAGTAAATTTAAAGTTGTTATTTTTTGTGATTTTTTTGAAATCTATTAATGAGTCTTTATGTATTATTTGAATTTTTTTAAGATTCGAAATAATTTTGGAAAGGTCCCAAAGTATTTGAAACGTAGATTTTGATTTTTACAAATTTGTAGAAATTGGTTTGAATTGATTTGAAGCTGTATTTTAAAAGTTACAAAAGTTTTGGAAAAAGGAAAAAGAAAACAGAAAGAAAAAAAGGAAAAGGCCGGCCAGCCGCAGAGCAGTCGGCCCAGCCCGCGAGCGGCCCAGCTACCCAGCCCAAACCCGCCTGACGACGCGACGACGTCACCAGGGGGCGGAGCCGCCGCGGCGGCGTTGACCTCGCCGGCGGCGCAGCACCGCGAGCCGGCACGCGCAGCTGTGCGCATCCGACGCGCCCGGAGGCGGGCTACGTGGGAGTGGCCGCGCCGCCTCGCTTTGGTCGCCGGAGCGCCGGCGGCGTCGTGTGGACGCGGCGGCCGGACGGAGCGGACGGCGGCGTCGATTGCGGCGCGAGGCGGGCGTCCCAGCAGGCGCTTGTCGGCGAGGAGGGAGATGGCGCGACGACGAACATCGGAGGGTGCGCCGATCTGTGTGGGGAGCGCCGGAGCGGCGGGGCGGCGCGGCGGCGGCGAACCGCGGCGTCGCGCGCGAAAGAGGAAGGAGGAGGGGGATTCTGCGGATGTTTTTGCAGAAAAGGCCGTGTACTTTTGCATATTACCGAACAGGTCCCTCGCAGCGGTAAAAGTTGAACTGCGGGTTTGTTTCTGGAAGTTGCGGGTTCTTTTTTGTAAAATTGACTGCGCCAAAAATCGTGCGCGAGCTCTGATTGGTAGAAAGTCCCGAGCTACAGTGTTGCTACAGTCGCACGCTTTTTAAAGTGATCTGAGCCGCCGGATGGGTCGATCGGACGGTCTGTGTTATTCGGGTGACGTGGATAGCGAAATGGAGGCTCAATCGAAAGTACTTTCATATATAGTAGGATGTATTTATGGTAACATGGTAGTGGAAGAAGATGGGGAGGCCCTCGTTTCATCTTCCACGTACACTAATGCATGGCAGCACTTCCACCAAGGAGGCCGCTGTAATTTCTTTTCCTGTCTTTCTCGATACACAAAATCAGATTTAGAGCAAGTACAATAGTACAGCCAACAGCTGGCTATAAGAGATTGCCATGTCATCTATAGCCAACCATATAGTCAACATGTACAATAGTTAGATATAAGAATGTGTTAATTTGTTAAGATATGGCCCACATCCCACTCTCACAAAGTGCCTAGGAACACGTGCTAGAGCTGGCTCTTACATGAGAGCCCACTCCCCTTCTCTCTCCTCTTCTCTCTCCTCCATATCATCCAACAAATATTATTTTATCCCTTATATCCTGCTTACATAAGCTTATTGTACTTGCTCTTATGATGTTTCACAGACACCCGTCCCCATTATGCAACTTTTGTGGTATACACACTAGTATTTTGTAGTGAATGTGGGACAGCAAACAGCAAATCAATTAACGACCCTGAGTTCGTCTTAAGTGGACACAATTCTTCTACAAAAGCACAGATTAATTGGGTTCTGTCGCATCCTTTTAATGTTCCAATAAAAAGATGTTTCGCCCCTTGTCTCGTTCTCGTGAGTGATCCAACATTATCCACTCTTCCGAATATTTGATATGCTTGTTTTTAATAAATTATGGAGCGTCGGAAAGTGCTTCGTAGACCTATAGTATTTGTACACGAGGACTAGGTCGTGGATGACGACTTGCACGATGCCAACCTGTTGCGGTTTCAATGCGCTACCATATGGGAGCACTCGATGTCGAGACCCACGAACATGTGCGTCTCCTTCTCAAGCCATTGCTTGAACTTGCGGTGAGGATTTGCCTCCACATTATGCTCCTCATCAGTGTACACCACCTCCATAGTTGTCATCCGGTGGGCATGGATGTGGTATAACCGTGTAACTCTTCGTGGTTAGTCTGCGTCGTCCGTGGCTGCAAGGAAAACATGGTGTATTGAGTCATACTCATAATGAGCGAAAACGAGACATATGGATGTGGAAGAAGGAATGTGATTAGGTGCTGGAAAATGGCAACCAACATAGCAAAACTGGTATGGCAACCGACCATATGAGTTGCTGGTACAATTTCCCACATCATTCTTTTTTAGCCACATATTCATAAGATCAGACTATAATGCTATACAATTACACAAATAAATCATGTGTAACTGTAAAAGTGCAATCATTCCTTCATAGTTTCAGCCAACCAAATGCAATTTCTTGCCAATTTTTTTGCGACGATAATAATATTGTACGTGTTATTATAAATTAAGTGTTATTTTATACGTAATCGTTCAATAAAATTGCAAAACAAAATGTGACAATATTCATTTTATCACCATTTATAACCATCTAAGAGTAGATGATAGTGTGACAGTGGACTTAACATTGTTTGCCACGAGGTCTTTTCTTGCATATATCTCGGTAGTTATTCGGTGGTTGATGTGAACTCATCTATCACAGATTTTTTTTGAACTGTGTTAGATAGATCAATCGCGCTCGTTCAACTTCAATACCCTTCTACAACAAAAACATGTAGTGCTATAATGTGAATTTTCTTGTAATTTCATTACATGTGTTTTTAATTTACTAAATCTATAAAACCACATGGAAAGAAATATGTACAAAATCTGCAAAGAAAAACTGACATCATAGATGTTTAATAACATGTGTGAATAAAAAACTAACTTGTCTATTGAGCCATTCCGCAAACCCTTCTCCCACTCATCTTTTTGTTAACATTTCACACGCCTTGTTTGTTTACTAGCTACTTTTATGTACAAACTAATTTAAGGGAAACCCGCTTCTGGTATCATCACTTGGGTTTTCACAAGTACTATGTGTGAGAGTGTGTCACTATGGTAAGTTCCCTTTATTTTGTTGATTTGGAATTTGGAGGAAAGCCAAAAAAAGTTCAAAATCATTAAAAAGGAGTACAAGACAAATTGGTCCGATCATAAAAACAATAATAAAATGCATACATGTTTAACTAGTTCTATTCCAGATAGGCATGTTGGGCATCGTATAAAATAACCACATCATATGAGAACTTTCTTTGGTTATTTTTCGAAAAGGAGTGTATCACCCAACCTCTGCACTGATTGGCATGGGCGAGCTATGTGGGGACATGTGTGTATAAATGTAGACCCATTATTTTTGGCAAAAGACTTAGAATACCTATGTATAACTCACATGTATAGACCAATATGCATTATAAAAACAAGAAAATCCGAGTAAAAGTACGATTTCTGGGAGCTCTATACACCCATTAATTGTATGCTGGCTCCACCACTGCTGACTGGTGCACACATTCATAACATATGATCCTAAAATTAATGTTTCGCTCAAGTCCAAAGGTTATGGAAGTCCAAATGTTTTGGAAGTCATAAAAAATGATCTGGGCTGTCTAAGGTGTTGTGAGAAAAAGTACATTTGCATTGGATTGTTTGGTTGTGGGTCAGAGTTAGAATCAGATGTAACATGAGCCCTTAGACTAGTAATAGTGAGAGTATCATAGGTAGTATATATCATGCATGTCATGTTGATAAAAAGATGACGTGTCACTGCAATTAAGAATGAGATATTGATAGTAGTATTATAGGTAAATACCGTAACATATCGAATCTCAAAACAAGATGAATGTACAACCTAATAAATGTAATGTAGTACTCCCTCCATCCTCAAATAAGTGGACATTTAGCATTCAAATTTTTCCACAAAAGAGTGTACTTCTACCTTCGCAATGCATTTAAAAGTAGATAATAATGCTTCTATCTCATCGCACGAGAATCAAATCCAATAGCATTCAACATTTTTTCTACATGCACTTAGCTTATTGAAGGTGGGGTAATTAAAGAGGAGAGAGATGGTGGCTTGCATTTTCCCAATGCATTTTCTACTCCCCTCCATAATTTGTCTTAAAATTTCTAGATGTCCACTTATTTGAGGACGGAGGGAGTATATGATACCACATACTATATGTTACTACAGTAGTAACATAAAGAGCGCTACCATAGGTACGACAGTTTACATACAATTCATGTACGATACTACGGTCGAGCGAGCTTGCCTCACGTACACGGAGCAAGGGCGTTCTGGGTTTGGGCTAGGAACCCAGGACTTGAATTTGGGATTGCACCGGCTCTCGTATTGGTAGGCTCCACCTTTCAAATAACACATTTGTTTAAAATTTTCATGTTAACCCTTTTGATCATGCTCGGACGGAGTGCTCTAGTCGTGTGGCTGTAGGGGAGAAGCATTGCCCTTCTAGCGATATCACACTGCCGGACCTCCAGATTTTCTAGTCGTCCGGTTGTTGAGTTCCATCAGAATAAAGTAGCCAGCAAAACCATCAGTTTTGGAAAAACCAAAGTATTAGTACGACAATTATTAGTATGGTTTGAAGCCGGATGGCTGTCGATAGAGTGGTAGACTGGACTGCCAATTGTACGCATCCCTATAGTAGCAACTTTGCAAAAGTTAAATCTCAAAACAAAACAAAAAACTCTGCAAAAGTTAAACTAGATGATCAAATTCACCTACAGGCGAATGAGATGTGTGGCAACACGCATGAATCAGCGATGCAAATAGATTGTCCAAATTAACAACGGTGCGTACAATGTTCATCAGGAGGTACGTCTTTAACTTGTACATGCAGCAGGTTCCACGGCTCATGGATAATGATTAGCCATCTTAACATATGTGCCAATAGCGTTGATGATGTCCTCGGAACGTCCGTGGAAGCCGACGATTCTACCTCCGGCTGCAGGGAGCTGGAACGGTTCGCCTTCCTCCACCCCGTATGGGCCAAATGTGTGCCAGTTGCTGATGAAGGTGAGCGATCTGACGATGGAGTTGCTGCCGTCGGGAAACCAGTTGAAGGGGGGGCCTACGTGCCCTTTCACGACAGTGAGGTACTCGCCTGACTCCAAACTGATCTGGACAGGCGAAAAAAGAACAAATGAAACTTCATCGCTGCCAAGTAATTTCATGAAGTAAAACGACAACAAAAACAATTAGTGTGATGGTCATACTACCCCTGCACCGTGGTGTCCCGAAGGAGAACCCCATTTCTGGGTATGCTCCACTGGCTTCCATTTACCAGTGTTCTCGTCCAGGCCGTGCCGCTCATACGTCACGGACATGGCGTCGACCCTGGTCGAGCGGTGCCACAGAACAACCTTAACAATACGGTTCACGCCGTGAACGTCCATGTCCATGGCCACGCCACCGTCGCCGCCATAAGGGCCCATCTTTACAACACGTTCTGCGATGCCGCCGGAGCCGGCTTTGCTGGACATACCTTCTCATGCTCGGCCTTCTCGTGGTCTAGCATCTTCCTTCGCGTGGCAGGGGCTGTAGCTTGTGGCGGTGAAGGACTTGATGAAGGTGAAGCAGGAGACGCACTTGGTCTTGTCCGGCAGGTTGTCGTGGCAGGAGGAGCAGATCAGGTGCCCAGCAGCGCACTGTACCGTCGGTATCAGATTCAGAAGTATGAAAATAAACTGAAAGTTGTCAGCAAGTTAAATCAACTCGTAGGCTGTAGCACGTAGTTGTACTGTACCTGCAAAACCGGAGGTGCGAGGAGCTCAAGGCATCTGGGGCAGCAAAGAGCCTCCGGATCGACGGTGATGACCTCGGCGGCGGACGACGTGCTCCCTCTAAGACTGCTCACAGTGGGAAGTATCATATAGTGCTATCATGCACATGATACTACTTTATGTTACTAACTCCATAGTGGGTAGTAACATAATTGTAGTATCATGTAGTACTGCATTTATTAACTTTGTAGACTCATTTTGCATTGAAATACGTTATGTTACGGTATCTAACTATGATACCACTACCTCCTCTCTCATCATTAATTACACTGCCACGTCAGATTTTTGCATGCATGGAATGCATGATACCACCTATGATACCCTCATTGTGGGTAGTCTAATGGTCGTCATGCTGCTCGCGGGCATCTCCATATTGGGTCTCGGCTTGATCGAAGAAGCATGTTATAGCAATACTGCGCAATATATATACAAAGATGTGGCCTTTGATTCGACCGATCCAATTCCACGGCTGCGCGCATGCAGGATAGCCATAATGGTGGCAACGGTACCGAGAAGGAGGAGGCCGAAGCTGGCTCGCTTTCGCACGGTTCAACAAGGTTAATGAGTTTCGACCCGTTGCCACCATGCTTTCGCGTTCATCTTACTCCTTTTCCTTTTCCGATGGCATGCAATTTACTGTCTCTCCTTTTTCAACAACGTGCAATTGGAGTACTCAACTAGTTAATTTTTCAAACGGAGTACAAAACCAAACCCTTCAATTTTTATCTAAGAAGTCCTGTTGGAATATAGAATTGGGGAACAAGCCTCATCACTTAAAATGACACTCGGTGGCGATCTGCTCCTAGCTCTAATCTGCACAATTTCTTCATGTAAAAACAGGTTGAGAGGCTCCTTCGTTACCTCTGTTTTCTCACCGCCCGGAATGGGGAACGTCAAGCACTCGGCGTTCCCAAACAAGTTCCAGGCAATGCTTCTCCTCAGACATGAAGGACTCATGTGCTATTGTGGAGGTTATTGAGCACGGGTCGGCCCACAGTGAAAGAAGGCGTACCACTCAGGGAAGAGTGGTCCACCTCAAGGGTTCGGATCCCGAACGCACCATCTTGGTGTATAAGACCTGACAAGATCGCCGAGTGCAAGCCGGACTTTGAGGGATACTTGCTGTAAACCTACTCATTGCGCTTCATTGGATAAGGACCCATTGGCGAGGATGAGCCGATGAGCGGCCGATTCCTTAACAAATCCAGATCATGATGCCTTTTTTTTGGGGATCTTTCTTGTGGTTGACGGTCACCTGCATAAGAGCCTGCGATATCCGCGGCGGCGTCCCTTGCTCAGCGGCAAAGTCGATCGAGGAGGCAGATCACCTAACGTCAGGCCAATCGGCCATCGTGTGGATGAGGGGTACAATTCCGAGAGGCGGGAATCTATGGCACCAGGCATTTCTCGGTGGCACGATCGACTTATCGAAGAGGCGGACCCCTCTAGATCGCTCGATCCACAACCAAACTAGGATCCGCAGCGGCCCGATCTCGGCGTCGAAGGCCGAATCAAGGCGAAGTTTCAAACCACTTGGGGAGAAGATCTCGAAGAAAAAGAAAACGGTCACCCCACCGTCGCCGTCCGCCGGGGCCTCCTCCGGCGGCGGGAGGGTGAACAGGAGCGGAGGGGCAAGTTTCTTTGGTGGCGCACTACAAGAAATATGTCAACTAGTGACCTTTTGATAGTGATTTTCAAAATATTGGTCATAGATCTATGACCATGACCTTTTGATAGTGACTTTCAAAATATTGGTCATAGATCTATGACCATTTCAACCCACTTGGTCATGAGCTGGTTTGTAGGGTCCTAATCCAAAAAATTAACGACCAATTTGGTCAAAAAAGTCAAATTTATTTACACAAATTGGTCATAATGTAGACACCAGTTGCGTATGACCTTATTTACGACCATTCTGATTGGTCATGAGGAACGACTGGACAGCCATCTCATCAATCATGTCCACGTGGCAGCCATATGTCGCTTACGTGTCCATATTCAGTCATGGTGAACTCGCTGACAGGTGGGAGCCATTACCAGGATGTGTTGGTATGACTGGACTGACACCTCAGCGGTCTCGCCTACATGTCACTTCATCGCGCCTACATGTCACCGCCTATGTGTCATTTGTGCTTACGTGCCACCACACTGACATGTGGGACCTGTTGACAGGAGGTGTTGATTGTTGACAAATCTGTCAAGTGGGACCCACAAATATGACATGTGGGACCTGCCCGACCCCACCTGACAAGTGGACCCACCCCACCTCGCATGACATGCGGGACCCACCACGCCCACATGACATGTGGGTCCGGATCCCACCCCGGCATGACAAGTGGGTGTAACATCCCAATATTCTGGAATGTTTAAAAATCACAAAAAATAAAACTTTTATTTTTGTTAAAAAGAAAACATTAAAATTATAATAGAAATCAAATAATAGGAGACATTTGGCATCTTCAAAAAAACTTTAATAGTTTAAATATCCAAGTAATCATTAATTCAAAATTGGAGTTTAGTTTAATTTCTTTTATCCAAGGTATTTCAATAACCCCAATTTATTTAAAATGATTTAAAATTTCTCAGAGACACCTTCATCTCATAAAATGTTTATTCCAAGTATTTGATTGTAAATATTTAAATTTTGGCTATTATTAAAAACCTAAAACCATATTTGCAAAGTGTTTTAAATTATTTAAAGCATATTCTATTTAAAAAAATGTTTTGATTCAATTATATTTATTTGAAAAAAATAAGTTTAAAATCACTTATTTTCAATATTTACATTTGTGGTAATTTTATTCGATTTTAATAAGTCAAAAATGATTTTATTAAAAACCTATTTTAAAATTGACATAGGTGTCAATTAAGCAATTATGCAATATTTTGAATTTTTATTTTTGAAATATATTGGAAAAGTGTGCTTGAATATGTTAAATGATAGATATTAGTTTTATAAATTTTTAGAAACAAGTTTGAGTTGATTTGGACATTTAAAACAAAAGTTATAAAGAAATAGAGAAAACCAGAAAAGGATAAAGAATAAAAAAAAAGGGACCTAACCTAACCGGGCCAAGCAGCCCATGTCTTTGTTTTTTTTTCTGCCTTCTATTTTTTTTTCCGACTGGACTTGGGCTTTGGTGGAATGAGACACCCCTTTTTTTTCTGCACACAGTGGGCCTTGGCCCATGCAGGAATAAAGCCAGGATTCCATGCGAGGTGAGGCAAGGTTATGGGCCGGCCAGTCCAGTTCTTTTTTTTTTCCTTTTTATTATTCTTTTATGTTTTCTTTTATAACTTTTGATTTTGAACTCCAATTTCAAACAAATAAATTTTGTATTTTTTGTAAAGTTGTACTCTATAATTATAGAATATTAGGGACTTTTTGTTCAAAATAAAATAACAAAATAAGACTAACCTTATATATTGCTTTACATATGGTTTTGAAGAATTTAAAATGTTTTTTTTGGATTATTCTATTAAATTCAATATATTTCTAAGAAAACTTTTTCAATATATCTCCCGTATTCCAAGTTAATTATTTTTATCGTTAACTAGATCACATATAATGATACAATCCGAAGTTTTCTTTTTTGTTGAATTTTTTATTCCATATGACTATTTCAAAATACGGTTAAAACTGCGGATATGACCGTTCTAGTGCTTGAATATGTGGATATTTTGATGTACCTATGATGAAATGGATACTTGTGAATCTAAAAATGAAATTTAGGAAAAATAACGGGCAAGCTGTGTGGCAGCTGCAGTTCAAAATCTAGCCGTTTCCAGCTGAATCGACAGGAACCGTTTAAATGGCCGGAAATAGGCAGAGAGCTCGGAAATGCATGCCTTTTGGTGATTGTACATGAAATGATGTCTACTTTGTGAAAAAAAATTATCGGTGCCATTTTGGATGACTTTCTCGGTACCCGCTTCACAAAAAATGCTATTTTAAGCACTTGAAAAATGAAAAGTGGGTTTTTTTGTGAAACATATCAAAATCTTTGTTCGGCAACATTGCTTGCCATCCCACAATGAACACATGTGCCAATTTTGGGCTCATTTGGACAAACTATGTCACGAATGTGGCCAAAACATTGCTCCTTCATCTTGAAAGCTATGAATGTTCGTTCGTTATAGCAAGTTTCTGAGAACACTTTTCCAGTAAAACTTCCGCAACGCAAGTTTATAATTTTTTGTGGTAACTAGGTCACATATGATGACGCTACGCGAAGGTTTTCCATTATTTTGATTTTTTTTGAATTTCGTGTGCTCATTTGAAAATCTAGTCGAATTCGTGGCCGTGACCGTTCGTGTCTAGTGTTTAAATCATGTGGATATTTTGACGTACCTATGATGAAATGGATACTTGTGAATCTAAAAATGAAATTTAGGAAAAATAACGGGCAAGCTGTGTGGCAGCTGCAGTTCAAAATCTAGCCGTTTCAGCTGAATCGATAGGAAGCCGTTTAAATGGCCGGAAATAGGCAGAGAGCTCGAAATGCATGCCTTTTGGTGATTGTACATGAAATGATGTCTACTTTGTGAAAAAAATTATCGGTGCCATTTTGGATGACTTTCTCGGTACCCGCTTCACAAAAAATGCTATTTTAAGCACTTGAAAAATGAAAAGTGGGTTTTTTTGTGAAACATGTCAAAATCTTTGTTCGGCAACATTTCTTGCCATCCCACAATGAACACATGTGCCAATTTTGGGCTCATTTGGACAAAATATGTCATGAATGTGGCCAAAACATTGCTCCTTCATCTTGAAAGCTATGAATGTTCGTTCGTGATAGCAAGTTTCTGAGAACACTTTTCCAGTAAAACTTCCGCAACGCAAGTTTATAATTTTTTGTGGTAACTAGGTCACATATGATGACGCTACGCGAAGGTTTTCCATTATTTTGATTTTTTTGAATTTCGTGTGCTCATTTGAAAATCTAGTCGAATTCGTGGCCGTGACCGTTCGTGTCTAGTGTTTGAATATGTGGATATTTTGACGTACCTATGATGAGATGGATACTTGTGAATCTAAAAATAAAATTTAGGAAAAATAACGGGCAAGCTGTGTGGCAGTTGCAGTTCAAAATCTAGCCGTTTCCAGCTGAATCGATAGGAAGCCGTTTAAATGGCCGGAAATAGGCAGAGAGCTCGGAAATGCATGCCTTTTGGTGATTGTACATGAAATGATGTATACTTTGTGAAAAAAATTATCGGTGCCATTTTGGATGACTTTCTCGGTACCCGCTTCACAAAAAATGCTATTTTAAGCACTAGAAAAATAAAAAGTGGGTTTTTTTGAAACATATCGAAATCTTTGTTCGGCAACATTGCTTGCCATCCCACAATGAACACATAGGCCAATTCCATATTTTGAAATTTCATTTAATTGCAAACATCCAGCTCTGAGAAATGTGAATAAGCAAAAATATGGCCCCAAAGAAATGAAAAATAAGAGAGCTAAACTTAAAAAAACTGGTTTTGGGCTGTGGCTGCGGAGAACTGGATAGAGGCCCATCCGTTTCTAGGTTACGGGAGCGCGCCCTATATAAACTACTCGCCCAGCTCCGCCGCCTCCACACGCCCATCTTCCCTCTCCCTTCCTCTTGGCCGCCGCAGCCATCCACGCCCTCCGGCCGCCCCAAGCTACCTACCTCCTCCGTTCTAGATCTCACACGCCGCCGCCCGTCTAGATCGCGTAGCCCCTCCACCGTCGCCGTCTCCTAACCCCAACCTCATCCTCTGCCCCTCCACGCTCTCCCAGCAACACCCCCTTCCCCAAGTTCAATCTCTCGTGCTTCTTTCCTAGTTTCGCCGCCTGGTAGTCCGGCCGCCCCACGGCCTCCCGTCGGCCGGATCCGCAGTCTCCAGATCTTGCCGAGGTCCTGTCCTTGCGCCGCCGTACGGAGCGTGGTCGAGGACGACGACCCTCGGAGCCCTTGGCGTCTCCCGCAGCGCCGACGCTCGTGTTCTGCGGCATCTCCTCCACCACTCCCTCCCTTGGCATCTCACGCAGAGCCGATGCTCTCATCAGGTAGAGAAGGTCGGCGGCGACGCGGAGACGGAGCCACGGAGCTCCGGTTAGGGTTGGCGTGGCACGCAGCTGTGGACCTGCACGGGCCCTCTTCTCCCTTCTCCCCTATCCCTCTCTCGGTTTCACTCGCTCAATCTCTCTCTCCTGCAGACGCCGCCGGATTCGAGGGTGGAGCCCGAGCCTCCGCTGGAACGTGGACCGGACGGGTAGGAGGTGGAGCCTCACATAGATGTCATCGATCTGGCTGCCGTCGCCACCCTCTCCGTCAGCCACGAGGTGAGTACGTCTACATGACTCCTCATTGCCTATGCTCAGCCACGAGGTGGTACTCCAGTTGTGATCAGTATACAAATTGTATGAGGCCATACACATGAACCTGATAAAGCAGTACTTGAAATGATGTAATTACTAGCATTTGTGTGGGTTTACACTGCTGTGCCTGAACTACTATGGTTGCCAAGCCACTATGCATTGCATCAGGCCTCACCAACGACAATGTATACATAAACTCTATGAAACAAGCATGTAGTAATTTTCATTCACTTGTCAGTCACTAAGTGGTGGTTTGCTGAAGTATTGCTTTGGAAATATATTGTTTTTCATCACCTAATGTTCGTGGTTGCCGATAACAGGACCTATTAGTAAACCTGTAGTTAGGAAGTTATTTTATGGTTTCTACATAAGCTTATTGTGTCTCACGCTGAAAAAGAAAATGCACAAGTTTGTTTGACTTTTGGTTGTCTGTAACAAGTATTGAACAATTGATGCATTTGTTTGATAATTATTGCGTGAATGATAGTGATCCAACCCAAAAGCTAAATTAATTTCTGTGCACTACCTTGCTGTTTGACTACTATTTTTATGGTTTAGATGTATATATGGGATGATGGGCTGTTGGACGTGGATTGGCAAGACCAACCTCGAAACATCAAGGTATAGATATATGTTGTGCTTATATGCAAAAGCAGTTGATGTGCACTTATATCCATTATTCACCTCTAAGATTGTTGACTGATATGTTTCTGTTTTAAACGTTTCTGTTATGAGTTGCTTGTTGCCATTCATGCTCTATTAGATCTTTTGCTTGAATTTAGATATTTATTGTGGGCAAATATCAACTACATATTTGTTACTTTATATTACGCTAGTCCTGTTTGTACATGCTTTCTTGCAATTGTTCTGTTAGCTAATTTGAAGATAGCGGTTAGTTCTAGTGCTTAATGGTTCTTTTCAAAATTTAAAGGAAGAAAATTATAACACCTAGAAATGAGTTCTACATGCTTGCACAGATAAGCATTGATGCTATGAATTTATATTGTCATAATATTGTGTCTCTTTTCATACTATCAATCATCCTTTTTGCCCCCTCACAACTCCTATTTTCATAATTTTAATTTTTTCTTTCCATGTTGTGGTTTATATTTGAACAATGCTTGTTTTTGAGCTACTGCTACTTTGAGTTGTTGCAGGCATGTAGTTTAACTCTTGCATCTGGGCCTATATTTCTTTGCTGGAACAATCGATTGCCAATTCTAGTTTTCATAATGCAATCTCATTTTAGTGCTTCTTGTTGATGCAGGTGCACATTAAAGTTGTTGAGGGTGACGTCTCCTCTTCAGCAGTAAGCCACTAGATTTGGGAAGGTCAGTTATCTAATATTGTAGATATTATTTTTGTGAAAGCAACTCATGGGAAATACCATGGTTGCATATTTGTGCCATATCCATTTGTGTGACACTGTATCCTGATTTTGAGATGCCAATGTGTGGAGTAGGTTCTTTATTGTAGATCTTCCATCTTCTATAACGACTCGAACATGTTGCTATACCTACAGATCTGAGGTTATTAAACCACTACCATCCGATTGAATTATTTTGTGCGTTCAGCTGTATCTACAACCATTCTGTTCTTTTTAGTTATGGGTTATTTGATTCTGTTATTTTAGATAATCTGCTGTTGCTGTGCATAAAATACCTGGATCTTTCTGGCTGTGGTGTTTTTCTAACCACGCCCTGTGGCGACCGGGGTGTTTCTGTTGGAGCAGGTGAATGACATCTACCTGGTGGTGACGTCAACGAAGCACTACATCTTCCCTCCATACTTGGCGGCGCTCTACTTGGCCAAGCACAGATTTGAATTCCTGGAATTTGGTAGCTGCTAATGTGTATGTGATGATGAACCTGTAATTTTGGTCTGTGATTTGAACCTGGAAGAATATGTGATTAAGTTATGTGATGATGTGTTGGTTTGAATTCTTGGAATATGTGCTGTAATTCAAATTTACTGGAATTCAAATGTGAATTCCTCTTTCTACTAAATTTGAATCTTGGATGGCCTTATGCAACTGCGCTAAAGAGGCCTTGGGCCCAAACTAGTTGGACTGCGATGGTAAAAAGGCCATTAACCAGGAAATATATGCACTGTAGAAAGGCCAAGGCCCATAATATAAAATGGCTGACATGCTGTTAATCTGACCAGAATTTAGAGAAAACAAATTCTAATTGGGCCGAAATTTTGGGCAGGCCCGTGTAGAGTAGCGGTAAATCAGACCAGAAATTAGAGAAAAAAAACTTAAATGGGCTGAACTGTTGGGCTTGGCCCATCTGGATGACCAACATGGACTGGGCTGAATCTGTTCTATGACCTTCTGATTTGGTCACAATCTTGCCACGTAGGATCTGACGTGGCTATGCCAGACAGCCCGTGACCAAAAAAATTGGTCATAAGAGTTATGACCATCAAATTTGGTCATAGATGGTTATGACCAATTCGAAAAAAAGGTCACATATGACCGTTTGAGACGCTCCGTATGTGACCTTCAGATTTTGGTCATAAAAAGGTCATAGATGAAAAATCATGACCTTTTAGTGACCAAATTTGTGAGTCACTAGTTGACATATTTCTTGTAGTGGCGGTGTTGGTGACCTCCGAAGTCGCCTGGTGGCGACTGGCGACCCGAAAGGTTAGGAGGTATAGGGAGGTTATTTTAGGAGGCCTTAGCAACGAATGGCCATTTATGCTAGTTGTTTCATAAGTTATGATGACTACCGGTAGAGTGGTAGAGGGCAGACTGCCAATATTGTGCATCCCTAGAGTTACTTTGCAAAAATTAAACTTGAAGATCAGATTGACCAAAGCCAACATGCACATGAATCACGATGCTAAACAGATTGTTCAAAATATCGACAGCACGGTGAACGTACATCATTAACTTGTTCATGCACTAGGGTTGACCCTGGTTTTGACGGTAGGATGGAAGGCTTAGACTGCCATCTTGACGTACGTGCCTAGTGCGTCGAGGTAGCCCGAGGAGCGCCCATGGAAGCCGACGATTCTACCTCCGGCTGCGGGGAGCTCGAACGGCTCGCCTTCCTCCAACCCGTACGGGCCAAAGGTGCGCCGGTTGCTGATGAAGGTGAGCGATTTGACGACGAATTTGTCGCTGTCATGGTCTACGTGCCCTTTCAGGGCAGTGAGGTACTCGTCCGACTCCAGAGAGATCTAGCCATATGCCAAAAACAAACCAATGAAACTTCCATCGCCGCCAAGTGGTTTCATGAAGTGGAAGATTCTATAAACAAATAATGTGATGGTTATACCTCTGAAAAATTGCCCGCAAGTAAACCCCAGTTGTCGGTATTCTCCTCCCTGCCATCTCGCTCATACAACACCGACATGGCGTCCATGGTGACAGCAGCGCGGTGCCAGACAACCACCTTAATGACACGGTCGACTCCGCGGACGTCCATATCCCTGGCGTCGCCCCCACTGCCACCGCAAGGGCCCATCTTCACGACACCTCTTGGGAGGCCGCCGGAGCCGGCTATGGCGGGGCATATCTTCTCGTGCTCCCGCTTCTCGTGGTAGAGCATCTTCCCCGCAGAGCAGCCGTACATGGTGTTGGGGCAGGCGACACGTACGGACCGCAGGATGCGCTCGACGCCGTGGCATCGGGTGTAGCTCGTGGGGATGAAGCAGCGGCTGTAGCCCGTGCTGATGAAGCACGACACGCACTTGTGTTCTTGTCCGGGAGGTTGTCGTGGCATGTGGAGCAAACCAGATGTCCAGCTGCACACTAAACCACAGGCCAGTATCAGATTCAGATATAGTTTCAAACGGAAGTGCCATGCAAGTTAAATCCACATGTAGGTTGTAGCACGTAGATAAATTTGTACCTGGAACACTGCAGGTACGAGCGGTTGAAGGCATCTGGGGCAGCAAAGAGCCTCCGGATCGACGGTGATGACCTCGGCGGCGGACGACGTGCTCCCTTTGATGGTCGTCATGGTGCTCACGGGCTTCTCCATCTTCCGCCTCTGCTTACTCGATTCGCCTGTGCGCAGCTTCATCTACCTCTCGCCACGCTTGTACACAGATGCAGGCTATAGCAATGCGCAATTTATATACAAAGATGTGGTCGTTGATTTGATCGATTTAAAAATCCACGGCGGCGCGCATGTGAGTAGTAGTAGTAGTAGTAGTAGTAGTAGTAGTAATGGTGGCGACGGTATCGAGGAGGAGGAGGTTGAAGCTGGTTCGCTTCCGCACGGTTATTAGTGAGAAAACCAGGTTAGACTTGACCCGTTGCCAGCATGCTTCGGTGCAATTTATGGAGTTTTTCCTTACGGACGGCAATGCAATTTATTGACTCTCTTTTCCAACGAAACAAAAACCAGGTTAGACTTGATCTGAGGCTGAAGCTGCGTTCTTCACAAGGGAGTAGTAGTACTGAAACAAAAACCCCGGTTTTTGCTTACAAAGTCTTGTTATGCAAAGTTCCAGACCAGAGCTGTGTGCCTCAGATCGTGCACGTGGCAGTGTGCAACGTACACCATTGTGTGGTTTACAAGAGAGTAGACATGTCTACTCCAGCTTGAGGGGAAAAGGGGAAAATTGAAAAGGAAAAAGTCTATTTTAAACCTTGAATTCATAGAGGTCGGGCGGTTAGAACCTCGTAGTCCAAACCCCGATCGTTTGCACTCTGAACTTTGCAATTCCGGTCTAAAATGAACCCTATAGCTGTTTGGCAGGCCGGAAAACAGAAAATCCCGGCCGGGAATATCCACTGTCTCACTGACTAGACGGACCCACATGTCATATTCATCTCTATCCCCAATCCACATCTCTATCTCTAAAAACCAATCTAGCGAAGCAAATGGCTGCCGGCGGGCGCGGGAACGGTTGCCACCGCTGATGCGGCCGGCCTCCACCGAGCACCACCGGAAGCAGGCAGATGACCGCCAGCGGGCGTGGGCGCGGGACGCCGCTGCAGACCCCCACGGAAGAAGATGGCCTCCGGCGGGCGAGGGCGCAGGACGCCATCGGATGTTGCCGCGGATGCGGCCGGCCGCCGCCGAGCCCCACAGACACAGATGCGGCTGGCCGCTGACGAGCGCACCGAAGCTAATGGCCGGGAGCTCCACCTTCTCCGGCGGCACGGACTTCCTCTGCGGGCTCGGCTCTAGCGGCAACCCCTCCGTGCTCCTCTGCTCAGGCGGGTCTACAGGGTCTCGGCGTCGCTCTCTGACCTCGCCGTCGAGGATGTGCCGGCCGCCGCCGAGCCCCACTGTCGCCTGACAGCGTCCTTTTTTCTTGCATTGTGACGTTGCGGCGGAGCCTAAAAAACACTGGATTGGGGAAAGAAGATGGATATTACATGTGGGCCAATATTGTCAGCGAGAGTAGCAATTTTATATTTTTATATTTTTCTCTGAAAAACATGTCAAGGTTCATTTTAGATCGGGATTGCAAAGTTCAAGTTGCAAACGACTAGGATTTGGACCTCGGGGTTCGAAACGCCCGACCTCTACGAATTCAGGGTTTAAAATGGACTTTTTCCAATTGAAAACCCTAGTTTCTTCTATGTGACTTCAACTACTCGAAGGTTGTCACTGGCAAGTTATAACTAATGAGTGGTCAAATGTTCGGCGAGTGTGGCCCAGAAAAACCGCAACCCAATTCCCGACGAGAAGCCACTGCCCTTATGTAGGCGAAGTGTTGAAGCGTTCTCAAGGTTATCGGTAGAAACAGTTTCACAAGGGTGTCGGGATTTCCGGTTACTGCGGTTACCGGAAAATTTCAACAGGTCACTGGACGAATTTGAAAACTAAAATTCGAAAATTCAATTTTGTTTTCCAAGTATGAACATTTACTGAAAGTTTTCATTAACATCCAAAAAAATAAAAATAAAGTGGAATTTTTTTACCGGTATGACTTTTTACCGAGGTGCTCAGGACTCTGGTTACCGACCGATGATAACCGGATTTCCAAACCGCTGGCCGGTAAACCAAAACGTTGATCCTATCCAATCTGAGTATTTGTGCAATCCTTGCACCAAGTGTCCAATGACATCATCATCGTGATCCCATTTGCCTTTATCATGGCACTACATCGTCACGCGCAGCGATGACACAGATTGTCACACCGCGACTGCCACCCATCCAGCTAGGCGCCGTCCTTCTCCACTCCACGGATCTCTCCGTCCACCCCTCTCCTCCCCCACTCGTCGTGTGCGTGCGCGCGGTGACCGGTCTCATACCCCCTCAACGGTACAACTAGCTTAGATATGAAATCGTATTTTTTTTCTTCTTCTAAACCTGAGTAGTGGATTGAGATTTTTCAAAGTTCAGATCTAACGTACAGATCGCCTGATGAACACACACGTGAGCGAGAGAGCAAAGTTCAAATTTCTGCCTTTTTCTTATCTTTCTCTGTCTTCATAGATAAGCAAATGCGTGCCGTGGCTTTCGCGCGCCACGCCCCGACTGAATCGTGCCGTCTCGGGACGTACCCAACGACGACGATCCTACAAAGCTGGAGATGATCCCACAGACGCGTCAAAGCCCCGGTGCTAAAACCCTGAACAATAGCTAAACCGCAAACTGAAACAGAAACTCACGCCTAAAACTGAAGAAAATGAACACCTACGGCTTGATATATTCAACATGATAATCTACGCCCAGCTTTTAGATCACCCATTAATTTCTTTCCAGGTACTATGTATAGCTGTCGAGCAGTTCTTCTGTAGTCTCCATGTAGGCAAAAGTGGAGATCCCCAATAAGTTCTTGCGACCAACATCGTATCTCGTGATCTCCAACCCGGGCCTCTTCTTCCACACGCGCGCCATACTGCAAGAAAGGCTCCTCTTGTCGCTCATCCTGTGCTTGCGCAGGTCGTACCCGTTGAAGTCCTGAGCCATTGTTAGAGCATGTTCGCCGTGCGCAAAGAGCGGCCACGTGACCTGCTGCTTGGCAGTGTCGATCTGTATGTTGTACCTGCGAGCCCAGCGTTGCTCCTTCCTGCTCTCGAGACACCACACCTGATCAAGGGAATAGAAAGAAACTATTAGCGCGAGATAGATTGACTGATGAACGCGTGAGACGGAGGATGCCTGCTTTTGAAACCTATGGCGGGTAGCTCCCGCATTGCATATAAGAAGAAGAAATGATCCATTAATAAGGGAAACCGGATCCAAGAATCATACGACACGCGGTTAATTAAACAAAACCGGTGAAAACCACAAGCACCCTACTTGTAATCAAGCCACATCGTCCGAGTCTGACACAAGAGTCCCTAGGGCCAAGACGAACTTAGACCCATTGTGCTCAGCCAAACCGGACTCCGCAACCACAACATCACTCACACAACAAATGTCGAACTCGCGCCTAGCCTCCAGGGAAAAGAAATTACAAAGGATGCCTGCTTTGTACGTACCTCTACCCTTGTCGCTGGGTGCTCCGCGACGGTGACCGCGACGCATAGTCTCGCGCGCATCTCCGTGAGCCGGTAGCTGCACCCTCGCTCCGGCTTCTCCGGGAGCCAGTTGACGGGCGTGACGCGCCAGTTCTCTAGGTCCAGCGACAAGATCCCCTGCTGTCCCGCCGTGATCCAATATGCCGAGCCGTCCACGCAGACGATGCTGCCCGGCTGGCACCTTCCGCTCGCGCCCGGGCTCGGCACCTCCCGCCATGATGCGCCGCCACCGCCGAGCGTGTAAACCTGTACGGCGTCGAACGTGCCGGACTTGTTGAAGTAGCAGGGGATGTGGACCACCGTGTACTGCAGCGTCAGCGGGTGGAACCCGAAGCCGTATGCATCGTGCACTTTCACGCCCGGCGAGCAAGGGCTGAGGCCGTAGGCGCGCGGCGCCGGCTGGACGGACACCGCCGCCTCCGGCGTGCACGGATTGGACACCGTGATGACGCCCGTGGTAGAGTCGAGGAAGCAGATGAGGCCGTTGCGCGTGCCGACCACGTCGACGGAGGCCCGGTCCGTCCATACGGGCCTGTGCCGGCCTCTAGGTCCCCGCGCCTCGTCATCGACGACGTAGGCTGAGGCACGGTCTTGGGCCTTGACGACGGCGAGGATCTTGGTGCGGACGTCGCGCTCCTGCGTGCGCTCGTCGATGGCGTAGCGCCAGTGCCTGCACACCAGGCGGCACCGCCGCCGGGAGCTAGTCGGCAGCAGCACCAGGATGTGCACAAGAACGTCCGTCGAGAAGTCCACGCCCATGGCGTTTGTAGAGGCAGCTGTGCTAGGCACCAAGATCTTCGCTACGTACAATATGAGAGTTTTCCTTCTGTAATTCTAGAGTTCGAGTCCTATGCAGCATTCAGTTTATTCCAGATATCTGCATCTTTCCGCCCGTGATACAACCAATCTCCGTGATACAGCCAAACTTCTATTGATGGACACCTGATGTGTATGAACGATTGAAATCTGGACTCTCGTGTTGTTTCAAAAAAAAAAAAAAAAACTGGACTCTCGTGGATAGTTGGTTACAGCTTTTTTTTTCGAAACAAAAAAGTTGGTTACAGCGTCAAGTTGTGGTTACGAAGACAAGTGACTCACAATGGTTTTTTTTTTTTTTTTGAAGGAGGTGCCCGGTTTATTAGTGGAAGAAACCGGGTGAAAACCATACAACAAACATCAACAACATGAGGCAACACAACCACAAAGGGCAACACCTAAAACCAGCAACTCACGAAGTGACAACCCCACTCTAGCAAAGCAACCGCAGCTGACGACTACCTAGGACCACGTAGCTGCCGTTAAGCAGTCGCGGGCGCCTTACCAATGGCGCCACCCTTCTTGCCTATGCTCCTAATAGCCTTTTTCACCTTTTTGATTTTGCCGGTAGAAGCCTCCTCAGCTATGAGGCAAGCAATCGCCTTGCCAGAACCAGGGCTAGCTGCCTCCAAGCAAGCGAGCAAGCCACTAAGCTTGTCCACGAAGACCGCCTGTTCAATACGTGCCAAAATAGCTTCACGATCAAAGAGGGGCGACCGGATGGACGGACCTCCACTATCCACAGAGGAGGGCATCGCGCAGGACTCAGACGGAGATGGGGATGGCGCGATGTCCACCGCCAAAGGCTCCAAAAGGCCTAGTTCCACAGAGGAGGGCAACTCGCAGGACTCAAGTGCAAGCACCACAGAAGATCCCCCACAATGATCCTGGAGCGCAGACAAGTTCTCCACAACTGGAGCCACAACCTCGGTGGCGACAACCCTCGTAAGGACAGATGACGACGCATGTAGAGCACGGGGAGAAAAATCTCCAAAGCAACAGTCGACCCCCTCATCAACAGAACCAGTCTGTATCTCAGGTGGTAGAGGCACAACCGACGCAACCTGAAGCTTGGCAAGAGCGTCTTGAACCTCAGAGCGAAGCAACTCAAACTTCTGAAGGACCTCCATGCGTAGCAGGGCAAACTGGGACTCCACAGTAGAGACCGAATCCTTGCAACACGGCTGCACCATAGGACTAGAGACCGAATTCTGAAGTGACTCACAATGGTTCACTTCCTACTGTTTGGGGATGGTCATTGGCTGTGCTAGCGATTGCATGTAATTTTAAGAAATCTGTCACACGTACTTTTTTTATTCGAACCATGGATGAGAGCTGCATGGAAAATGTCTGTCACACGTACTGCTACGACAGATTCTGAGAAGTGGATGATACCTGGACCGGGATTTACCAAACTGAATGTTGATGTTGCATTTGATGTGACAAGTGGATCTGGTGCCACGCTGCTGTTCTAAGAGCACGTACAACGGGCACGTTTTGGTAGTTGCCGTGTGAATCCTGACCTTTTTTCAAGCTGCGACGCCTAAACAAGCGTCCGACGCTTGCAAAATACACTAAAAATTCTGTCTGTAGCGCCCGACGTTTACGGTTTGACTTTTATAGCGTCTGCCTAAGCGTTGCCCAGTGTACATGCCCTAAGGGATGGACGTGGTAATTTTATTGCAGCACAATGTCTATATGTGGAACGAGGGTTAGATGTTGTTTCAATGGAAGCTATGGCAGTGAGGAACGGGTTACAATTTGCAGACTCTCGGTATTCATAACATTGAGACGGAATCTGATTCTTCCCAGGTCATTGATTATTGTACTGACCAATCTCAATGGTGGGATGCCGCAGCAACAATTTTTGCGGAGTGTGTGGACCTGGCAACTTCAATTGGGAGAGTCAAGTTTAAGCATATTTCTAGAACGGCAAATTCTGTACCTCATGAGATTGCTAGGTTTAGCTTCTGTAATAAGAGTTCCCTTAGTTGGATTAACGAAACCTCGGGTTGGTTGATCAACAGTTTGGTAAACGATGTAACGATGTAACTTGTGGATGTGTTGATGCGGCAAGTTTCTGACGCACTCTTTTCCCTGCCAGGGTACCCAAGGGGACTGGTAGGGTTTTTAATGAGGCGGCTTGCTGACCTAATATAGTGGTTAAAAATAAAAAAAAAGTTATCCTCTACATCTCTATCTGCTACTCCGTACAAAAATACTACGTATCTGAACATCTGGGCAGGCAGAAAACTGCACCGTGTTTCTCATGCTCATGCATGTCTTGGGAAAGCAGGATCAGACTGCAAGCTCAACACATTCAAAATACTACGATATAACTCGGCTAAAACACAGTACGAAACGGAAACATGCCTCACTAAACATATCTTTCTTATGCCTCATTGAACCTATCATTGTCATGCTTCGTTAAAACTCACGCCTTGTGGGTTCAGAAAAATAAGTACTCCTAATTAAGTCGGTTCCTATGCAAATTAAAATAGTAGTAATCAGTTCAGGAACCACAGGGTATCACATTTCTTAGCAACACACGGGATGCATATATGTTGTCCAAATTAAGAGTGAAGCGTGCGTAATTTATTCAGTCACGATGAACATCTTTATTTATTTTTGAGGCTTAAGGCGGTCGAATCCGCCGTCCGATTAGATAGAATAGATGGTTATGTACAACATTTTGGGTTAGGAAAAACCCCCTTTACATGGAAAAACAGAAAATTAAGTCTCCCGGATCCTGCGTGTGGGCGAAGGCCCGTAACGCCATCTCTTCCCGCACCAAATCTGCCACCTCCGTTGAAGGGATCTCCGCGCGGCAGAAAAACCTCCGGTTCCTCTCCTTCCATATCCCCCACATCGAGAGGATGATCTCTCCGCAAGCCGCTGTCATCTAGGCAATCTGCGGCGGCCTCTGTCACGCCATCCCGGTCCCAGACACCTTCTTCTTCTTGGGTTTCTTCACGGAGAGGACAAGGTCATCGATGGCCGCCACCGCCTGGTCTGTGAGGAGTTGGCCACCCCACAAAGCCAAGTAGTCCTGCCGCAGGCGCTCTGAGGGGTTGGCCTCCTCAGGCCGCGAGCCGAGACGTCGCGCCACGGCCTCCATGGCCAGCTGCTCCAGGTTGGCGCCTTCCGGGTGAAGCTTGGCGAACCTGCCGCTCCTCCGCACAGACGCCGCCTCCACCTCCTTCTCGTGGACCAGCGCCGTGGCCGGCGTGCTCAAAACGGAGACCTCGATCGGCACCATGACCCGGGCGAACATCTTCATTTGTTCATGCGATCATTGCCTAGAGTAGGGATTGGGCGTCCATCTTGACGTACTCACTCCGTTCGCTTTTAGTCTACATTCTAGAAAAATTCAGACAAATTAGGCTGTATTTATTAGCACTACTTTTGCACACCCCACCATGCATCATAATTATGATCTCACAAGAAACAAACCATCTCATTGGTTAAATCTATCTTAATTAATGCAATCCCTGCATTGGAAAAGTAAATTGAGGTGGGACCCACTCAGGATGTAAACTAATTGCGAACAAATTTTGGAGCTAAAATGTAGACTAATTCCGAACGGAGGTAGTAGGTCCCGAGCGCGTCTAGAAATCTACCACAGCGTCCGTGAAAGCCGACAATCCTACTGCCAGCCGCCGGGAGCTCAAACGGTGCACCTTCCTCCGTTCCGTATGGCCCGAAAGTGCGCCGGTTGCTGACCAACGTGAGGGACCGCAAGCGGAGCCAACCTTTGCAATCGCCTACGTGCCCTTTCACGCCGGTAAGGTACTCGTCCGGTTCCAGATTGATCTGGAGATGCCAAATCATTTCATGAATATATAGTACAATTGTTTCTCAAAAAGGCAACAAAAGGTGCCATGGCTATACCTCGGAGTGGTTGAAGGTTTCAGGATAACCCCACGAATCGATCTGCTCCTTGGCGGCGTCGTCCACCTCATGCATAACCAACATGGCGTCCGCGGTTCGCCATGGTCCCATGCCAGATAACCACCTTAACAACACGCTTGACGCGGCGGACGCCCATTTCAAAGCCCTTGCCGCCGGTGCCGCGCAAGGTACCATGTTCAGAACACGTCCTGCGATGACGCCGGAGCCGGCTTTCCTGGGACATATGCTGTCGTGCTCTGCCTTCTCGTGGTAGAGCATCTTGGGGGCGGTGCAACCATAGAAGGTGTTGGGGCAGGCGACACGCACTAGTATATGGGAGGCTTTTTGGGGCACTTTTGAAAGTGCCCCCAAATAGTAGGTCAAAGGGGCATTTTTTTTGAAATGCATCTAAATGTCATACATATTGGAGCATTTTTACGAAGTGTCCCTAAATATCATACATATGAGGGCACTTTGTTAAAGTGCTCCTAAAGATCATACTTATTAGGGTACTTTCTTAAAGTGCCTCTAAATATGATGTCTATTGGAACACTTTTAGAAGTGTCCCTAAAGGACATGCCTATTGGGGCATTTTGAAAGTGCCCCTAAACTTTGCTGCACCATTTACAATTCCAGAGTCAACTAACAGACATAACATTTAAAAATTTAACATATTCATATGGACTTCCGAATAAATATCCTCTCGCGTACGATGCATGCGTTAAGAGACGGCATGTAGAAACCGTCTCTTTTCGGGCGATTCCATGCTGCAGGAATAATTGGATCGGTCAGCACGGGCCATCCCATCGATCGCTACTTTGCATCACGTAGGACCTAGCTAGCTACGTGCAATTAAAAGACCTAGCTGAACCGGCCGAAGTTTTTTTTTTGGACTTAACCGCAGCTAGCTCCTATTTCATCCTTGAGAGTTTCAGGTACGTATACGTACGCGTGCTCCTATTAGCTTCGCGAGTCATGTATCGACCATGTACTAATGCAAGTGTAGCCTCGTCCTTAATCTCTTCGTAGAGGTAATTAGATCATCTTGGTGCTGTTAACTGATACAAAGTACCAAATTCAGCGGCTATTTTGGCGCTCCAACGGGACGCGTCATAATTTAGCGCGTGGTAAAATCGACTCCACGCACTGAATATTTTCGCCTCCACACGTTGGGTATCTGTTAGGCCGGTTACATTATGTTGGACAACGAAATATCACGCGCAAGTTGACCAACCGCCAGATCTGAAAACTCCTTGTCTAATCTATGAATTGGCAATTCATAAAGTTTTACGATTTGATATGATTTACTTGATTAATAAATAATTTTGAATTTCTATGCTTTTTTTGACTTAAGTGTTAGTAATTTGTAATTATTAATAAGAAAATATTTTATTTAGGAATAATTCTTAAGTAAAATTTAATAATTCAAGCGTTTAACCTTATCAAATAAAAATAATAAAGGATAATATAATAAGTTTCCAAATTTAGTAAGTACAACATTTATTTTACTACTTATACTTGTTCATTTGAATTATTAAAATAGTATGATTATGATTATAGATGTTTGATATTCACTTTAGAACATTTAGGAGTTATTTTAAATTACTCTTTATAGAAAATATTATTTATTTTATGCGAGGAAATAATTTTAAGTATTTAATAAAATTAATATATGACTTTAGGATAATTTTTATTAAAATCTCCAGTAATTGTTCCATACATTTCCATTAATTTTAAGTGATTATTTATTCAAAATATTACTTACTCAATTTTTAAGTATTTACTTTACTAATTTAAGACTTAAAGAACCTTATATATGTTTAGCTCAATAAAAAAATTACCATAAAAATTAATCATATTAGTATTCCTTAGGAAATATATTAGTACTGTATTTGAAGTGGATTTTTATTGGAAATCGATTTGGTGTGCTCGGACCAGCCCAACACTAGGGCCAGGCCCACTAGAGCGGAGGCCAAATCGGCCTGCTCCCTACCCCTCTCTTCTCATTTCTCTCTGGTCCCGGACGACCTCGCTGTCTTTCCCCACCAGGCGATGGCGCCGCCACCGCCGCCCGGCGCTTCTCCGGCCATCACCGGCCCTCTCCGGCGCCGCTCGTCACTGGAGCGACTCCGCCCTGCTCTTTCCCACCAGTTCCCCGCCGCCTCAATTCGGATTCGCCACCACGCGCCCAATCAAGCCAGCCGCCGAACCCTAGCCCTAGCTCGCCTCGGCTCAGCTTGCTGGCGCTGCTCCCCAGGCTCCCGTGCCTCCGCGCCTCCTCGTCGACACGGTGGCCTCCTCGAGCCCCTGCTCGACCACGCCATCTCGATGTACTGCCCTGTCGACCCGACCTTCACCTCGAGTCTCTGCTCCACCTCGACTCCACTCCGATGCCGGCGGGACGGCATCCTGGTGAACGCAATCTCGGCATCCTCCTTCGGCGGCTGGTGCTCTCTAAGTGAGTTTCCTTTGCTCTCAAATCCCATCATCTTCCTCGAGACCGCTGCGACCAACTGAGTTTCCTTTGCTCTCTAGTGCTCGACGAATTGCCCAGTTAGGGAGATGGTGTTTGCTAAAAGTGTGCCGCATTTAATTTATTGTGCAGGTTTCAGGTGATATCTGATCGCGCAGAGCGGCGCCGTCTACTTCCAGTACCTCATCAAGGTAGGCCTACCACAACAACCTGTTCGTCCCCCTTCCCCCACCGCGTTCTGGCGAGGGCTCTGCACTGACGAGTATGTGGTTGTGCGCGCGGGTGAGGAGGGACCTGAAGCTGCTGCTTGGGTCCAATCTCGTGGAGGTCATCAGTGCTGCGTTCCCGGTCATCGCCTGCCGCAAGCCGGCCAACACCATTCTTGTCCCAAACAGGTTCGTCAGTCTTCGCATCCTCAGCGCTGCTGCACTCTCCCGTAAAGCAATCTCTGATACACTGTGGCATAAGTAATGTCCTTTAACAGTCCCTTCATCTTGCGAACATGTGGTCTTGTGATGATAAACTTATGTGGGTTATATATTCATCGTAGGAGGGTTAACGAAGAAAAATTAATCTGTTAGTGATTGTAAGCTTGGTGTACTGCTCCGTAATTATAAGGCTGAATTTGTATGTGCAGTTGCTCAATTACTCGGCAGTTCAGATTATTTCAATTGATTTTATTCCTTAAGATGATGCCATTGTTTTATTTCTCATTTAGTCGGGTTATCGCTTAATGTTCTCTTTTATAGGCAGGGTAAGAAGAAGCCTGGTGCAAACCATAGCCACTGTAAGAGGCTTTTGGGGGTTGCCCGCTTCCTATCCCAGGTGTGTTCTATTGTCTGTTTACACTGTTGCAGTTTGCAAATTATCTTATTGTAGCTGATACAAAGATAAACGCAATGTTGCAGTTGATAGGGCATAACTGTTTGTTCGTTGTGTTTCGTTTCAAGTAAATGAGTTATGCAATATTGAAATTTAATTTCAGGAAGTCTACCAATATTGCCACGTTGTTTTGCTACTAATGTTAAGGTGTGTAGGAATCAGTAACAAATTGTTGTGATTATCCTTGCATTTTTGGAAGGCCTCTAACGACTTTGTATTTAGTATAAACTCATTAGTTCTTTCAGATTGTATGGTACATAAAGCTCATTACTTGAGAAATCTTGTATTTAGTTACATGATATTGATATGTACTGCTGGAATAGTCTGTTGTTTAGAGCTCATTCTTGATCAGCTTCGAGACATGAAATAGCTAACTTAGTTTTCACTTTGAATGAAAACACTAACATTTTCTGAATTATGTGCACATGGTTGAACCTGTCATGAAGGGAGCAGTGTATCCTTTTTCTTGTTTTGTTGTTTCTGTTGTTTTCTTATTCACAAAAAAAAATCTTAGTAGTCACATACCAACTTTTTTGAAGCTAACTTCCACAATTTGGTGTATCAGTTATTGCTCCATCTTTGTTATAAGCTTTAATTTGTTCAAAATATAAAACATAATCGAGGTCTTACACTACTGGGAAAGCAGCTATCAGTGGCGCACCAAATTAGAATTCTGTGGCGCACCCCCAGAATTGCTGGGTGCGCCACAGAATTCTCGCCACTAATTTTTTTTTTCTGTTTTCTGTGGCGCACATGCCTGGTGCGCCACAGAATTCTGAAAAAATTCAAAAAATTCAAAAACTGCAAAAAAAATTAAAAAGTTTCAAAAAATCAGAAAAATCAAAATATGAAATAATATGAAAAATCATGATTATTGGAATTATTTTCAGATTTTTTAAATTTTTTGAACTAATACCTTCCCGCTAGGTCACCCATCTTCAAATTGCTTCAACCCTAGCACGCTTAAGTTCTAAGTTCCACCCACTTCACCTACCTTGTGCTACTCAAGTTCTTATTGATATATATATATCATATGTATCCTCTTAAGTCTTGTATGTGTATATGTTATGTATATGTTATAAACGTGTGTTTTTAAATTTCAGATTTTTCAAAAACTTCTAAACTTTCAAAAAGAGGTTCAAAAGTTCCAAAAGATCCAAAAAAAAATTCAAAAACTTAAAAAATCCAAAAAATCTAAAAAATAAAAAATCCAAAAAAAAAGTCAAGAAAAGTCAACAATCTTCTTTGTTATATATTTCTGTATCTTTTTTGGAATTTTTGAATTTTTTAATTCTTTTGAATTTTTTGAATTTTTTTTATTTTGCTGCGAAAAATCGTCTGTTTGAAATAACTTTTTTTCTTTTGGAATTTGAGAAATAACATTTCTATTGCTGACCGGGTAAATCCTGGTGGATTCGAACTCGGATTTTTTTCAAATTTTAACCCGCCCCCGGATAACTTTCTGTGGCGCACCTGGCCATGCTTGGTGCGCCACAGAAAGTCACATTTCTGTGGCGCACATGGCTAGGTGCGCCACAGAAATATGATTTTCTGTGGCGCACCGAGCCTGGTGCGCCACAAAAATATATTTCTGTGGCGCACAAATTAAGGGTGCGCCACAGAATGTAAACTATCTATAAGGGTTTTCCCAGTAGTGTTAGTTGTAATCTTGCTTATGAACCTAGTGCCATTGAAACATAATTAAAGACCTATGGCTAAATCTGTTTCAGGCTCTTTATTTATTTATACCAATGGTTTATTTAACTATTTTGACATTATTTTTGCAGACTGTGTTGAATTTGCAACCACCGTTGGAGTATACAAAGGAGATTAATGATTACATAAGTCTGATAAGGACACTCGTAATGGGTACGTATTGTTTTGTTTTACAGTATACACACCATTCAAAGTTTTGAAGCGATGACATACATCTTGTGGCTAGAAGTCTGAACGACTATTATATCATATAGAACACACACCAGGAATGACACTCTCAGGTGATGATGAAGCCACTGCCCAGGATTTGATGCCAATCTATTGATGCTGCCACTCTACTGTCCTCATTTTGCCAGGACTTGTTCTACTGTCGTAGAGTGTTCTAAAACTACTGTCACTATACTTTCTGCATGTTGTAGAGTGTTCTGAACCTTCATGTATACTTTCTGCATGTTACAACTGATTCGTGTATTGATGTTACAACTGCGTGTATTGATGTTCTGAACCTTGGTGTTACAACTGATTCGTGTATTGATGTTACAACTGATTCGTATATTCGTGTATTGATGTTCTGAACCTTCATGTATACTTTCTGCATGCCTGGAATAGTTTTTGGGGCATTATTGAGAAATGCCCCAATAGGTTTTTGGGGCATTATTGTGAATGCCCTAAAAGGTTTTTGGGGCATTTATGCCTCAATGCTCCAAAAACCTTTTAGGTCATTTACAATAATGCCCCAAAAACCTATTAGGGCATTCCTAAAACTGCCCCAACAACCTATTAGGGCATTTCTAAAACTGCCCCAAATTATAACTTTTAGGGGCACTTGAAACAAATGCCCTAATAACCTTTCCAATCACCAGCATATTGGGCATTTTTTTAAATGCCCTAAAAGATTTTTGGGGCATTTGTTTGACATTTCGGGGCACTTTAAAGTGCCCCTATATCTTGACCGTGACGTAGTGACGGACGGATCACAGGATGCGCTCGACGCCGTGGCAGCGGCTGTACACTAGTAGAGAACAGTACATCAGTACCGGTCTTATTAGGCGTTTAGTATCGGTTGTGAAACCGGAACTAAAAGGTCGAGGCTAAAGGGGTACCCCTTTAGTACCGGTTTTATAAACAACCGGTGCTAAAGGCCCTCCACGTGGCCGAACCTGCGCGCGCGCAGCTGAGGACCTTTAGTACCGGTTGGTAATAGCAACCGGTACTAAAGGTTCCTGTTTTTTTTGCCCCCCCCTTATTTTTTCAGGGGGGTTAGGTTTTCGGTTTTTTTTCTTTTCGCTTATTTCTCAGGGTTTAGGGTTTCTGTTTTTTTCCTTTTCGCTCATTTTTCAGGGTTTCGGAGGAGATCACGTATAAAGTACTCACTACACATATAAAGTACTCTTTACACATATAAAGTACTCTCGTTACATATAAAGTACTCATAATTACAATTGAGATCACCGTTAGCTAGTACATGCATGGAGGGAGTCTATTAATCAACATAGTGGAATTCACCGAATTCATCTACGACTTGCGTCACAATGAATCCCGCCAATTCCTCCGCAATAGCTTTTACGCGGTTTTTTAGTAGGAGCTGGTTCCGCTTCCTTGCCATCTTTAAAAGAAGGAGATCAAATCAGTGATCGAAACTAAACATGATTGATGGTAGCAAAATAAAAGTTGTGTATGATGTTTACGTACCTCTCGATTTCTTATACTATTGACTCTCTCATTGACCCTCATGTGAATATACTCGCAAACGTAGTATCCACATAGTTCCGTCCCCTGTGGTTGTCGCAGACACCACTATACAAGAATTTAATTTAATCAAATAATAATCAAGAGAATGATAATGGTATTAGAAAGATACATAGACCTAGATACGTAGTAGTACTTACGTTGTTAGCCTTGAACTCCAGCTTAGGTTTCCATTCACCGCGTTCTTCCGCGATGAACCTTTTCCAAACCCTGCCCGGAAAAGAAAATGAATTGAGGAGTTATTACTTATACTTTTGATATCCGGAAATGAACGAAAGAGGACGATATAGTGCGATTGAAATTACCTCTTGAGCATTAGACGCACGCTTTTGTAATCATCTTGATCTTTCCTTAATGAGTCCCAGACTTCAACGTGTCCTTCCTCGAGTCTAATGATTAGCAGAATGAAGTGGTACCTGCGCACATTTATATACGCAGGTATTCAGAACTCATCAATTACACTTAATATCGGGAAAGCAAAATAGAATGTGTACAAGACAGTAACACTCACCCGAAGTTGTAAGGAAAAAGTATTTCCTTTCTGGTACTTTGTCGCTTAAAACACGTTAGCAAAACGTCCTCTGTTTCCTGGGCATACAGAGGATCTTGTACGGTGACTTCATGAACTTTATCCGGGTCAATGAACCCAATGTCCCAGATTCCTCCCATTCGGCATTCACGAATCTTCATTCTGCATAATAGCGTACAAAAGAATGTTGTGAGGATAATTACAAGCAATGAACGAGCTTAACTATAAATAATTAAATTACACGAATAAATTACTTACAGACAATAGCAGCTGATGATAGATTTGTCGAGAGCAAGTTGATTATACATCTGAAAAAGTTCGGAGAACGCAACCTCCACACCATATTGTCGGAAGAAGTGTTGTTCCTTAACTCCCGCCATGAGACACATTTTCCCTTCTTTAGCGGCGGCCATGTACCAGTTATGCAATTTATATAACTGTGTTGTTAGAGCACTCGGATTTTCGACCAGAGGCAGCCCGAGTTCAAATTTATATTGAATTGTTATCTGCGCTATGGGGCAACCTGTGTCGCCAATGACAACTTCTCCATGCTCGATTTCCCGAGCTTCAGAAGGCACAATGAGCGGGGCGATCGATTGTGCTTCTTGTTCTCCGAGCTGGGCAACTCTTTTCCCGCACGCTTTTTCTTGCTCCATCTGTGAGGAAAGTACCTTTTCAATACCTCGCTCATAGTCTGAAAGGGGCGGTGGTGGAGGGTCATATAGGTTGTCAACGGTTTGATCTTTTACCTCAGTTGGTATAGTCTTCAGAAGTTCCTTCATGGGGTCCAGTCTTGCCTCCAGTCTTTCCTTTTTTTCTGTTCAAAAAAGGCTCTCGCCTCTTCACGTGTGCTCACTTCTAATTCCTCCTGAGTCATCTCGCCAGCTAACTTCTCAGGAGCCTTGACTTCCTTGGGTTTTTTTGCACGTTTCTTGACAGGGGACGACGTGAAAAGCTTCCGCTTTGTCAAACTACTAGTGGGCGCAGCAGTCGGCTGACGGGACGGCGCGGGCGATGGACTCGCGGTGGGCTCCCAATCGTCGGGGGAGGAGGGTGGACTTTGCTGTGGTGAATTTCTAACCGGAGGAGTCGGTGGCCTTGGCGCCGAGTCTGGAAACTTGATATATTTCTTCTTCCATAGAACGATACCAAGTTCGACATCTCCCAATGTCTTCTCGCCTTCAGCTCCGGGAATGTCAAGATGGATTGAGCTGAATCCCGACATAACTTTCGTCACCCCGACACGAGCAAATCCAGCCGGAATCTCACCAAAATGGAAGGTTGATCCAAGTTGATGCGGTAAAGCATAGCCATTCGCCACCGGATAACTAATGTTCTTCATTGGCGCATGTAACTCACAATTTGTCTTCTCCGTGATATCATCCACGGGGTAGCGCGCCGCCGACGGTTCATCAACTGGTTCATCAACTGCAGGATCTTGTAGCTGCGTGGAACCCACGCTGCTTTTCCGCTGAGATGGGCAGACATCGACTGCATGATCTTGTACTCGCGGCTGAGATTCCCTTTGCTGGGTAATTAAGGCCAGTTGCTCCTTCACATCCTGCATCTGGCGTTCTAATGCAGTAAACCTCTCCGCCTCCCTCTTCTTACCTCTGCAATGTTTTCTATAAGTTGCAGCGTGCTCCGGAAACCCTTCAAGAAAACCAACCCCGCCTCCTCTGCCTCGACATCGTCCCCAGTGTTCTTTATTCCCGAGGGCGAGTGAAAGCTCGTCGTCCTCTCTATCGGGAACATATTTTCCCTGTCGGACTAGTTCTATTGCGTCAACTAGTTTTTTGGTGACTCTTTTAATTCTTTTCCTCCATTTTCCCTTTGCAACAATCAGCCCTGTGTTTGGGTCCAACACTGCCCCATGCGCAAACAACCATAACTTGGACCTGTCGGGCCAGTCATCTGTCTGTGGAATGATCCCTTTTTGACGCAGCTCGTTTTCATAGGCTTCCCACTTAGGCACGGCAGTCTTGTAGCCACCTGAGCCCAAACGATGGAAATATTTCTTCTTCTTAGCATTCAACTTATTTCGTTTCGATCGGGCCACAGCGACGGCCGATTTCTTATACGCCACAAATTCAGGCCAGTCGTCTTTTAGCTTCTCTAGATGTCCAGTGAAATCTGGAGTTTTTTTCTCATATTTTCTCCACAATGTTTTCTTCCAGTTGTTGAATTGCTCGGCCATCTTGCTAAGAGTCCACTCCTTGACTTTATCCTTCCTCCTCTGTGGGAGATTTGCCGGTAGGCTGAAATAACCCAATATCGACTCCCAAAGGGTTTCTTTAATTCTGTCCTCGACATATTTTGCGCCAATGTTTTTTTTCTTCGGCTGATTCCATTCTGCAACGGTGATCGGGACCATGTCCCTTACAAGAAATCCGCATTGAGCTATGTATTTAGTGGAGATTCCATCGGGTTTCTCCGGTTTGCCTTTTATGCTAACTTCGTCGATCGACAACTTTGCACCATCCGGCAGCTTTAACCCTTGGGCTGGGCCTCGTTTACGGATTGTCGACGTAGATCCAGAGGGCTGAAAGAAAAATGTTTCGTTAATAAGTGCGCATATAAATCAATTAATGCATCTAGCTAGTGATCAACAAGACTTAATATATACCTTGCCGGAGTTCTCTACGGAGTTTTGTAACGACACTTCTTCTTCGTCGTCGTCTCTGAAGTTTTGTAACTCAAGTCCCTCACCGGAGTCGTTCAAGCATTTCGCGCTGAAATCTTCGCGTCTTCTTCGTCGGAATCTTCTCCATCGGAATATTCTCCATCGGAATTGGGTCCAAGGGTCTTATCAAATATAAGTGCTTGAAAGCGTTCTTCTTTCTCCAAGTCTCGGATGAAGTCCGGGGCGTCGATGATGGGGGCATCGTCCTCCATAGCTCAATGTCACTGCAAATTTGTAATTCAAACTTAGTAATATTTCAAACTTTGCTAAATTTTGAAACTTTGCTACTAGAATTTTCAAACTTAGCAAAATTCACATATTTACTAGAATAAAAAAATGACAATGCACATATTTACTTATTTACTAGAATAATTTCTAACTTAGCAATATTTCAAACTTAGCTAAATTTTCAAACTTTGCTACTAAAATTTTCTAACTTAGCAATATTTCTAACTTAGCAAAATTAACTTTCAAAGTTAACTTAGCAAAATTATTTTTAGTAACTAAGCAAAATATTTCTAACTTGTCAAAATATTTCTAGCAAAATTATTTTTAGTAACTTAGCAAAATATTTCTAACTTAGCAAAATTTCAAAGTTATTTTTAGTAATGTTTCTAACTTAGCAATATTTGAAACTTAGCAATATTTCTAACTTAACAATATTTCAAACTTAGCAATATTTGAAACTTTGCAATATTTCTAACTTAGAAATATTTCTAACTTAGCAATATTTCTAACTTTCAAAAATGCAAACTTTTGTAAATTGCTACATTTTGATACATTTTTAAATTGCTACATTTTTAAACTTAGCAAATTGCTACATTTGTAAACTTAGCAAAAATTGCTACATTTTTAAATTGCTAAGTTTTTAAATTGCTACATTTTTAAATTGCTACATTTTGTAAGTTTGCTAAGTTTTCATATTGTAATAAACTAAACAAAATGCTACATTTTTAAATTGCTAAGTTTTTTAAATTGCTACATTTTGTAAGTTTGCAAAAACTGCTATGACTAACAAAATGAAAAACAGTAATAAAAAAAAATAATAACAAAAAGAAAAAGAAACTTACCGTGGCACCGGAGCAGGCGACGATGGCGCGCGGGCGTGGTGGGGTGGAGGCCGAGGACGCGGTGGCGCCGGAGCAGCGCGGGTCGCGGTGGTGGAGGGGTGGCCGAAGCAGGGGCGGTGGCGTCGACGGCGCGGCGGAGGGCGGCGTCGGCCGGGGCCGGGCGCGCGGTCGACCGGAGCACAGCGCGCACGGAGGAGGCGGTGGCGGAGGGCCGCGTGGCGGAGTGCGGCGGCGCCGTCGACGGCGTGCAGGGGCAGTGGAGGGCGTCCGCGGCGGAGGAGGCGACGGGCACGGCCGGCCGGAGCAGAGCGTCGAGGGCGCGGAAAAGAAGCAGAGCGTCGATTTGGGGATCGAATCGGCGGTTGGGAATTAAAACTGCTCAAATAGGCCTTTAGTACCGGTTGTACACTACCCTCTTCCCCGTCGTCGTCCTCCTCCTCCTCCGCGGGAGGAGCGGCGGCGCCTGGTGGAGGTGCAGCGGCGCTAGGTGGAGGTGCGGCGGCACCTGGTGGAGCAGGAGGCCGGTAGGAGGGCATTCCTCTCCACGCCGGACTCGTGGGCATACGGCGGGATAGGCTCCCGCGGTAGCGCCCAAGCGCGCTCTGCCGAGCACGCTCGACCTCGTCCAGAATGCGCTGCGGTGGGCGTGGCGGATCCATCTCGTGGAGACGATGCGTTCGTGGCTAGGAATGGTGGATTAGGGTTTACCCCGTCGGCGACAATATATAAAGACCTCCAGGGCAGCGCTAGGGGAAGACACGTGGCTAGGGCAGCGCTGGGGGAGGACACGTGGCTCCGCAAAGCCCGACTTTAGTCCCGGTTGGTGTTACCAACCGGGACTAAAGAAGCACACGGATCGTGTGTTTCTTTCAAGCGCTTGTGAGACGTTGGATCAGGGGTGAGCCCGACTTTAGTCCCGGTTGGTGTTACCAACCGGGACTAAAGAAGCACACGGATCCTGTGTTTCTTTCAAGCGCTTGTGAGACGTTGGATCAGGGGTGAGCCCGACTTTAGTCCCGGTTGGTGTTACAAACCGGGACTAAAGAAGCACACGGATCGTGTGTTTCTTTCAACGGTTGTGAGACGTTGGATCAGGGGCGTGTTTCTTTTGAGGGATTGTAAGCTGTTGGATCAGCAGTATCACGACCAATTCGTGAGCCACATGACCCGGTTGGTGTTACCAACCGGGACTAAAGAAGCACACGTACCCTATATATAGCCCCCCTCCCGGAATTCCAGCGTCACTCACTCACACAAAACATTCCAGCGTCACTCGGAGAGGCATCTTTGGGCAACCAGTGGCAAGACGTCTCTGATGACCTGCGACCGTTCCAAACGGTTGCAGATCATCATAGATGTCTTGCCGGACGGTTGTAGATCATCAGAGACGTCTTACCGCTGCTTGGATCGAAGTGGCGCTCAAACACAAAACATTCGGGTTTCCTAGCTATGCCCGACACTGAATGCAACGACATTCGACCGTGAATCAGTGTCGGGCTGTAGCTAGGAGAAACCGTGTGTTTTGTTTCCTAGGTTACTCACTCATATATTCTACCTTGTGCTCAAACACAAAACATTGTGTTGGTAAAACTGCAGCTGATTGACATAGTGTTTAGATCTCTCTTTGAGTTTTCAGGACATAGTTACATAAAAGGTTTAATACATTATTACACATCAGTAACAACATCCCTATCTAGTGTTCACTTTTTCTTCTTGTGTGTCCCTTTTTCTGATTGCGCCGTAGCCATGGACATTCTTCATCATTTAACACGATGCTTGGGTCAGTTTTCACTTTGAAGGGCGGAATTTCATCAAACTTATTGTAATCTTCTGACATGTCTGTCTTGTCCTCCACTCCCACGATGTTTCTTTTTCCTGAAAGAACTATGTGGCGCTTTGGCTCATCGTATGATGTACCGGCTTGCTTATCTTTTCTTTTTTTCGGTCTGGAAGACATGTCCTTCACATAGAAAACCTGAGCCACATCATTGGCTAGGACGAATGGCTCGGTGCGGTACGCAAGATTCTTGAGATCCACTGTAGTCATTCCGTACCGCCGGTCTATCTCTACCCCGCTTGACAGGTTGACCCATTTGCACTGAAACAAAGGGATCTTAAAAGAAGGTCCATAGTCAAGTTCCCATATCTGCTGTATGCAACCATAATATGTGTCCTTTGTCCCATCGTCATTTGTTGCATCAAAGCGGACACCACTGTTTTGGTTAGTGCTCTTTTTGTCTTGGGTTTCCGTGTAAAATGTATTCCCATTTATCTCGTACCCTTGGAAAGTCAATATAGTCGAAGATGGTGACTTGGCCAACAAGTATAGCTCTTGTCCAACAGTGCTGTTATTAATGAGATGTGTACGCAACCAACTGCCGAAAGTATCCACGTGTTTCCCTTTAATCCAGAAGTTAGTCTCCTCCGGGTATTGGGAGCGTAAAATATCCATGTGTTTCACGATATACGGAGCCACCAATCTGGAATTTTGTAGAACTGTGTAGTGTGCTTGAGTGAAAGAATGCCCGTCCATACATGTTGTTGCTTTCTTTCCTAGCGTGCCTTTTCCACGCAGTCTCCCCTCATGGCGCGATTGAGGAACACCGATCGGCTTAAGATCAGGAATAAAGTCAACACAAAACTCAATGACCTCCTCTGTTCCATAGCCCTTGGACATGCTTCCTTCTGGCCTAGCACGGTTATGAACGTATTTCTTTAAGACTCCCATGAACCTCTCAAAGGGGAACATGTTGTGTAGAAATACAGGACCGAGAATGGAAATCTCTTCGACGAGGTGAACTATGAGGTGCGTCATAATATTGAAGAAGGACGGTGGAAACACCAACTCGAAACTGACAAGACATTGGACCACACCCGTCTGTAAACTTGGTAGAGTTGCTGGATCGATTACCTTCTGAGAAATTGCATTCAGGAATGCACATAGCTTCACAATGGGTACTCGAACGTTTTCCGGTAGAAGCCCCTCAATGCAACCGGAAGTAATTGTGTCATAATCACGTGGCAGTCATGAGACTTCAGGTTTTGGAACTTTTTCTCTGCCATGTTTATTATTCCCTTTATATTCGACGAGTAGCCAGACGGGACCTTGATACTGCTCAGGACTTGAAAAAAGATCTCCTTCTCTTCTTTGGTAAGAGCGTAGCTGGCAGTACCTTGGTACTTCTCTGGATTCAGGTTGTCTCGTTCGTGCGTACTTTGCTGGTCCTGCCGTGCATCCGATGTATCTTTCGTCTTCCCATACACGCCTAAGAAGTTTAGCAGGTTCACGCAAAGATTTTTCGTCACGTGCATCACGTCGATTGCAGAGCGAACCTCTAGGATTTTCCAATAGGGTAAATCCCAAAATATAGATTTCTTTTTCCACAAGGGTACGCGCTTGTTAGCGTCTTTTGGAACATTTAGACTGCCAGGACCCTTTCCAAATATTACTTCCAAATCCTTGACCATGCCATATATAACATCACCATCAGGGCGTGTAGGCTTCGTTCGGTTATCTGCCTCACCTTTGAAATGCTTGCCTGGCTTTTTTACGGGATGCCTGTTTGGAAGAAATCGACGATGACCAAGGTACACATTCTTGTTACCTAAATATATACTGTCAGTCTTATCTAAACAGTGCGTGCATGCATTGTATCCCTTGTTTGACTGTCCTGAAATGTTACTAAGAGCAGGCCAATCATTGATGGTTACAAACAGCAACGCTCGTAGGCCAAATTCCTCCTGTTTGTACTCATCCCACACACGTACGCCTTCGTCAGACCACAACTGTAAAAGTTCGTCAACTAATGGCCTCAGATACACATCAATGTCGTTGCCGGGTTGCTTCGGGCCTTGGATAAGCACTGGCATCATAATATACTTTTGCTTCATGCACAACCAAGGGGAAGGTTATAGATACATAGAGTCACGGGCCAGGTGCTATGACTGCTGCTCTGCTCCCCAAACGGATTCAAGCCATCTGTACTTAGACCAAACCTTAAGTTCCTTGCGTCAGCTGCAAATTCCCCAAACGCACTGTCGATGTTTCTCCACTGAGACCCATCAGCGGGGTGTCTCATCATCTCGTCTTCCTTACGGTCTTCTTTGTGCCATCGCAACAACTTGGCATGCTCTTTGTTTCGGAACAAACGTTTCAACCGTGGTATTATAGGAGCATACCACATCACCTTCGCGGGAACCCTCTTCCTGGGGCTCGGCTCGCCCTCAACATTACCTGGGTCATCTCGCCCGATCTTATACCGCAATGCACCGCATATCGGGCATGCATTCAAATTCTCGTACTTCTCACCGCGGTAGAGGATGCAGTCATTGATGCATGCATGTATCTTCTGCACCTCTAATCCTAGAGGGCAGACAATCTTCTTTGCTTCGTATGTATTGTGCGGCAATTCATTATTCCTTGGAAGACTCTTCTTAAATATTTGTAGCAACTCCTGAAATGCCTTGTCAGATATTCCATTCTTTGCCTTCCACTGCAGCAATTCCAGGGTGGTACCCAGCTTTTTCTGGCCATCTTCACAATTTGGGTACAACAATTTTTTGTGATCCTCTAACATGCGCTCCAACTTCGACCACTCGTTTTCAGTTACGCACTTCATCTGTTCATCAAGAATGACCGACGAAGATCATCATCGTCGGACTGATCAACAATGACCTCGAGCTCAACTACTTCGTCTTCCCCCATTGTAGTATCACCGTGTTCAGAGAACACGGATAGTTGTCATCATCCTCTTCTTCAGGGTTTTCCATTATAACCCCTCTTTCTCCGCTTGGTCCAACAAAAATAATTGGGCATGAAGCCTTGTCGCAACAAGTGGGAGTGTATGGTTCTTACGCTCGGGTAATTCCTGTTATTCCGACATTCATCACATGGACAAATCATAAAACCATTCTTCAGCTTGTTTAACTTAACCACATCGAGAAAACGATGCATGCCATCAATGAACTCGGGACAGCGTCGATCACCGTACATCCATTCTCGGCTCATCTATTACATAAATATATCAAAAACCATTACACCAGCTAAATAATGAATAGAGATACGTGACCAAATTAATTTATACAAGTTCATCACATTAAAATCAAAGTAGAGTAGTGCCCAAATGTAATACATAGTTCTCACGAAACATACATCAATCGAAACTAACATACAACTATCTAAAGAATTTAAATCCAACAACAAATGCGATCAGAATCGCAACCAAGGTAACTATTGAACCAACAGCATAATGATACCAAGCCTCTTGACTAATGGCATATTTTCTAATCTTTTTAAGCTTGGCGCGCATTGCATCCATCTTCCTCTCGTGAGCAGTGACGACGTCGGCAAGCTCGACCCCGTGAGCATCAACGATGTCGGCAATCTTCAAGTCCAATTCCATCTTCTCTTCTAGGCATTGGAGACGAAGATCTTCACTTATCTTCAATTTTGCTCTCAAATCGTCGTTTTCTTTTTTAAAATACTCGACAATAGGGTCGGCCGGAATTTCCGGTTCAACTACCTCCTAAATAAAAATATATCTACGTCAAGTTGGTCGGCATGATTGTTATAAACACGAAACAAAATAAATAGTTAAAAAGATATACCACATCCGAATCATAGACCGGACGAGGGCCGAAGGGGACGGATATCAAAACCATGACACTATACATATATAAAAAAACATAAGAAAATTATACAAGAAATAATTATGCATTTAAATCATATAACTAACAATTTTTAAAATAAAAGATAAAAAAGAGGCTCACCGAGGTGGTGTCGGTGACGGAGCGGCGCGGGCGATCGACGGCGGTGAGGAAGGGGACACTATATAAAACCACAAATTATACTTTAATTTGAGCTCAAAATGCATATAAAACAAATGAAATCCCTAACTTAGGCATTTCATCAAACACCTTGCAAGCACCACCAAAATCAAACTTGCTAAACTTGCACGAAAATGAGCTAAACTTGAAATGCCGGAAGAGAGATGAAGAAGTTGCTAACCCTTGTATAGGGTGCCACCAATCTTGACAAATGTTGGAGAAAAAAGCGGTGAACTAGAGCTTGGGAGACAGGAAAAATAGAGTTGGGTCGAGTTGCTTCTGGCTCGGGGTGGAAGAAAGTTTATAGTGCCCGAAACCTTTAGTACCGGTTTTTCAAACAAACCGGTACTAAAGGTCTCGCCGTGGGGCCACCAACCGCGGCCGCATGTGGCCGCGTGGCCTCCAACTCTTTAGTACCGGTTGCTATTAACAACCGGTAGCAACCGGTACTAAAGGGTAGAAACCGGTACTAAAGGTAGAAACCGGTACTAAAGGTCCTCGCGGCGGTGACACGAACGCAACCGGTGCTAATGCCCCCCTTTAGTACCGGTTTTTGTTCAACCGGTACTAAAGGTGGCGCACCAAATCCTCCTTTTCTACTAGTGGTAGCTCGTGGGGATGGAGTATCGAAAAAATTGCGTATTGACGAAGCACGACGCGCAATTGTTCTTGTCTAAAGCAATCTTGCGAGTTAAATCAAACTGTGGCAAATACGTCAGGTAGGTACCTGGAACACTGGAGGTACGAGGGAATGGAGGCATCTGGGGCAGCAGAGGGCCTCTGGATCGACGTCGACGGGGATCATCTCGGCGGCGGTCTTCTCCATCTTACTTGTCTGCTTGATCGATGGGCCTCTCCCTCTCACTATACTTCTGCAGTTTAGTAGTACTCTAAGCAGGAGGAGAAGCGATCTATAGACAGATGGGGCGCGCATGCGAGATTGCATTAACTAAAGGAAGGGGAGAGAAGAGGCCAAAAGTTGTTGTGTTTTTCTGTTCCGATGGATTGCAGACTAGATTTGTGTGCACGAGAACGTGAACATGCAAGTGTGCAACGTACACCATTGTGGTTCACGAGACACAAAAAAAGTCATACACCAGCTACGAAAACAAAGGAAATTGAAAACAAAATTTTCTGTTGTGTGACTTGACACTCGAAGCTTGTCGCTGGCAAGTAAAAATGAATGAGTGGTCAATTGATCGAGGAGCACCCAAATTCCGGGAAGAAGCACCACCCCCGTCACGCCGAGATGGGCCCTGGCGCAGCAACACTAGTTTTTTTTCCCTTTCGCTGTTTTCTTCTCTTTGCGTATCCCTTTCTCCGCGATGACTTATAATCATCAATCATTCCATCAATCTATTTTTTAGTTGATTTACTTTTATTTGGTATCCCGATTACTCCATGATAACTTAAACTTTTTTGTAGTTCATCTTTACTACTACACATGTAACAGCAAATTCTTAGGCTTGTTTATTTATTTTTCCCGATTTGTCATTCTAGTAATAAATTTGCGTCGATGTTTCTCCTCCCCTCCCAACCCCGCGTAGTGCTAACCCTCGTGCCCCCGCTCCATGGCCGCGCAGTGAGCTTTATACCAAGGCCAGTGGCTCCTGCTCCCCCGCCACCGCGTGCTCCCTATTATTCAAGCAGCTCACGACGAACTACACGCCTACGGGAAGCTGATCGATCCCGGGCCCCCGCGTCGCGCCGTCAAGCTCCGGATTTCCCCTCTTGCACGCATTGTACCTTGTGGCCACATGGGATATGTGTCACACGGCTGTAACCCCAAAAGTCCTCTCTCTCTCTCTCTCTCTCTCTCTCTCTCTCTCTCTCTCTCTCTCATCTGCTAGATTGACCTTGCCAACTAGAAGGGGTGGATTCACATAGCCTTCCGATGAAGAAGAATACAACTTTAGACTCTCATCCCAGCCAGGGATAGGAACCTCTCACCCATTCCAACTTGTTATTGTAATTAAACAAAAGAGTCTCTTGTTTCGACTTTCGACTAGTCGTCAAAACCATCAGAAATCCATGAGTGCTAATCTCGTTGTAACTCCTTCTCATTTGAGCCGTCAAAGGAGTGGGGCGAGGGATGGATCCCCTTAAGCGATTTCGGGTTGACACTGGATGTGGAGCAAATCCACCTCACCCAACCCAACAAGTGTAGTGAATAAGATAGTACATTGGAATTGGTTAGTGTATGCTCATTAATCTTGATGTCCTCTCAACGGTACAACTAGCTTAGATATGAAAACTTTTTTTCTTTTCTTCTAAACCATATTCAATTGATCCTGGAAGTTGCGAATTCCATTTAGTAAAAATGCAGCAGGTATTCTCATAAAATATAATTTCACTAAACTAAAATGAATTTACATTTTTATAGAAATCAACTAATTAATACCTATTAAAATCTCAATTGACCGCGAAGACGCCTAGCTTAGATCATCCATTTATTTCTACTTTTCTAGGTACAATTGCTCTAGAGCAGTTCTTCTGGAGTTTCCAAGTAGGCAAAAGTGGAGATCCCCAATAAGTTCTTGCGAACATCTTCATATCTCATGATCTCCAACCCCGGCCTCTTCTTCCATACGCGCGCGCGCCATACTGCAAAGAAGGCTCCTCTTGTCGCTCATCCTGTGCTTGCGCAGGTCGTACCCGTTGAACTCCTGAGCCACTGTTAGGGCATGCTCGCCGTGCGCGAAGAGCGGCCACGTGACCTGCTAGCTGCTTCGCCGTGTCGATCTGTATGTTGTACCTGCGTGCCCACCGTTGCTCCTTCCTGCTCTCGAGACACCACACCTGATCAAGGGGAATCGAAAGAAGTATTAGCGCGAGATGGATCGATGAAGGCGTGAGACGGTGCCTGCTGTGTACCTCTACCCTTGTCGCTGGGGCACCTCTATGGTGACCGACTGACCGCGACGCAGAGTCTCGCACGCATCTCCGTGAGGCGTTAGGTGCACCCTCGCTCCGGCGTCTCCGGGAGCCACTTGACGGGCGCGACGCGCCAGTACTCAAGGTCCAGCAACCAGATCCCCTCCCCTCCCCCCGTGATCCAGTAAGCCGAGCCGTCCACGCAGACGACGCCGCCCGCCTGGCACCTCCCGCTCGCTCCGGGGCTCGGCACCTCCCTCCATGACACGCCGCCACCGCCGAGCGTGTAAACCTGTACGGCGTCGAACGTGCCGGACTTGTTGAAGTAGCAGGGAACGTGCACCACCGTGTACCGCAGCGTCATCGGGTGGAACCCGAAGCCGTAAGCATCATGCGCATTCACGCCCGGCGAGCACGGGCTGAGGCCGGCGGCGTGCGGCGCCGGCGGGATGGACACCACCGCCTCGCGCGTGCATGGGTTGGACACCGTGATGGTGCCCGTGGCGGAGTCGAGGAAGCAGATGAGGCCGTTGCGCGTGCCGGCCACGTCGACGGTGGGCGGGCCCGTCCATACGGGCCTGTGCCTGCCTCCCAGGCCCCGCACCTCGTCGATGATGTAGGCGAGGGCCCGGTCGTGTGCCTTGACGACGGCGAGGATCTTGGTGCGGACGTCACGCTCCTGCGTGCGCTCGTCGATGGCGTAGCGCCAGTGCCTGCACACCAGGCGGCACCGCCGCCGGGAGCTAGTCGGCAGCAGCACAAGGATGTGCACAAGAACGTCTGTCGAGAAGTCGACGCCCATGGCGTTTGTACCGGCAGCTGTGCTAGGCACCAAGATCTAGAGTTCGAGTCCTATGCAGCATTCAGTTTAGTCAAAACATGACCTGACGGTCTCTGCTTCTTTCCGGCCGTTATACAGCAAAACTATGCGAATTTCCGTGGTATGTCTCCGTGATATACACCCAAACTTCTGTTGATGGACAGCTGATGTGTATGAAGAATTGAAATCTGGACTCTCGTGCATAAATTTATGTTACAGAATGAATCCCTTTTCGAAGCAAAAAAAAAAGTTGATTACAGCTTCAAGTTATCCTATACATAACATATGATCTATATCTATACTAGCAAGATGCCCGTGCGTTGCAACGGGCGATAAATATCTTCTTCTTTTGCGTTTCTGTACAAGGAACACGATCGAGTTAGCGACAAGTAATGTAAGGCTGCAAAATTTGAGAGATTGAAACAAGAGAGTAAAAACATAAAACCTACAAATTATTCTCTATACATGTGGTAACATGTCTGCTCTACCGCGGATTTCTTTCTCCATAGCAACGCACAAATATCAATAAAAGCAGTTCTGATTCAGAAGTGAGACGGTAGCGGATTCGAATCATATCGGCTTATATCGGATTTGGACATGGCACCGTGGAGCACTCGAGCTCGGATTCGAAACGGGCATAAACCAAAAATTTCAACAAAGGTAATATAGTTATATAAAAATGCCTCTAAAATAACATATGTTAATTTTCCCGTGGAGAGATAAAATTGTTGGCTCACCATGTCGAGTATCAGGCTTGATGGAGTGGAATCAAAACCTCATTGGTGCTCTAAAAAAATTGTAATCTGAACAGAATCGGAACACAGGCTACAACACCTACAACAAAGCAAAACAAACTCTATTCTGAAGGTCATAGACGAACACATGCTTATGCCGGGAATCAATGGTGCACTTGAAGCTGTCCTCCCACATCTTCCTGCATTTTAAACAAAATATTCCTCAGTCTGGTTTGGCAGCGAGGAGATGAGGACATGTTTTAAAGCCTCTCGCACCTGGTCACAAATCCCGCATGCCCGAAGCAGATATTATCCATGTTCCTCCTCTCCATCTCCTCGGCCTGCCTTCCGCTGGAGCTGGACGGTTACATCGATGCAGCGAGACGGGTGGCGCGCGAGGCGCGACTCTTTCCGGCCCTTTCCCTTCTCTGATTCCCTAGCCCCTGCTGCCCCTCACCGATTCGTCCAAGACTCGACTCTCCGTTCCCTTCAGATGCGGCGGATCAGGCCCAAGCTGTGGGGAGGAATTCCTCTGCCCAACCTTCGCGTCGACGACGCCGGAGGAGACAGGAGATCGACGGAGGAACGTATGTCCAGCAAGCCGCCAACCAGAGACGTTGATTCTTGGATCAATCTATTGCCGTCGGGGACTATAACGGGGGATGTATACTCTGTCCGTGTCGCCGGGGACAGCTGCAGCGGGCTTCACGGCTGATGGTGGCGGCGACCTTCAGTCACGGACTCACGGGGTCGTGTGGCAGCGTCGCCCACGTCGGAGGAGGGCCGAGAGAGGGGAGCGCGTGGGGATCGTGGTCGGGGGATTGGGTTTTGTTTCTCTTTTATGTTGGGGGATGACGACGACCCGGTTTGTAGCACCGGTGTGTGGTTGATCAGGAGGAGTCCGTCTCGGCTCTTGATTGGGCCGGCCCACACCAGGGAATCGCCAGCAGACAAGGTAGAAAGGCCCACGGCTAGCGATCAAACACGTACGACGTACCACCGCCACGGTCGCTTAACGATATTATATAGTAGAGACTATTATTAAAAGAGCAAACTTGTGTTGTGCTATGTTGATACATTAAATCTTACACGTTCAATCCGATCTACGGCCCAGATCGCAACTCAAAATCCCGAAACTGTATTTGCCTTTCTTGGTTCCGCTACGGATGAAATCGACCACCCGAAGCCGCCGGCACCGTCGGCGCGGCGCGCGGGGACGAGATGCGGATGAAGCCGCAGAGGACGGCGACCACCGCGACCACGCGCATTCACCACCACCTGGCCGCCCTCGGGCATGGGCAGCCCCGCCCACACTGGGTTGGCGTTGGCGGCGGCGCTCCGTTCCCAATCCCCTCCCTCCTGAACCTTTATCCACGATATTGGCGGAGAGCGATGGGCGCAGAGGCGAGCGACAAGCAGAACGATAAAGGGCCGCGGCAATTGACGGACGGCGGCGCCGAGCACCGAGCGGCGTGCGACGTTGTGGGTTCCGGCCGCTGCGGAGGACCTGACGCCGTAGATCCAGTTTCAGCAACCCGGCCATGGCGCCGGCCACGTCTCACGCCTCCCACCGCCATACCGCAGTCGGGAGCTCCTGTGCTGCAGGTAGCTTACAGGACTGCCTCCGTGTGCTCGAACAGGCGGAGGTTGCTCCTTCCTTGGGGACGACGTCTCCCTGACGATGCGGCTGCGACCGAAGACGCTGCAGGCAACACGGACCACTGATGGAAGAGTCAACTTTTCTTTGCCGAACACCTGCGTAGCTTCATTCAGTGGTAAATTTTCTGAATGCTTGTTCATACCTGAAGATGCTACTAGGAGCTTATGCCTATGTTTGTCCGCAAAGATTGCTGTGTTTTGATTGGAAGCTACGATCCCTTTTCTGTATACAAGGTCAACGTGTTTCATCTGTCATATCTGAAAAGGAAAGCGTCTTGCGAAATTTGGTACTGTCGCATTGCATAACATACACATAGGTCTAGCTTCAGTTAGGACTTAGGAGTCAGGGACATTGTAAAAGAAAGTGTCTTGCTTATATAATTATATAGTATTGTCACAAAAATGCACTGATAATGAGTACCTAAAAGGTTGAAGATAAGAGTTGAGCCAGGTAGATTGGTTAGTAATTGTTTCAGATTTTTCAAAGTTATTCATGCTCTCAGATTGATGTTTTTGCTAGCAAGGCTGCACCACGGAGCAGATGGTATTGCTAATGGATCATGGCTCATGTCCCGCCTTCTTACTGAGCGAACATGGCATACTCATCTATTTGTCCTTTGGACTTTCAGGTTTTCATATTCACTTTGAGTTGCTGTTTATGTATACGAATTTCTTGCGTGTAAGAAAGTAAACAAGTACTCAAACTAGCTAATTTATGATCTTCTGTTATACCTTCGTGCAGGTAAGAATGTATATACGAATTTATCTATGGAAGAGTTAAGTAAATTGGTTTTCGAAAGAACTATGTGCGATCAACTTTTGTTTGTCTTTAATTGTCGGATAATTGCAGGAGTTGGTTGTAATCCACAATAGTTGGAGCTATTCTTTGTTTATAACTGCATGCAGTTCTAGACATTAGACAAAGTTGTACAAATTTGTACTTGATGGTTTGTACCATAATTGTATGATCAATACCATGAATCATCTTCTCTTGGGTTGTTATTCAGTTGTCCACATAAGCTCTGGTTAATTTTTTTCTAATCCGGATTTGGATTTTTCTTTTCTTTCGAGAGTATCCGGATTTGGATTTCAGTTAAGGCTTTTGTGAGATTTGTTTGGTGTAAACTTAAGGTCACTCTTCCATCTCCTGCGTGATTGTAATGGATGCACAATTGACATTAATCTATGGTACCAAATTTTTACGGTTCAAATTGTATTGCAAAGCATACTGGACTAGGCTGCTCCCTATAGTATTCTATTCCTTATCTGATTGGTGAATTGAATGTCAAGAAACACGATTACTGAACTTGGTATTTAACAGAATTACAGGAGAACAGACTACAGTGAGGTTAGTTAGGGTGTTGCGGAAGGTAGGGGCGGCTGGTTAGTGCAGTTCTAGGTAATAATACAGATGATTAATTAATCACAAGATGGTTAGAACCGATCAGTGTTACATAAAAGTTCAAAATAAGAGAGCTGCATTGTTGCATGGCAGTATAGAAAGGTCATGAGGAACTAAATCACTACTAAACGATTCTTTGTCCACTTTGTTTAAAGAACTCTACACATTCAGTAATTCATTTTCGAGATAGCACCGTCAAGAACTCTTATTAGTATTTTCCCTTTTCAGCTTCCATGTTTTTTTACCATATATATAATAAAGAAAATAAGTCCTATACAACAAGAGAGACAATCGTCTAAAAAATATAACACTTGAAATTCTAGCAATTTTTAAAACATTGAAACACCAATAAATCACTGTTCATGATCAACACACCCGCTGTTGTCCCGGCATGTGCAACATGCATCCGTGGTCTACAGAAACTATTCAGCTCATCTTGTCTTAAGTTAAAAGCTACTGAAGGTACTGCAATTGTACAAGGATTGGAATTGTCTATGGTTCTTTATTGTCTATAGTAACGTTGCACGTGCAACGCACGTCTTTTTAATAGCAACGCACATGTTTTTGATAATTTAGTGATGCATGCTACAGAGAAAACATTGCTAGGGAATTACAGGCAAAGATAACGCATATTATTAGCTAGATAAAGAATGAGAAATTTATGAAGAACTAAATTCGTAGAATGTTGATCATTTTGGGTATTTTCCAAACGGCATTCAACGCGCATATGTTAGTTTTCAGAGGTATTCAACGTGCATTGCACGTGCAACATTACTAGTAATACCCAAATTTCTGAACTACACCGTGTTTCTCGAGCATGTCTTGGGAAAGCAGCATCAGACTGCAACTTTTTTTGCAATGCTTAGTAGAAAACATATAAAATTATCAATCGTTCCACCTTTTCTTATGGTGCAAACAAAAAGATACAAATATGTACGTTCATATTTTATTTTAACTACTTAGTAGAAAGCAAGGACAATACAGAGTCATATACAAATAGATTATTCATAAATTTAGAAAAACACAATACAAATAATCTAAAAAACAGCTATTTATGTTGTTATCCGTGAAAGTTAAAATCATAGATATTTTTTATTTTTTGCGAGTAAAAGCATATACTAGTGTATATATGATGAGGGAAAACGTAGAATGTCCAATACTATGAAAGTTAAGGGAACAAACTTTTTCGTCGGTGAGGTTCTCTGTTAAAGTAAATGGTTCTCAACTGCCCTACTTTACACCGACGAGGGGTTTACGACAAGGGGATCCGATGTCTCCCTTCCTCTTCCTCTGCTGTGCACAAGGGTTCACTGCTTTATTAAATCATTTTGGGGGTGCACAAGTGGATCGAGGTGTCCGTGTCAGCTACAACTCTCCGTGGGTGAATCATCTACTATTTGCTGACGATAGTCTGGTCTTCATGAGTGCTACTTCGCAAAGTGCAAGCAGGCTCAATGAAATTCTTCGTATCTATGCCGAGTGCTCTGGTCAAGCTGTCAATAGAGATAAAAGCTCTATATTCTTCAGCCCAAATACGAAACAAGATGACAGGGTAACTCTGAAACATATTTTGGGGATCAATGTGGAGGCTTTCTCTGAAAGATACCTTGGTCTGCCAACAGCCGTGGGTCGCATTTCTAGTGGCACTTTCGACCACATTGGTGAAAGAAGCTGAGGGAAGATGCAAGGTTGGTCAGAAAAGAATCTGGCATGCGCTGGCAGAGAGACACTTTTAAAATCGGTAATTCAGGCCATCCCTGTTCATAGCATGAGCTGCTTCAAGTTGACTAAGAAAGTGTGCAAGCAATATGCTTCGGGCATGGCAAAGTTCTGGTGGAGTAGCTCAATTGATAAGCGTTCACTCCATTGGATTTCTTGGGAGAAACTCACAGCTCCGAATGCCCAGGGCGGCACGGGGTTTAGAGACTTGGAACTGTTCAATCTTGCTATGTTAGGCAAGCAAGGGTGGCGTTTGATCACGCACCCTGACTCCCTATGTGCCCGTGTTCTGAAGGGGAAATATTTTCCCAACTGTGATTTAATGCAAGCTCAGGTTCCCTCATCGCATCAGCGACTTGGAGAGGTATTGTTGCCGGACGAGAAGCTCTCACGAAGGGTTTAATCAAAAGAGTTTGCAATGGTGAGACTATTTCTATTTGGTCGGACAGGTGGATCCCTTCTACCCTCACGCTGCGACCAATGGGAAGACAAGGTACTGAACCTTTGGAAAAGGTTTCGGAATTAATTGACCACGATTCAGCAACGTGGAAGGTTGATCTAGTTGAAGAAACTTCCTTTCTCCTAATGCTGATGCAATTCTTAATATCCCACTAAGAAGATCAGGAGGAGAGGATTTTGAGGCTTGGGCTCTAGAGAAGTCCGGGAATATTCTGTGAAATCGGCTTACCGCGCTCTGGTGACCCATAAAGAGCATCTAGCTCGAGGGGAAGGGGTGGTAGCGAGTTCTTCATCGACAGATACACAGAAATGGACTGCACTATGGAAGCTCAAAGTGATTCCTCGAGTTAGGGTTTTCTGGTGGCGTGTTCTCTGTGGCATTCTACCAGATTACTCAACTCTGAAACATCGTCATATAAAGCAGATCACTCGATGTGATCTATGCCAAGCAATGGACGAAGATTTGCAGCATGCTCTTCTCCAATGCACTCATGCTCAGAAATACTGGACAGTGGCAAGAGATTTATTTCACCTGAAGATCCCGCCCCTGCATCCGACCACCTGGGCTGCTGACATCCTGCTAGACAGGAGATTTACTGCCGATAGGTGCAAGATAATCACTATTATGCATGCTATCTGGAACGCACGTAATCGCTGGACTCCTGACAAAGAGGTTCTCACTCCAGAACTCCTTTTGAAACGAGTGCGAGATGACCTTTCCCTACTTGAGATGCCGAAGGTTCGAAGCATCCCAGTGGGGCAATCATGGCGACCACCTGAACCGGGTTGGGTTAAAATCAACACGGATAGAGCCATCAGTGCAACTTTCGAACAAGGAGGAAGTGGGGGTGTTGCAAGATCCCACCTTTCTCTCTTGTGCGCCTGGAGTAAACCCCTTCCTGGGGTCTCCGATCCTCTGATTGCTGAGATTCTCTCGCTGCGAGAAGGAGTTATTTTTGCCCGTTTGAGGGGTTACTCGCATGTGATCATGGAGGTTGATTGCTTGGAGGTCCTGAACCTCTGGTCTTCGCGTCACAACTCTAGAGCTGATGTGGCGCCTATCTTGGATGAAGTTGAGGAGCTAGCTACGCATTTTTCTTCTTTTACTATTAAACATATTATGAGAGAGGCTAATAATTCTGCTGATCTTTGTGCTAATTAAGCATGCATGTTCTCTCACGAGAACGGAGAGCTGGGCATCAGAGAGTCCGCAGTTTCTTGTGCACAGCCTTCTGGCTGATTGTAATCGTCTTTCTGTGATCTAATAAAGCTCCTGGATTAAGTGCAAAAAAAAATAGGGAACAAACTTTTGTCAGTAACACTAGTAAGGAAACAATAGAAGTCGGAAGACACATATGAGATTTGCTTAAAACTTCAACTTAGAATTGTCAGCACGCTTTGCTTCAAAGTTCAGCTTAGAAACTTCAGCAGGATATGCTTCAGAGTAGTACAAACTTAATCTTGCAACTCGATCGGGCAGCATATGTTAATTCCTCGCACGATGCTAATTAACGCCTGGTTGACCACGAGGTCTTTTTCATGCATATTGAAGCAATTATAAATTGTGCGATCTTTTTAGTTGTCCATCTTGACGTAGGTCCCGATGGCGTTGAGGAGGACGCGGGAGCGCGCGTGGAAGCCAAGGATCTTGCCGCCGGCGGCCGCAGGGAGCGCGAAGGGCACGCCGTCCTCTCTCCCGTACGGCCCGTAAGTACGAGTGTTACTCACGAACTTCAGCGACTTAATGACGAGGTTTCCCTTGAACGGGCCGTAGTGGCCTTCGACGCTCGTCAGGTACTCGTCCGGCTGCAGACGGAACTGCTCATGCAAAGAACAGAGAAGAAGATGGTTCATCACTGTGATGTCCATTCAGTATCGAGCTCACGATCGTGAAACTGGCGATGACTTATATACCTCAGAGTGCATGCCGCCTTGTCCACCCCACATGCCGGTCTTCTCCTGCCGGCCATCCCGCTCGTAGAGGACGTCGATGGCGTCCACGGCGTTGCAGTGGCGGACGGCGACCCCGACGACGCGGTTGACCCCGCTCATGTCCATCTTTCTGGCGTCGCCGCCGCTGCCGCCGCAAGGGCCCAACATCACGACGGCTCCCTGGTCCTGAAACAGCTCAAGGACATGGAGCATACAAATTGGCCTCTCGCAACAAATATACCAGCACCAACTGCACAGCATCATCAAATTTACCTTGTCGCTCCTATTGACGCTGATGGTGAAGGTCGCGGGGCACGGGATATCTCCGGCAGAATGAGCGCTAAGCGGTTCGCGGGCAACCATAGCCCATCCTGCTGTCGCGGGAGCACCTTGGCAGATCCTCTTCCAGCTCCCGGCACGGCGTGCGCGCACACCTTCCGGTGCCCCTCCCGGTCGTGGAGGAGCATCTGCACACCGCAGCCGTGTGCAGCGTTAGGGCAAGGGACGCGGATAGACGACAGGATGCGCTCGATGGCGTAGCAGCGGCCGTACTCCGTGCCGACGGCACAGACCTGGCACTTGCTCCTGTCCGAGAGCCTGTCGCGGCAGGCCGAGCAGACCACGTGGCCTACCGCGCACTGGAACACCGGAGGCTCAAGCGGTGGAAGCAGATGAGGCACTCAAGCGTGTCGGGGTCGACGGTGACGGTGATCACGGCGTCGGCGGCGGAACTGCTCCCGCCGTGACACCCCTGCTGGGTCGGCTCCGCCTTGACGACCATCTTGCTCTTGTCCATCTCGGGGCTGGTGGCGTAGGAAGGAGTACTGAACGAAGTGATCGATGGGGGAGACCTGTCAAATTTATCGTGTGAGTGATGGAGACTGGAGAGACTCTTTGTTGCTTCGTCTTCCATGTGGCATCGCCGATGAGGGTTTGATTGATTCACTTTGCTCCCTCCCGAGGAGGCCTTGACTGCCGGTGACTCTTTGGGTATATCACGCTAGTTGCTAGGCTGCATCGATTTGGGTATCTCACGCAGGGGTTATCAAAACTATGCCATGATTATCAGCTATACGTTAATGAGGATATATACAGGATCTCTTAATACATTAATGAGGATATATACAGGATCTCTTATACAGGATCTCTTAATACATTAATGAGGATATATACAGGATCTCTTATACTTGATAAAAAACTAACTAACAATATTCGTTTCGAAAATACTTGATCTTCACCATCCCGTGAAACTGAAGCGACACTTCAGAGCACGGACTTGACATGTCGCAGGGTTGTTTGCGATCGGGCCATCCCATTATTTTCGGACAATGCTTTCCCAACAATTTTTAAAAATGGCACGAGGGGGGATAAAAATTGAGAAGGAGGCTACCAGGGGACGTCATCATAAGTGAACCTAGTGAGCTTGGAACAAATTATTCCAAGAGAGATGTTAAATAAAGCCTGATCAATGTGTTCTAGGGTATATTTTCCGCGGTTACTTGACCAGGCGAGACGCGTGTCAAAGAGGGTAAATTCAATAAGAGAAGTTTGTAGGGTGCCACTACAGAGACAAGCTTCATTGAATCTAAAATTGGCATTATTCTTGCCAAAGGGATGCGCATGACGTTTTAAGCCACAAAGACTGGACCAAGGAGTTCACTTTTGATTGCATGCTCTTCTTCCATTTTTTTCTAATTTAGAACATGCATTGGAAATTACATAAAGTTTATACATGAACATTTTTAAAAAAATCCAGCTTTGTCATGTTTTCGAACCATATAGTGAAAAGTCAGGATATCATGTGAACTCCATGAAATCTAATGATTTGAGTCCAAGCCCACGACCACATTTCACCTCCTTCTAGATCGAGTTGTTTTGTCCGGAAAAAAACTCAAGTTCTTTTGGTGGATAAGAGATCCTGTATATATCCTGTATTTTGTCGGTTCCACCCATAGTACTTAATTACTACCAAACTTATGCCTTGTCATAAATATATTCACGTATCTATATTCAAATCTTCAATAAATCTCTAATAAATATTTTCTTATTAAAAACACCAAATATTTTGGCATATATGCAAACAATAATTTCGCATATGGTAATAAGTTAATAACATATTCACGAGGTGGCGCTCCATGCCTCCCATGCCCTCCATGCAGCCAGCCCATCTAGTGAAAACTTGAACATAACCCCCCCCACTTCTCTCACTCCCGACCTGCAGTTCATACACTCCCCTCCCCCATCTCCCATCCTCCGGCCACCACGAAACACCAAGGTTCACCGTCATGGCTGCCTCTCGCGCCGGCGCCGGCATGGTCAGGAGCATGCCGATGTATGAGGGCGACGTGTTCCTCGGCGAAGTTGAGGTGTTCCTCCCTCGGGGAAGCCCGTCATCTGCCATGGAGCGCCACCACCCTGTGTTCCCGAGCAACATGATCCGGATCAGCCGCCGGTCACCGGCAAGCAACAGGTGCCCGCCGTTGGCTGTGCTGCAGGTGATCAGCCCTTACTCCATGCGCTGCAAGCTCCGAGCCAAGACGTTTGATCTCCATCCCAAATCCCTGCTGGGCAGGCTGCATTCCATCTGCTGGAACGAACGCATGGTATACAGATTTTGTCAGTCGTCTACAGCTTTTAATCACTAATAATCCTTGCCAGATCGACTTTGTTTGCACCTGTTTGGTTTAGCATACATGTATATATTGGATTAGATTACCATCAGGTTGGCATGGTCTGTGATTTCCATGTTACTAGTATATAATATGCATTTAAAGGATTTTTTTGATCTCTTGTTAATTTACTGTACTGGTTCACTTCATTTGATGCACTGCAATTCAGGATGTCAACCGAGAGCCAACTGATGATATATCTTAATTTACAGGATTAATGCAACATAAATCCAATCCAATCATATGGTTATATGTACTAATATGGTCGAATACGCACTTTGAATTCTTGAATGAAATACGTAATATAGATAAGGAGTAGAGTGTATTGTGTTGGATGCCATAATATTGGATGAAGTTGTGTGTAAAAACCAAGCTAGAGTGTCAACATGTGTACAATATGCTGCCCTTAATAATAGCCGAGAGATATCTTTCAATTTCTTTGATGCTTAAGCATGGTACTAATGTCTTTTCCTCAGTATTCGACCAGGTATTTTTATTTATTTTCGTTGACTCTTGATAACATTTCAGATGTAACATAGGTTTTCCATCATTTTTATTAGACTGAATAAACAGACAGGTTCGCATACAAATTATTGTTCTTATTCATTGTCGTTTTGCAGACCGCTGTGGTGGAGGCCGGAGCAGATGAGCTGCACCTTGTGGCTATGCAAAGCAAACTGAAGGGTGTGCCTTGCTTCTGGTGTTGGTCCGCACAAACCGGGCTATACGCGGCATGCCTTGGGATGCCCAACCAGCGATGCCTTGCTATTGTGTTTGACCTCGATGAGACAGTTGTGTTTTCGAACAACGAGCAAACATTCAAAAATCACATGAACAAGATTAAGTCAGACTTGGTGAACTGTGAACTTGGTGCTGCTGCAAAATTTTCACTCCTGGGTGAACTCAGTAGGGTTTATAAGGATAATGAATTGCTCAAGAATTTCACAGAAACATGTACTATCACTGTCAATCATGAGATTGTGAGGAGCCAACATGAGATGAGCATGTTGCATAAACCTGACGGAGTACAGCAACTTATTGTGCGGCCTGTAATCAGGATCCCTCGAAGGAATGCGGTTCTGACCCGCCTCAAACCAATGGTATATATGGTTTAGTTGAACATTCTGCAGATCATAAAATGTCCTTTATTAATATTAACTGCTAGTTTAATTACTATTGAGAAATTGCTTCATCCGGTGCTCATGGAATTAAGCAATACAATATCGATATTGCTTTTATAGTTCATGATCAGTATTTAGATTATGTATAAAGTAATCTAATAAATCCATACAGAGGTCGTTAGAGTTATTTCTAGGCAGGGTGTGTTTTATTTTCTCAAATCAAATTGTTTATGATCGTAAATTTTAATATCAATCTGATATATGAAGGGTGATGATTTGACCTACATATATCTTGTAAACCGTACAAATTTTTGTTTGTTGGAACAGGCGTGAAATATTTGTATAGTGATACAACTCAATTTCTTTTTTTGAAGGGAGTTCGTGTACAAGATCAACAAGAAAACGAACAAACACGCACGAACAGAGGCAAGAACCACACCACGCACGGCGAACACGGAACCACCAAGCAGCACACCACCTTCGAGCACCAGCAGCACGCCGCCGGGAAGAAGGAAGCGAGCTCACCTCGCACCGAAGCAACCGTCTCGAACAACCTTGTTGAGATGCCGCAGAAGCCATCTGACGCAGGCGCCAGAATCTGAACGCTGAACGAGCATCGGCTTCGAGCCGCCGCCAGATCGCCGTCGCCGTCTCACGCCGGAGACGAAAATGAAGGCGCCACCCGTCTTCCACAGCACCAGCCGCGACCACCGACGAGGGAGAGCATCCTGCCTGCAAACTCCCAAAGATCTTAAGCAAAAGCACCACCTTGCACCGAGGTGAAGGCTGCCGGACCCCACGGACAAGAGCCAGCACCGCCATCACGGACGCCGGCTCGAGGGGAAGCACGCCGCGGCTCCGAGAAGCAGCGGACGCACCAGAGACGGCAGATCTGCCCTGGGCCTCCACCGGAGCACCGAGGACAGAGGAGAGGACCGCCGTCACCAAAAGCTTCTCCGGCCACGCCGCCACCCCCATGCACACCTAGACTATGTACACGCCGGGATCCGTCGATTCCCCGTCCTCCCGCCGCCGCCGGGATACAACTCAATTTCATATTATAGGAGGGTTAGGTGTTGGGTTCAAGAACTTGTAACCTAGACATAGTATATATATATCACTACTATATATCAAAGTCGAAGGACTCAGCCCCCCCCTCCGACCGGCCACGTCGCCCCGATTCTTCTCGGCCGTCCGATCGGCCGGCAACGGCCCACGTTCGCAGATAATCGCACTCCTACAGTACTCGGTGGGATGACCAATTTGTAATTCGCGAAAAGATCGGGGGTTCCGTGCAAAAACATCACTGCAGCGCAACATCTTGCAAAAAAGACCCCGCAAAGGACTAATTCGCAAATTCAAAAAATCTCAGGGACCCACGCCGCCGCGGCGGAGCCCGACCGCCGATGATGTCACCGCTGACGTCACCGCGTGTCTGGGCTGGGCCGCGTACTGTGCGTCTGGCTCGCCTTTTTTCTTTCTTTTTTTTTCTCTTTTTTTTCCAAAACTTTAACAGATTTTAAAATATATCTCAAAATCAATAAAATTTCTCCAAATCAAAAGTTTATGTAGAAGCACTAGATTCTTTTCTAAAATATTCCAACATTTTTAAAACAATAGATTTTTTTTAACAAATTTTGAAAAATCCAAATCAATAAATTTTGAAACAAATCTCCAAACCAATTCAAACCACTTTCTAAAAATTTGAAAAAAAAATGAAAATATCCACTCCAAAACAAAATCTAAAAACGATAGATTTTTTTAATAGATTTTGAAAAATCCAAATCAATAAATTTTGAAACAAATCTCCAAATCAACTCAAATCACTTTCTAAGAATTTGAAAAAAAAAATGAAAAATAACCACTCCAACTACTTTGTGATCTTTTCCAAAAAATTTACAAAAAAAAAATCTTAAACACTAGGAATCTAACATTTTTTTTGGATTTTTTATATGAACAGTAACACAATTCTACGGTGCCGTATTTTTTTTTCGGAAATTTTTTTTTTGGAAAATTTTTCAGAAAATTGAAATATTTCTATGAATACCTATACCCGTCGGAAAAATATGAAAAATATATCAAAATGCTCTATTTTTTATATATCAAAGCTGACCCCTTTCAGCCTTCCTTCGCGCTGCCATGTCACCGTGCACTGTTCATATGAACAGTACCACATTTCTACAGTGCCGGATTTTTTTTCAGTTTTTTTTTTTTGGAATTTTTTTCAGAAAATTGAAGTATTTCTATGAATACCTATGCCCGTCAGAAAAATATGGAAAATACATCAAAATGCTCAGAAAAATAAATGCTAACTATTTATGGCAAAAAACAAACATGTTTAGATATTTTGAAATGGTGAATATTTGGACAAAAAAACAAATGCACTTCCTCTAATTATGTGGAGTTAAATTTATTAAATGCTCACATAATGCACTTCCTCTAATTATGGAATTAAATTAAATATTTCAATTTGGTAAATATTTGGATACAATATAGATGAGCTTTCCCTAAATATGTAATCCAATTCAATAAATCTACATCAAACATGTTTAGATATTTTAAATTGGTGAATATTTGGATGTAATCTAGATGAACTTTCTCTAAATATGGAATTCAATTCAATAAATGTGCGTTTCCACTCATTATGGACTTAAATTAAATATTACTGGAAAAATAGAAACATGTTTAAACATTTCAATTTGCTAAATTTTTTTTGAAGATACTCTAAAATATAACAACATGCTCACAAAAAATATATGCTAACTACTTATGGCATAATGCAAACATATTTGAACATTCCAATTTGATGAATATTTGGATACAATCTAAATGAACTTTATCTAACTATGGAGTTAAAATTAATAAATACTCATATCATGCATTTTCTAACTATGGAGTTAAATTAAAAATTTATGTCAAAATACAACCATATTTGAACATTTTAATTCACTAAGTATTTGCACATACTCTAGACAAAAAATTCTGACGGATTTCAACATTTTGAATTACAACGGGTGCGGCGTGCCGCCGCGCCAAATTCCACTAGCATATATATAGGCTACAAGAATATGTCCATAGGTTAGACACGGGATCAAGAGAGGGACGGTTTGTGGGCCCGTGGCAGGGTGGTGAGACTGGCCATGGTGGGTGTTTGGAGACGCTATGGAAATCATTGATGGGCAATGTTGATGTATTTCATCAACTTATGCATGGACTGCACCAATAATAATGCCTGAGGGATATAGACGATGCAGGCATTCACAACGAACCTCGTGAACAAACATCGGCTCGCCTCCACTTTTTTCAATGTTTTGACCCAGATATAGTTCAAACATAGTCGAATAGGTATTTGGTTAATTTGCGTGTGGCAATGATATTGATCTAGAGATTAAATTCAATTAGGGCCATAAATTTTGAGATTTATAGTTTGTGTGTTATGTAGGGTCTAGTTGCAAACACCAGTGGGCTTACACAAGCTAATTTCACAAATACAATATATATACGACTAGCACTGTGTGCACATCGCAAGTATATTTTATACAAGAGTGAACACTAGTTCAACATTATTGGTTTGTATTCATAGCTCCTCTTCGTATTTAAATCCAAACATCATTTTTATAAATACATCATCTATTTTGCAACAACCTTGAAAACCTTATTATATTTGATGTATATCCTTGTAAGAACTATACATATCCTCTCTTCTGGGACGCTCGATCTATCTTCTCTCTCCTCCTCCCGCGACTTCTAACTTCCTCCGCCCAGCGCAGCCGGCCGGCCAGCCCGCGCCGCCATCTCCCTCCCCTCCTCCCCCCGTCCCTTCCTCCTCGCGCGCCCCGTCGCCCCCGTGCGGCGGCGCGCGCCATCCCCAGCCCTTCCCAGCGCTCTCCTCCCTTCTTCCCCGTCGCCGCCGTCGGCAGGATCCGCCGGGCGAGCCCCGGGCGGCGCCGGCGGCGGCGGCTCGTCATTACCCGCGTCATGTAGGGCGAAGACGGGGCTCTCCCTCATGCGGCGGCGCAGTTCGGGCGGCGGCGGTCTGGCCGTGGTCAGGGGTGGCGTGGCGGCGGCGACACACGCCTGCACGCGGGGTGGCGCGTTGCGGCGGGTGGCGACGAGATGCATAGATGGCCGGCCAGCCCTAGCGGCCCAGATCTGGGCCCACCGGGCCCCATCTAGGTTTGGGCGGGCCGGCCTGATCTGAATCTCGTTCTGCGGATGGTGGTGACGGTGAAGGTGCAGGGGATTGCGGCGACGGTGGCCGGCCTGTTGCGGCGTGGCGACGAGCTTCACGGGCTCGGCCGGACCCTATTAGAACTGGTGTGCCCCGTGGGGGCTTTACGGGCCCGCCGGCCCGGCCGGATCTGACGGGGACTGGTGTGCTCTGTTGCCGTGTCCGGTCGACTACCGCCTCCGGTGGTGGAGGTTGTTTCCTCCCGCGCGGCCGCTGTGCTGCTAACCCCGGTGCATTCTTCCCCTCACATCCGTCTGGCAGACCACGTGGCGGCTACTTTGGTGAGACGACGTTGGTGGCTTCGGGATCGTTCTGGCGCATGATTGGTGGGCGGCTAGTCTGGTGGTTTCGAGGCTCGTCCTTGCGGGGCTCCTGTGTTACCGTTCGTCCGGGGTTGTGGAAGGGGTTTCGGGAGAAATCCTTGTCGATTAGTTCGACACCGACGCGGTGCCGCCTCCGGGTGGCATCCTTCCTTCCTGAAGGGCGTCGAGGCTACCCTTCGCTTCCCTCCGTGCCGGGGGAAACCCTAGGACCAGTGCTCTGGTCCGGGCAGCAGCATTGCGTCCCTTCTTGAAGGTGCTGCTTGGTACTTGTCGATTCGGTGCTAGGAGCGTGGTGGTACTCTGTTGGAGAGGGCGCAGCGGTTGCGGGTCACCTCGTTTAGTCGATCCGCCTATGTCTCCATTTTGTTTCTTCTTTTTTTCTTTGGGTGTATGTTAGCTGCCGCCCCAGCATTGCAAGTTGGTTGTACCGGGTGTTTGCTATTATTATAGCGGGGCTACGGCCTATTTCGTCATATCCTCTCTTCTTACTAGTGCAACACTACATCTCATCCAGGATCCAACCAGTAGCTTTTTTGTAAACATAAGACCTGGTTGGGATGATTTGAAGAATTATCTGATTACTACCAGTGGACGCCAAAGATATAAGGTCTACGTATGTACAATGGCTGGAAAAGATTATGGTCTTGAGGCATGGAGACTGCTTGATCCAAACGGCAATTTGATAAGCTCGGAGGAGATTTCACAACGTTTAATATGTGTGAAGCCAGGCAAAATGAAACCTGAATATTGAGTATATATATATATATTCTTCTTTCATGAGACCCTCACTGGATGCATAATAAATATTGATAGTTCGTAAATAAATTTTCCAAAAAATTGGTAATGCTTTTAGAAAACTTTAATAGCATTTTGGTTTAAAAAAATGTAGCATTATTTGTATCTTCATGTATGTTGGTTACACGCATCACTAGTAGAACATCCTTATGTACAAGTAAAAGAGAAATTTATTGACGGATGGAAGACCCACTAAAAACAATTATATTTATCATTTGTGCCACGTACAACTTCGTCTTATTATATTTGCATTGACTACCAGATTCCAAAAAGTCGCTTGAGCGTGTGTTTCAAGAGAGTTTATGCCATCCAAATATGGCCTTGGTGATTGATGACCGGAGGGATGCTTGGGATGAGAAAGATAAGCGGCGGGTTCATAAATTGCCGATTTACAATCCATCAGCTTCCCTTGAAGACAAGGTAATTTATTTGCATCTCAATGCTTCCCTACCTTAATTACCGAAGAGAACAAATATAGACTAGTCTAACATGTTGCATGCATTTTAACTGATAAGGTACTGGATGGTCAGAGTGTGCTTCAGATTGTAAGAAATGTTACAAGGAATGCCCGTCAAGAATTTTTCAGGTTTATATCCTGTATAAAATATAATACGATATGGTCTCAGCTCTCAATATTGTATCTAGTTTGGTCGTCATATGTATTTAATCAGTGGGTTATATATCTTGCAGAGATTTTGATGGGATGCTACTGAAAACAGTAAATGAACTAATGTATGAAAATGATGTACTGGATCTTCCATACACTCCAGACGTTTGTGACTACTTACAACCTAGGGTATTTTCTTGCTACCTTTAGTTGTTTGATCTGTGACTAACATCCATAAATTGACATCACTTGCTATTACGTTCCAGAATAACAAGATTGTAAGGCACAGTGATGCCCCTATATACCCCAAGGATATAAATGGAGCTGAAGTTGATACTGGAAGCAAGAATTAATGGAGAGGCCAGCTTTCCTCAGTTCTTTCTGCTTACTTGTGCACCTTCGTAACTAGAGAAATAAGTTAGGGATATCTTATGTCATATGAGTGTAAATCAAGGTGATTTTAAAATTGTATTAAATTCTTGTGGGGATCAAATATGGCATTATATGATGATAGATGTTCAATTTTGTCTAGTTTTTATGGCGTGGCAAAAAGATATATAAATAAATTTTAAACCTCGACGAACATTATAGCTACTCAAGAATACTTGACATGACTGGCTACTTGACCAATTAAAATTACAACAAAGACCAATCTAATCAAACAATAACCACTAAATACAATATCATAAACTTTGTTATGCAACATGACATCATGAAAATAAATACAAGCATTACGTGTTCCTCATTCGATATAATGTAGGCAATTATGTCGTCTGAGTATAATGTTGTATGTCTTGCATATTCATTTGCTTCAATTTCTCCTTAATGCAACAGAACTTGCAATTAACATTTGTTTCTGTATCTACGATTGAGTTTCGATGTAATTAGTGCAATGTAATTCATGACCTGATTATTTAAATATTTTCTAATCATCAATTCTCTACTATACGTACCCTATACCAATGCACTTGTGTTTTCTACCCTGATTAATTTCCGTGGAGCTCGATTTTTGAGAAACACAATTTTTTGACTAAACCAAATAATTTTGTTCTTGCAGATTGGCCCCGTGGGTTCAGCAAATTAAGTAGATCATCCCGCGCCAAGAAAATTAAATTTGTTGAAGCTTCTTTTGGCGATCAATTAGGATTTATCTTGAACCAACTTAATTCAATTGTGTTGACAGACTTTAAATTTTACCATTCAACTTGTAGACCTGCTTTGTTTAAGAGCATGATTATCAAGATTGGTATGTATCGTGTATGGAGAATGCTTAATTTTCTGAGAGTTAATACTTGTATGAGTTTAATGTAATACCCAAACGGCCAGTATCAAGTTATTTATTTTCAAGGAGTATCAAGTTAATACTGTGTAGTTTAACCTATCCTATGAACTTCTAAAACCATTGGTACTATTGCTATTTAGGGTTTTGCATCACTCCTCATCGTACTAAACTACTATATATATCTTACAAAGTTCATTGTACTCGTAGAGGTGCTGCAATAGGCAAGAATCATTCCGTTGTGCGCAAAGCCACAAACTATATATGCAGTTTTTACAAGATAAAGAGTATTATACTGATCGTTTTGGCACAAAAGATTATGCATTTATGCTAGTACCTTGCACGTTATTGATTCATGCTACATCCTGACTAATCTGCCAGCAACCCAAAGAGAACACATGCAAGTGTGGGGCAAATTTCGGAGAGAACCAGACATGAGAGGCAGAAACACGTATAGCTCCCCACGAGTACTGAAGTATTCCTCCCGGCTCCGGCACCCACAAGTACTGAAGTATTCAAATAGTACAGGGTTATCCAGACAATTAAAAGTTAGCCCGTTCTACATGATTCTTGTTGGTTGGCCATCTGACGGTTCGATGTCGAGGCCTCCATGAGACTTCCCTGAGATCAAGTTTTGCTTACAAAAAATATTTGTAGGTGATGCCAGCTGCTTGATAATTTGACCAAGTATAAAATTAGCATCACATCGAATCATATGGTTGATGTGTTGCTCCTTGATATCATATACCCGTCCCATCAAGCGTGTGAAATTCGCCTTTTTTTGTAGTCAAAGTTCCATAGTAGATGTCAAGAAAAATATCTCATAGGAAATTTTACAGTTTTTAGACCGTGGGGTGCTCAACTTCTCATACACAATAATTGTATATGATAGCGTACATGCATTCATGCAGTGGATACATGCCACCAGAGTACATTGACAGACAACAAATCACACCAAAGTTAGGACGTGTTCAGCTTGGGTGTCACAATCAAAAAATTGCAGGGCATGAGGGCTACTATAAATGGGCAGATATGCCTTTTCAGAAATTCACTGAATTTTTTTAACTGAAATTCACTGACCTTGTAATAGAGAGAAAAACAAAGTGTCTCTACCTGTAACAACTATCAGAAAAAGGAATCAGTAAAATTATCAGGTATCTTACCTCTGCGTGGCAACTTTCCCGCGTCACGAATGCAGCAGGAAGAGGCAACACAGTGTACTATACAGAAATGCCTCAGGATGGTGTTAGAATGGCATTAGAATGCCTCGTAATTAACCATCTGATCGGATAAAGCCAGTTTATAGGTTGTCGTCCAAAGATCAAGGCTTGTAATTTTACAACACCTACACGTATTAGCTCAGCATTTCCCTTCTAGATCAGTAACAAAGACAAATATCGACATAAAACAAAACAAAAGGAACTTTGTTTAAGCAACCATGGACCCATGGTACAAGAAAGCGTGAGAGTACACAGAAACTCTACATGTACATCGCGGAACCAAACAGTAAAACCAACCAAAACCTACAAATAATAGATATGGTCGTTTCCCATCATTTTGAGCACTGGATATCTCTACACATTATCAGATAATTTGTTTTCAATGTATAGAATAGACTCGACGATGTAGGTCTACATGAAACTAATCCGCAGAAGAGAAGAAAAATAAGGGTACATGAATCTTCAACCTACAAAGTCATCTCCTCATTAACAGATATATACAAGATTTTTCATGTTCAAACAACTAAAAGACGAAGAAGCAAAGAGCAACCACCGAGCAATTAACTACTACTATTACTACTACATGAATTTCAGGTCCTGAAGATTTCATGGTTTTTTTTTTTAGATAAGGGGGTGCGGATCCCCGGCCTCTGCATCCAAGAGATGCACACAGCCATCCGCAATTATTGAGCAATCCAAATATTCAGGTTTACAATTCAAGGGTCACTTAAGGCGGCTACAAAAATCAGCCACTCAAACATCAAAGATCTATGCATGTAATCTTCTAGAGTGAAGCCACCCAGACCGGTTGAAGATAGCCCGCACGACCGTCAACAAGCGGGTACACCCGGCATCCATAAGACCACGCTGGTCTGCCGGGAGGATGAATGACCATAGATGTATCCAGTAGCACGCCTTGTGAATGACCTGCAAATAATGAATAGAATTCGTTTTGTTAAAGATAATATCGTTTCTACAATTCCAAATAGCCCACAAAATGGCCGCAACACCAATCCGAATGCGAGTCTTTGTAACTTTATCAATTCCGTTCAACCAAGTACCAAAAATATTGTTTATACTAGAGGGTGGGGATATGTTAAAAGTAAAGTGAACTAGTCTTCAAATATCTCTTGCAAAAGGACATTGAACGAACAGATGCTCAGCAGTCTCATCCGCATGACAAAAAACGCATTTCTTACATCCTACCCAACGTCTTTTAGCCAAGTTATCTTTTGTCAACAATTCTTTTCTATTCAGAAACCATAAAAAGATCTTAATTTTTAATGGTATCTTTAATTTCCATAGATACTTACACAGGTATCTTGTATGGCCATTCATGAAATCTTCGTAAAGAGACTTAACAGTAAACACCCCATTATTAGTGAGGGTCCATGTAAATTTATCCGAATTATCAGTTAAATTTACGCGCATCAACCGCTCGACTAATGAAAACCATGCATTTCTCCGCTGACCTATTAACGCTCGTCGAAAAGGGAGATTAATAGGGGCACCCCCAAATACATCAGCCACCGTACTTAATAGGGGCAACGAACAGATGCTCATTAGATTTCATGGTTACACACTGTCAAACATCCAATTGGCGACTACCAGATTGAGGGGGAGACAACTTATTTTCTTCACACGGGTCAGGGGCACGTTTTCATTAACCTTGATACTTACTACTATAACGCTATCCTGCTGATATCTGCAACCTCGGAGGAGAAGAGCCTTCTCAAGACCAGACGGTAGATGTGTGCCCCTCGGAATTCCTGTTAATGTGGGCATGCTGCTACTCAGGTAGTGTGTCAGCAGGTTCACAGTCAGCTGACTGAGAGCTAGCAAGATACCATCCCGCAGCTCTTACACCTGGCACTTTCCAATTAGATCCGAAACAGCCACAAGCACCGCAACAAGATTTCAAATGACGAAACAAAAGGAAGTTCATTGAAACAACCTTGGTATTCGTCATAGTCTGAGCTCCTGAAGACTCAACATATATATTCGTTGCCGCAGATTTTCGAAAATCTGGAGGCTAACGGCCTTTCATCGTCAGAATCAGAATAATCAGGAATAAATCTGGCAGCTAAGGGTCTGGGTGGCTCGTCATCAGAATCAGAATAATCACGAATCACACTCTTTCTTCTGCTGGGACCTAAAGGCACATCATCAGAATCAGAACCGGAATTGCGTGTTACACGAATGACGGCTCTGAGCATGATACCATTTTCTTCATGAGAAACCTTGCCCTTGGGCACAATTAGGTCATAGCCTGCTGGTAGCCCATCAGACAGTGAGGAGCTTCTTATCGTGCAAGAAGAACTCTGATAATCATTGGGCACAGAGCCATCGTAATGCATATGACATGTGAATGTGGGTTCTGTAACCTTAGGTTGGACACAGACAACAGAGATGGCATGGCCAAATGCCTCTATTGCCATGTTGAACAGGAAAATTTGTCTGTCTTCACAGCAGTGCAGAACACGCAAGCCCGGCTCCAGGTAGAGAGAAACATTCACCACGCCAGATGCATGGAAGGTTGACAATGGAAACTTGTGATGTGCAGTTAAATGACCCAGGAGCGCCATTTTTACCCAGCAAAGCCGCAGCCAGGTGGCGGGCAGAAGCATGGGGCGTTCAGGCATGCCTTCTCATGTTCTTCCTTCTGTAGTAGGTGACCTGCTCATCGCATCCATACTTGGCATTGCAACAAGGAACTGTGACTGACTTGACAACATGTTCCATCCCGAAGCAGCGCTCGAAGGAAGTTTCGACACGGCATAAGTGGCATTTCCTATCCTGGTTCTCACAACGGCAAGACAAGCATATGAAATGGCCCAAAGAACACTGCACAGATAGAAAAAACAGTCAGGTTTCTCGTGTGGCAACAATTATTAACAGAAATAAAAAGACCAAAAACTACAAAACAACACTAGGTTAGTACAACACATTTCATTATTTCAGCTACCATAGCTAATTCGGTTCATAAGAAACTCTTTCTTCACAACTAACACTACACCGATGATGGATTCATCAAAGCTCTGATTTTATCCCGAGCTTTATCATAGGCTGGAGTGCGAGGACAAGTAAACATATGCATACATGCAGTGAATTTACCTGAAATATCGGAGGCTTGAGGGGCTCAGAGCAGACAGAGCACTCGAGGGCCTCCAACCCCATATTGACACTCTGCCTCTTAGAGTTGCTATCACCATCTCGCGGAGATTCTACTTGTCTCTTATTGGAGCTACTACCTTCCATCGCCACCAAACTCAAAATTGAAGCCACTTAGCCTTGCTTGCTAATGCTACTACAAGCGCAACAAGGCTGCAAACCAATTGATCACCACAATCTCACTGCCCGGCTTCCTGTTCACAATGTATAGATTGAGAAGAGCCATGTAAATTTACTGGTGTGGAAGGCAGAAGGCAAAGATGCTTCATGTTTTGTGCGAAACTAGCAATAGTAAAGACAACAATGGGGTATCTAAAGAGAGTACCAAAAGAATTTCACACATAGATGCAATTCGTTCCTATCTTCTAGGGTTCTGGTCGGTTCTATATACTACGAATTGAATATTTTGAGCTGCTGTGCAACTTTTCCTGATTGATTCAGTAGTATTATCAAGGGTAATAACAGGGATGGCGCGCCGCCCAAGAAAGCAGTCCTACAACTGACAATTGGTTTCAGAGTTGGGTGCGGCGACATAGTGTGACTCCGGCGACGGAGGACGGCCCGAACCGAGAGGGGATAGACGCGGACTAACTACAATTTTGGATACCTGGACGGTCTCGGGATGCTGTTCTGACGGTGGCGCCATCAGCGACGAGACGGCCGCTCGCCCCGCCGCCGCCGCCGGTGACGCTTCTCCTCGACTTCCCGTCAGAGGTGGCGGCAGAGGGTTTGGAGACCGAGCAGGCACAGACTGTGTGTGTGTGTGTGTGTGTTACTGTCGTGAAGGAGAAAGGGTGGGCTATGCTTGGGCCGGGCTTGAAACTACGAGTTGTTCATCTGCAGCAGTAAGGAATTCAGTTGTTCATCTGAATTACGAGGAAGATTACTACTGAATTTGTTCACCAATTTTTTATAGAATGTATTTCACCGGAGTAATTGTGTCTGGATGAACATTGTTCATTTGAATGAGCGTATTGAGTACTTTAAGCACATTTAACTGGCCTTGCATTGTTGTGTGCGCGTATCAGGCTAATGGCATCCTAGAAGAGGGGAGCCAAATGTGTCAATGAAATATTTGATTATATTCAGGTTAGATTCCATGATCTTCTGTACTTTCTAGCTACTTCATTGTGTTTAATTGATTTAGCCAGTTCAATTTTCAGTTTCAGTTAAGCAAACCAAATTCTCATGCGATTTCTCTGAAATTTAGCTTTTACCAGTTGTTCTTGACATATTATTTTCTCTTTTGTGCTCTGTATGGCAATTACTGGACACTTGTGTGGAATAAAAGTCATGCAGACCTTCAGCTCCATATTTTTTCAGTGGTCCCTCTTTCCTTGCAGATGTTAGTGTTTTGTGTGTCACTACCAGTAGTAGAAAGATTTTTTGTGGATAAGACAAGTACATGCTTACTTTGTAGGTATTGTTTTGAATTGTTTTTCTTACAACGGAATTGTTCCTTACTTCATAGGTTTATATAGCGATCCATATCCGCTAACTAATACGAAATCAATTATTAACTAAGAGATTTAACCTTCACTTATGATGCACGCACCTGAGTCAGTACTTGTGTTTTTGTGTTCTGCTGACATGGAAGTAATTAATCATTTGCTGTTAAACAGACATCTAGTCATAGTTGACGCATTATTTCCTTCTGCAGTTTAACTCATTAGAAAAAGAAATCATCAGCTTCCAGGGAGCTATTCCCAGCTAAGTAGAACCAGCCAATGCATGCTCCAACAGGTGATTCTTCTAAACACAGTTTTACATTACCTAAGCAGGCAGGCTATCTTTTTTTTTCATGAATTATACCCTTCTGTTTTCCACCCTCATGATAAATTTTGTAGACACCATCTATCTTTCATCCTCGTTATAATCTTCTGTTAAATATAGCTAATTATTGCCAAAACAAATGTTCAAATAAGCAATTATACGCGATAGTATTGCTGTAGCATGACTATTCTGTGAAACCACAGGCGATCTTCCAATTAAATTTCCTTCCAGTTTGATGCATCTCTATGAACAAGCAATAGCTTGACCTACTTCTCTTTCCTGCAGGCAATGATGTAAAACAAAGCACAGTCCCCACATTTACATCCAGCCGATGAGCCGAGACTCGAACACCAGTCATCTAAAGCAGCTCGAGAAGCTAATTTCCCTCAAAAAGACCTTTTGCGTGTTGTATATTTGCCAGTTACATGTTACATGTTTTCTGTACCTGTATGACGACACCTATGCAAGACTAGCTGCCTGTGGGAATAATATTCGGGTACTTCTATGGTAAAGAAAGTTTGTTTATGAGCTCGAATGAGCCTAATCTCATAGAATACATCAATACTGCATAAACTTAGCTACCACAACGTCGTCTTGCATCCAGTCTGTTACTCTACAAATATCTTTCTCCAACTCATGTAACCACAACTTTTGCTCACCCTCCATGTTAGAGCAGGCGAGCAGTCATCCATCACTGAAAAACTGAAGGATAGAACGCACCTCGAGCTCTTCAAACAAAACCATCCTCCCTTCAAAGCAAACTGCTCGATACAAGATAATCACACGACAGCCAGCGTCCAAGCCTAAATCATAGTATTTAGGCATCCTCATTCAAGACAGGAATCCACCGTCCAGAGTCTCTCTTCCTTCCAACAACAAAGCCAACCAAAATGCCCACCAGTAGAGAAAGCATCACACCGCCAGAAATTCCCATGTACAACCACATATTTTTTGGCGCCAACTTAACAGGCATAATATTATCGTGTAAGGATATCTCAACCATGTCATGGACTCGCCCATCATGGTTCCCAATATACACCAGGGTTAGCTTCTCCCTTGTGGCCATCAGCCTTGTGTACCCAAACACGCTGCCACGGTACATGGACCTCTCTGGCTGAGGGAAGATTGGCATGTCAGGGTGGTCCGGCCTCGCCAGCCAGCTTCCCTGATGATCTTGACCAGCCATCCCAATCACAACATGTACCGGAGCACCAGGGTACACAAAGCTTGATGATTTGTTGAGGCACTGGTAGTTCTTCATGGGGCAGAATCGCTCGTACCTGTGGATGTGACCCCAGAGAGCAAGAGTCACATTGTACTTCACAAATAGTTGTTCGAGATGCTGAATCATCTGCTCCCGGTGAGCGGTGTCCTTGGTCTCATTGCTCGAGGTGTACATTGGCCGGTGACCCTGGAACACGATGAATGGTGTTCGAGTCCGGTTGACACTCTCAAGGTCCGCCTTTATGAAGTCATGTTGCGCACTGCCCTGAGTGAAATCTGTCTCCGTGGACATGTAGACGAAATGCACAACACCAGCATCGTAGGAGTAGTAGAGATTCTGCGTGTCGGGAGCTCCAGTGCTAGTGGACAGAGTAGAATTGCCAGGCATTCTGAACTTGATGCTGTATGGTATCCCACATTCGCCTCCGCTATCGTTTCCGTTGTAAATATTGGCAGCCCAAGAGGGGCTCCAAGGCTGTGAAGGCCAATCATACTCGTGATTCCCAATGCATACATGGTACGGGGTACTGGACGTAATAGGCTCAATTTGTTCGAAGAAATGATCCCACAACCAGGCGTAACCTTTGGCATAGCTGATGTCCCCAATATGTGAAACCAATGCAGCTCTGTCACCAATGGCTTCAAGATCACGAAGGATCCACTTCACTGTCGATAAACTCTCTTGAGGTGTCCGGAAGAAGGTGTTGTAAGGAACATAAGTTCCCAGGTCGCCAAACATGAAGGCAATGGTCTCGTTGGCCTCAATGTCACGAGAGATGAAGCTGTATTTCTCACTCCATCCTCCAGAGTCACTACCGACCTGTCAAAAGTAGTTCAGTGGATTAAGTAAAAGAATTTAACAGAATGATTGTACAAAATGCTCATAATGTGTGCTGATTATGGATCGATGGAAAAAAACATATAAACCATAAGAGCTTGCTTGACCTATCTAAGAGATTATCTCACAGCATATGCCCAGGAGCAATCTTCCGTTGTTTAATCTTCTCTTAAAAGAAAAAAGCCAGCCATTTCTTCCTAGCTTTACTTTCATGTGAGACAACCTAAAGCTTATCATGTTTGACGTCAGAAGACAATACTACAAAAGTCTACAAGGTAAAGCCTAGAATCACTCTTTGACAATATCAAGTCAAGGTACCGATTCCAATCGGAAAGAGCAATCAGCATTCCTTGGTATTACATCAACCATAATAAGCAAATGATCTTATGCTCTAAAATATTAAGAGGCAATTGATAGAAGATGAATTAACTTCAGAAAAAATCATGTATTCTATGGCAATTATTTCAAATACCTGATAAACACACCCTTAAGACATATGATTGTCCACATTATTTTCTTTGAGATACCATTCAAGACCTCTCCACACCAGTGGGGTTTCAAGAGATTAAGCAAGTCATCTGAACTAAGATGCGCATGTACAACATAAAGTGGCGCACTCCGAACAAAGGAAAAAAATAGCACGCTACAACAAAATAGCGCCGGTCTTAAAATACGCTATTAGCGTGCTATATCGCGCTATAGCGTGCTATTAGCAAGACATTGTACATGATTTATTTAGCGAGACAATTATCAAAATGCTATAGCGTGCTATTAGCGACGCTATAGCGCGCTATTTTTTTCCATCCGAACAGAGTAGAGGTAATTGGGTCTTTCCAAACTTAAACTCCACATCAGTTTTTGACACTAAACTATTAGAGTATCCGAATCAAAACAATAGTATGTCTTAGAATATCTGACATGGACAGCTCTCCCAAAAATAGCTTCACCCAATTAACAGTCATCTGATGGCGCACTCCAGACAGAGTACAGGTAATTGGGCCTTGCGAAACTTAAACTCCAAATAAGTTTTACTGGATCTATTTTTGACACTAAACTATAAGGATATCCAAACATGGATAGCTCTCCCAAAAATATGTTCACCCTATCAAACAGTCAATGCCTAGCGCAAACTAAAAGTTGAACACATTCATCTCGTTTCCTCAGAAACAAAATCAATTATTCAGCATGCACGGATATTTGCATCTTGAACCATAGAGCACTATATCTGATTCTCGGAACCTTGCTAGTCACACACATGCCACATCATTTCCCAATGTAAAATCGATCCATTAATTTATTTCTGTCCCAGATGATGTATTCAAAACATCGAAGCTCGTAGTCTGAAACAAAATTTCTATACCTTGTAGAAGTACCTTGTCCCAGGCTGCAGCTCCTTCATCACGGCGTGGAAGACGAACCCAGGATCCCTCCACCCGACGACGTCGTTCGCCGGGTAGCCGCACATCTGCCGCCGCTTGTACGTCCTGGCTTTCGCCGGCGCCTCCTCCCACTCCTCCTCGCGCCGGCCTAGGAGCCGTACCTACCACCCTCATCTCGGCGTCGCCGCACACAAACACCACCCTCATCTCGTCCGGCGCGTCCGCGAACGCCAGATGCACCTGCGCCGGCCGGGAGCCGTTGCCCACGGCGCGGACATCACGGAGACCGCGGCGCGGTGGCGCGCGTCCGGGAGAGGGTCGCCGTCCTGGTCCAGGCGCGTGTTGCTGGACCTCGCCGGGCGGCCAGCGAAGAGGCGGAACTGGTACGGCGCGCGCAGGTCGGGGAGCCGCGGGAGGAGAGGTGCCGGCGCCGGTGGCCCAGGAGGCGGAGGCGTTGAGGAAGAGGAAGCCGAGGTAGTCGAGGTCAACGGAGGAGGGCGGGGAGTAGACGGCCACGTAGTCGAGCGGGCTCGGGGAGGGGAGGTTGGACCATCGGACTGTGATCCATTGGTCGTCGGATTTGGGAATGGTCGCCGGGGTGGCGGTCAGGGTGGTGGCATCGCCGGCGGCTACGGCGACGGCGAGGTGGAGAAGGAGCAGGAATGAGGCCGCCGAGCGCATTTGGTTATGCTACTTGATTTGTTGACCACCATGTCGCGAGCTCGTTTGCTGCTCTGTATTTAGCTTCGTCTCGAGAGGGAGACCGAGTTCTAGTATTTTTAGACCAACTTGCCGGACGTTGACTTTGTGTCTACTTGTAACCTGTGTAGCCCAAGAAGTTCGAAAAATCGCTCCACTGAGCTCTTTTCGATAAAAATTGTACCGATATTTTGAAGTTTCAAAATTTCTGAAAAATGGTAGATGTTGACAATGATATATTCTACGATCCTGCAAATTTTCCAAAAATAATTTGTATTCTGGATTACATAAAAATGGCAAATACTGACAAATATGAAAACTTTCGATTTTTCACTGTTTACCAACTTAGATCTAGAAATTTATTATTTTATAGAGCCTAAATACAGAATATTTCACATTCATTTTTTGCATATCAGTACAAATAATCAGTGTATATATTTAGGATTGTTTTTAGAAATGGCGTTGAGGAAGTGGAAGCCGAGATAGTCGAGGTCAATGGAGGACGGCAGGGAGTAGACGGCCACGTAGTCGAGCATGCTCGGGGAGGGGAGGTTGGACCATTGGACCGTGATCCAACGGTCTGATCTGGTAATGGTCGCCGGGGTGGTGGTCAGGGTGGTGGCATCGCCGGCGGCAATGGTGACAGCGAGGTGGAGAAGGAGCAAGAATAGGACCGATAAACGCATTATTAGTACTAATAAGCTTGATTAATTGACTTCTAGGCCCGGAGCTCAACATCGAGCTGCTATGTACGGTACTATATTCAGCCTACCGAGTTTTTATCTCAACCAACTTGCCCGCCAGAATCTTCCAAGTGATACATATCTGATATGGCCGTTTTGGTCAACCTTGCAACCTTCGTAGTTCCGAATATGAATATCCTACGAGTTCAAAATTTAAACTCTAACGATACCACATATACCTAAGTTGAATGTGAAGAGTAATTTTTTCCCACGAGATAACACTCCTTATAACATCTTCAACCGGATGGCCCACTTTCTTCCTATTTGTCCTACATATCATTAATGAGGGTAATGAACTTTGTTGGGACTTTGTGTTTCTCCAAGGCCCAACACGTGACATTCCGTGGTATTTTATCATACGGCTTCTCCAAGTTAATGAACACCATATAAAGGTCCTTCTTTTTTTCTCCCTATATCTCTCCATAAGTTGTTGTACCAAAAAGATGGATTCCATGCTAGACCTCCTAGGCATGAATCAAGTTGATTTTTGGTCACGCTTGTCTGTCTTCTTAAGCGGTGCTTAACGACTCTCTCCAATAACTTCCTTGTATGGCTCATCAACTTGATTCCACCGTAATTAGTGCAATTTTGAACATCCCCTTGTTTTTGAAGATTCGTACAAATGTACTCCGACTCCATTCTTCGGCATCTTGTTTGATAGAAAAATGAGGTTGAAAAGAAAATGGCATTTATAAGTTTTAAAAGAATCTAGGAAGACTTATGAGCGCGGGGAGTCGTCGGAGTCGGATTTTCTCCCGCCACGCCTGCGATCTTTCCAACGGCGGGGCTAGAGTCGTCAGGGGAGGGGGCGGAGAAAGGGAGGTGATGCGGAGGGGGGAGGAGGGGCAATGGCTAGTGCGCCGCTGCCAGAGCAGGAGGCTGCTGGGAGGATGGCCGTCGGGGCCGGAGTGGCCTTCGGTGGATGTGGGGAGTTGGTGAAGAAAGGCACTTTGCCTGCTCATCCAACTCATTAGAAAAAAATTGAGGTGCAATTTTTCAAAGTCACCGTGGAACACGAATTTCGATATGTATTAGAATTTCAGATTTTTTTTTTGACATTTGGAATGTCCCTTTTGTAGCTAAATTTTTTTTAATAATACATTTATTTAATTAAATTCGAAAAATATAACGGAAAACTAGGAAATTACAGGAATAATACGGCCTCGGCCAGATTTGGGCCGACAAGACCTCGTCGGCCAGAGCTGGGCCGAAAAGTGCCCGTCGGCTGAACTCTGGCCGACTGCTTTGCATGGCGGGCCACGCCTGCGGCCGACAGGCCTTTCGGCGTCACGTCGGCCCAAGCCTGGCCGACCGGCCTTATCGGCCAAAGCCTGGCCGACAGGGCAATAAAACCACAATTTTTCGCGCCAGCCCTTCCCGGCGACGCCCGTTCGCGCCTTATTTTTCCCGCCTTCTTCTCTCCCTCCCGTTTGTCGCTCCCGGTATTTTTTCCGCCCTTCTTGTCCCGCCATATTTCTCCCGCCCTAATTCTCCCGCCATAGTTCTCGCGCCTTTTTTTTCCCGCCATTTACCTCCCGCCTTTTTTCTCCCGCCATTTTTCTCCCGCTCTTCTTCTCCTGGGTGAGCCTATATATATACCCCAATAGATTTGGTGATGGAGGAGGGGTGTGGTGCGTGGTTATTTCCTCAGTCGGATAGGAACGATGTCTGCTAGTTCGGGTCCTAGTTCGGAGCATAGGTCGTGGTGTGTTTTGTATCACGCCGCAATATGGACTGAAGGTAGTATTAGGGAGGGTAGGCCCAAGAGCTGTTATAGGGAGCTAGTTAGTGAGTGGGGCAACATTCGTGAGGTGGGAGAAATTATAGCCAAAAAAGCCAAAATCCAGATGACCCCTGAAGAAATTAGGGATGAAATTGATGGTGGCGGTGGAAGTGGCAGAGAATTAATGAGCTAAAAGCTATTGAGGCGGGGCTTAGGGACATGCCTATGACACCGAAGTCAAAGATAATCCATTTTTCGCCGGAGGCCTATGCATTTCACGTGAAGGTAACTGAGTACCGAATTTATATTATGTTAGAATCTAGTGTTATCGTACTAACTTTTTTCCCCTGATTTTGTGAATGTCCAGCACTGGCCTGCCGATGGACAGTTTGTGAACAAAGAGATCCCTCATTTTGGTTGGATGGAAATGCTTTTTGGCGCATGTCGTGATGGGCCTGGAAATCTCCTTCACGCTGAAGCAGTGAAGAGGGCTATATCAAAGGCGAAGAGTGGTGGATCATCCAAGGCTGTCGTCGATGAAAATAGTGATGACGACTTCATGCCTCCAACACGAGCACGTGGCGAGGGAAGTGAAGTCGTTGATTCGAATTACTTTCGTACTCAGTTACCTCCACGTGATTAGAATTAGTTATCGTTGAGTTATATGTGAGACATATATGTACGTAGAACTACTGAAGTTGTAACGGAGAGTTGTCTCACATAATAATATGTCTCGTAGAACTACTGAAGGATATGTCTCGTACATACATAATAATATGTCTCGTACATATATGTCTCACATACAAATCGAAATACATATATGTCTGACATACAAATCGAAATACGAATATGACCCAAAGATATCACTGACCACGGCGTCGACCACATATACCGGAAGTCTCATGGACGACGTCTGCGCATGCGCGGAGGTCTGGCAAGGTTTGGATCTGGCGGAGTCCAACCCAGCCTGTTGGGTGGCACAACCGCACGTCCAGGAATCAGTGATCCAGCATCATCATCATCCTGCGTCTCCTGTGTGGGGTAGGGTGGAGGAGTATTGTACATACCCATCCAATTGTCCAGTTGTGTGCGTACTTCAGGTATGGTCCCACTGTCGTGCTCACTCTCCCATGCGGATCCAGATGACTGCTGAGCGGACGTAGACGGACGATTTCCTGGATGCAATACAACATTAAGAAAGAAGTACGTAGCATTTAGCGTGGTGAATACAAATTTACAAGGTACTTACCATGTGGCTGCGGAGGTGGTCGAAGCTGATAGCCTGTCGTGGGACTATACTGCTGCTGCCAATGCGAGCCTCCAGCCTGGTCAGGAGAGGGTGCTCTGGGCGACGGCTGCGACGTCGAGCCTCCAGCCTGGTCAGGAGAGGGTGCTCTGTGCGACGTCATACGAGGTCGTGGTTGATGTCGATCCTGAGGCGTCACCTGCGGCTGCGGCTGTGGCCGTTGCGGTGGATGACGTGGTGGGCGTTGTGCTGCTTGGCGGTGATCGACGTCAGACGCACGTGTGCACGTGATAGCCTGGTAGATACCTCGCAGCCTCTGCTCGAAGCGCTGCAGGAAGGACTGATGGTGCGGCCGGTCCAATAGAGGGCCAGACGATAGGGAACGTCTGTAATCGGACACCTCCGTCTGTAGCTGGTAAGTCAATTCAGCCTGTAATTTGCATCGTTATCAGTAAGTTGTACATAATTTTGCAAAATTTGTAAGAATTAACTAATCTCTTACCGCGTACTGTCTGGAGCCTGCAGTAGACTGGGTCGGATACATATCCCACGTAGTAGGAGCCGGTGTAAGCTCAGGATGCTCGACATACGTAATGCGTATCCGGGTTGAGGTCATGTAAATTTGCAGGTACGAATTGAATAGGTCAGGATCAAACACGAGGTCCTCCTGCCAGACTCGTGTCGTCGCAGTTTCCCACTCTGCAACCCTCCGCATCCACGATAGTGCGCTCCTATTAGTTCCCTTTCTTGTGAGCCTACAGTAGTAAATAAACAATGCGTAATTAAACCTACCCGTGGATGTTAGGTGGGACATGTTCCTCTGTCGACAGAGGAAGTGCCTCTTGTCGTAGACCAAATTGCCTCATAACCCGCTGCTGGGCCATCTCCTCCACGCAGATATCAAAGACAATTTTTGATTTTGTCATCCAGTACGCGCGATCTCTCGTGCACAGGTCAGACATACCACCCGGGTATATAGCCTCCTTTTTTACTTGCGTGTACGGTCGCCAGATTACCGCTCCCGAACTCAGAATGTCGAACTGCTCGTTGAATGGCTCGTAGCAGTTCCTCATCTGTGAATGAGCAAAGCGTCTCTGCACGACACAAAATTTATTGCAAGTCGGCAAAAATATAACAATTGTGATAAATACGTAGATTAGACATACCTGACGACGTGTCCAGATAAAACCAAAAGTAGGCATGTCTATGTGATCAGCATCAAAAAACGCATCCACTGGGAAAGCCTCGTGTGCACGCACGTCTGGTCGTCCAATTGGGAACCTCTCCCATGACCAAAGCTGCAACAACAAGGGACATCCAAGTATGGATGCTGTATCCGACAGTAGATGGCACCCGTTGCACATAGCTCGGTAAGTAGCCGCTAATACAGCTGATCCCCAACTCCTCTGTGTAATGTGTTCTGGCGCAGTAGCACTCGCGATCTCGAAAGCAATAGGGATGTACCTCTTGCTAATAGTGGTGACATGGTTCTCCGTGAACATCACCTTCCCCATAAGCCACAAGATATATGCTTCAAGGCTCCTAGTGATTTGTGTAGCATTCAGCGGAATGCCAGCAGGAAACCTCTGTATCTGTACATTTCAAAATAAATTATGTCAGTGAAATGAAACGATGCATGCGAAACATTGCATTCTGTATATAAATTGATGCATGTAAATAAAACAGTGCGTACCTGAAAATCCAGTAACCATCCAAGCTTAGGTCCGTGATTCTCTGACCTAAACACTCCAGCATTAGGGTTTATACCCTGAAAGCGAAGTGACATCTCGTGCTCCCAATTTTCTGGGGCCTGCAACGGCCCTATGGGCTGACCCGCCAACGGCAGCCCAAGCAAGAAAGATACATCCTCGAGAGTAGGAGCCATCTCACCCCATCGAAAGTGAAACGTGTGGGTCTCGGGCCTCCATCTGTCCACTAAGCATGTGAGAAGACAGTTGTCTATCACCATGCATGAAGACTCCGCAGTGGCCTCTACTAGACGCGCGAAAGGTAAAAGCCCAGCCCACTTCAACCTGCAAACAAATATAAATTCGTAATCATATATATGTAGCGAACAAGAAAATTAATGCAGATAATATATGACACGTAAAAATCAATTAGGCATGTACCTCTCCTCCCAAGCAGGGTGTATCTGCCAATATTCCCTCGGTCCTCGAGTTATTAGAGGCTCGAGGCTACGCTCCTGTAATATCTTTGCGCGATGGTTCTCATCCACATCCGGACTGATCAAATATATTTGTTCCATATCTTCGCGCAGCTAAATTAAAAGTCTAAATTACAGACTACTTACAGATGAAATCAAACTCTAAATTTAAAACACTGATCCACACTTATGACAGATAAAAACATACTCTAATTTAAAAACATTGATCCACACTAATTGAAGGATGCGCACTAATGTGACACCAATTTACTGTTATAACCGGCAACATCTATGTACTTAATATTAGTAGCGCAATAAATACCTAGCAATATCAATATCACACTACCACCTTAACACTAATGCGTACATAATTAACAGTAAATACTAATTAGTCAAAAAAATGCATACCCTTGAAGCGTGCCGATTCAATGGACAACCACCGTCACCACCGCCGCTGCACCACCACCACCACCACCACCCTCCACCACCACCACCTCCACACCACCACCACCACCACCTCCACCTAAACTACACCATTGCTCTAACCAAACAACACGAAATTGCACAAAATCATAACCCAATGTATATCTCAGCTGTCTAAACTCTCTAACACTACATGCAGGAAGAATTGTTGGTTGGATTGACAGATCGGGCAGTAGGGAGCTGCTGTGAGAAAGAAAGGAAGAAAGGAAGAAGAAGAAGAATGGGAGGAAGAAGAAGGCTCGGCCGAGCCTTATTCAGCACCCTGTCGGCCAGGCTTTGGCCGATAAGGGGCTGGTCGGCCAGGCTTGGGCCGACGGGAGGCCACGTCACGCCGACAGGCCTGTCGGCCGCAGGCCTGCAAAGCAGTCGGCTGGAGTTAAGCCGACGAGTGCTTTTCGGCCCAACTCTGGCCGACGAGGTCCTGTCGGTCCAGTACTAGCCGAGGCCGTATTATTTTTGGAATTTCCTGGTTTTCCGTAATATTTTTCGAATTTCATTAAAAAAATGTATTATTAAAAAAAAATTAGCCCTTTTGTATAGGCGGGAGCATGCGCTGCCAGGAGCCATTTTGCATTATCGCCAACCACCAAGCAATCAAGTACTCGGGCTAGAAATCACAGTGGATTTCTTTTTTTTTTTTGCTCCATTCATAATCAAATATTTGACTCGAAACCATATAGCTCAGGGCATTTCATCTTTTCAAATCTCCTATGTTGGCGCTATCTACAACATCATAATCTCTTATACGCACACACAAAATGACAGAGATGGAAGAGAAGGCATCACTATCAATGTGCAAGAGTCTAAAACAGAACAACTACAAGCTAAGTGGTTCATACCCAGTAGTTATGTAATGCAGAGAAATGTACCAACACAATCTACAGTTTTCTAGTACACCTCGCATATAGCGGCATGAGTTTAGCCTTTTAAGACAGCTGCCTGTTCAGGCTACTCTGTTGAAACAAGCGCAGTACTTGGACGCCTGAAAACACAGAACCTCAACATATGGATCCTCAAATATTTACACACGATAAATACTAGAAATCGCGAAATCATCTTGAGTCGTCAGCATCAGAACAAGGATCACCGATGATTCCATCTAACGGGATTTGTATCCCTCAGATTTCTGTGAAAAAATAAGCAGAGACCAACCGCCAAACAAATTATAGAGGTTTTTTATTTCAGATAATCAACCTAATTTGCCACCGCATGATGGAAAACATGTCAGTCTGGATCTCACGAAAGGACACAGAACCTGAAGACTACAAAACAAAATAACTGCAAAGCGTTGGTTGATACTCAGTAGTAAACTTGAAGACTCCAAAACAAAATAACTACAAAGTGGTGGTTCATAATGAGTAGTAAACCTGAAGACTCCAAACAAACTAACCACAAAGTGGTGATTCATACACGGTAGTAATTTAATGCAGAAAAATGTACTAATAACATAAACGTAGAAGATGTATCACCGGGAGCTTATTGTGACGATGGCTGTCGGAACCAAAGCTGCGATTGAATCCATGCAGTCAGCCTCTACAACCACACGCTGCCCACTAATGTGTTGAAGGAGCTAGAGACCATAAAGACTCTCGACACATCTGTAAAGACAACTCCAAGCTAAAACATTTAGCATACACGGGCATGGCCAGTCCTCTCTGAACCTAAAGGTCTACCAAATCATTATTATCATCATAATAATCATCAACATCATCATAATAATCATCATCATAAGCATTCCTCACAGAATCGTCATCAGAAGTATCATAAGACGGCCTTTGTTGACGAGCAGGAGTCGGGCCGTTTCCTCGCAGACGGGATCTGAATATTAAAGGTATGTTATCCTCATCATCAGTTTCAGAACAGGGACTCCGTTGAATAGGAGGAGTCAGGCCCTTTCCTCGAAGAAGAGAACTGGGACTTAAAGGTCGATGTATGGTGATTCTGAGCATGATTACATTTCGATCATCAGAAATCTTTCCCTTGGGAAGTATCAAGTCATACCCTGTCGGTAGCCCATTAGAGAGTGAAGAGCTTCTTATGTAGCAGCTTGTACTTTCCAAATAGCCTGTCGTCATGGAGTCGTAATTCATAGTACATGAGAGCTTGGGTTCTGTATCGTATGGTTGGACGCAGAACACTTAGATGGCATGTCCAAAAGGCTCTAATGCCATGCTGAGCAAGAAAAAGTAGCTGGTCTCGGTGCATCGCAGAAAATTTAATCCCGGTTGTAAGCGGAGAGACGCCTCCATGTCAGAGTCTGGGAGGGTTGTCGACGGACACTTGTGCTGGGTGGTGAAATGACCCAGGAGCGCCGTTGTTGGCCCAGCAAAGCCGCAACCGGACTCTGGGCAGAAGCATGGGGCATACCGGCATCCCTTCGCGTGTTCTTCTTTCTGGTAATAGGTGACCTTCTCAGCGCATCCGTATGTGGCATTGCAGCAAGGAACCGTGACTGACTGGACCACATGTTCCATCCCAAAGCAGCGCTCGAAGGAGGTTCTGATAGAACATATGTGGCACTTCTTATCCAGTTGCTTGCCATGGCAACACGAGCATATGAAGTGTCCTACGGAGCACTGCGGAATAGAAACGATTGATCAGGTCCTCGTGAGAATAGAAACGATAAATAAATAAAATTGAAATACTATAAGGGGCAAAGCTTTTGCCTTGTTTCAAAAAAGAAATAGTACACAAAAGGACAGGTTAGCTCCTACTAGACATTACAATATTTCAGATACCATACCAATTATGCTATGTTCGGAAGAAACACTATCTTGCCAAGTACAACTACATCCATTTTAAATGATAATATAGATTCACCAAAGTTCTTCTCTTATTTTGAGCTTTATCATAAGATAAAAGCTTGAATTCCGAGACAATTTAATATGCATACAGGCAGTGCCATTTACCTGGAATATCGGAGGCCTGAGGGCTCAAAGCAGATGGGGCAGTCAAGGCTCTCCACCCCAATGCTGACATTAAGCCTCTTGGCTCCGCTCTCTCCCTCTGGCGGACCTTCAACTGTTCTCTTGCTGGAGCTACCACCATTCATGGCCAACAAAACTCACACTGGAACGCAGCGAAGATCCAATGTTACCGGCTAACACAATATCACTGCTCTGTTCTCCTGTTCCACAAGATATACTGATACAAGTCATGGAACTGGAAGTGACACTGGTCTTGTAGGAAAAGTTGGGAAGATAATATGGAAATATACAGACGCCCTAATTAACCTGCAGGTAAGAGGGCTGCATTTTTTCTTGTTTTCGGAGAGAACAATAGTTGAGTTGATATGATAGCAGCACACTATTGGGTAACGAAAGCAGCGGTGCGCATGAAAGTAATTTGACAGCAGTAACACGAAAAAATCTATCAAGTTCTACGTTGGGCATGGCATAGGTGGTAGTCTAGCCTACTGTCGTCTCTACAGCAGTACCCCGATTGGGTTTCATGTGTTGCCGGAACGAATCTAAAACTCGGAATTTTCGTTTTTGTGCTGCCGGCTACACATGACTCGAATTACCATAATTTTTCGCGAAATATTACATGCAGAAGTGCCCAAGGCAAGCACTGGCTGAAGGGGAGGGAATCTGTGCAGTACCGCGTTCAGTCCCCTGCTGCAGTTCGTGTTCGTGGGCGTCGCGGGGAGCGGACGAGGCGAGGACCAGCCGACCAGGCGTGAAGGCGAGGTGGGAGGAGTAGCACCGCCCGGCGCCGTCCGATACGAGGCGAGGAGGCGGAGGAGGAGCAGAACTGCCGGAGGGCTGCGACTCGGCGTGATCTCCAGTGGAGCGGCGAAGAGGAGGCGAGCGCGACGGCGGCGGGGTTTTGCAGCCCTCCGATACACGGTTACTGGCTTCATGGGCCACTCCAAATGCGGCCCAGTAAAAAAGACTCCTTCTAGCAAAAAGAAGCGATCGACGACCGAATGAATATACGTCCTAACTTGCTTAAAAACTGGTTTCACACGCAGAAAACAATTGCATATGCCGACGGGCGTTTAGGGTTTCTCCTGTCGCTGACGATGTTTGTCCCCTAAACGCGTTTAGGGTTCTTCTGTCCTCCGACGGCGGCGACGCCATCGAGAGTTTCCTTCGTTCGCCGACGGGCGAGAGCTTTCCCCTTGCTCCCCTCATCTACCGAGCAGCGGGCGGGGGATCCGCCCCTTCTCTGTCGAAGGTAGAGGGTCCAGGGTCTCGGAGGTCAAGAGAAGATGAGTTTCAACGGGGAATCGAGTGGGGCATCACAACCAAGATCGGAACCGGTGGAAGATTTACTGGGGAGGCTGAATCTGCTTGTGGATGAAGAGGATGACTTTGTATGGGAGGAAGAGATCGATGATGCGGCAGAGCCGGCGAAGTGGCTGGCGATAGCAAAAGTCCATACTTCGAAAGGGTTTAGCCCTAGCGCCTTGTTTTCTGACATGCGATTTGCATGGAATCCAGCGAAAGAAGTAATCTGGCGGAGGATCGAGTCGAATCTCTTCACTGTGCAATTCGGCTGTTTAGCAGATTGGAACAAAGCGATGAAACAAGGACCCTGGATGTTTCGTAACCAAGGTCTGATGATTGAGGAATACGACGGCTTCATGAACCCAAGGGACGTGGTGTTGGATAAATTGGAGGTCTGGGCCAGAGTCTTGAAACTTCCGGACAATTACCTCAAGGATGCTGTGATCAAAGGTATGTGCAGAACGGTGGGTTTTGTGAAAGAAGTTCAGACGAAACTTCCGGCTGGTTTTGCGGGAGAGTTCGCAAGGAACCCAGTTTGGGAAATTGTCTGGAAATTGCAAATTCCATCAAAAGTTAAAAAATTTGTGTGGAAAGCTTTACACGATAATATACCCGGCCTGGCTGTGTTGGCAAATCGGCATATCAAAACCTCGGCCCAATGTCCTATCTGCCAGGAGGGTGCGGAGGATGTCAAGCACCTAATATTCACTTGCCGCAGAGCCCGACAAGTCTGGAACTCGCTGGGACTTCTAAGTACAATTGATGCGGTGCTCCCAATCGATAGGTCGGGATCGGTTGTTCTTGAGGAAATTCTGAGAAATTATGATCCTTAGATTCCGGCTTTGGGAAAGATAGGGTTTAAGGAAGCGGTGGCAGTAGGCTCTTGGTATATTTGGTGGCAACGCAGGGAGGTGGTGAAAGGAGAGAGTGTGCAATCTCCATCTCGCTCGGCGTTCGCAATTCTTGCATTAACAGCAAACTACCAAGGGGCAAAACCAAATGCTATACCACATGAAATACCGTGGGCAAAGCCACCGTTGGGCACCTATAAGCTAAATGTTGATGCCACTTTTTTCTGAATGGAACAGGAGCGGTGGGTGCTGTGCTCCGTAATTATAAGGGAGACGCCCTTGCAGGTGGTGGGTGGCCTATGAGGAACCTCCTCGATTCCGCAACTGCTGAAGCAATGGCGCTGCAAAGAGGTATGCAATTGGTTGAGCAACTAGGATGTGTGCCTGTGATTATTGAAACTGATTCCCTGGAGTTGGTCCAAGCGTATAATGGTAAAGTGGAAATTTGGAGCCCCTATACAGCGATCTTGGTGGACTGTTTCCTGCGTGCTTCGAGGATCGGTTCTGTCCAAGTTCATCATTGTAATAGGGAGGCCAACTTAGTGGCACATAAGCTTGCTCGTCATAGTTATGATTCAAATCATTCTGTTTTTTTGGGACTGCGATCCCCCTAGCTTCATTATCCCTGATGTAATGAATGATGTAACTATGTTTAAACTTTGAGAGGCATCAAGTTCCAGACGCACTCTTTTCCTTACCAGGGTACCGAAAGGGACTGGAAGGTTTTTAATGAGGCGGCTTGCTGACCTAATATATGCGGTGGAAAATTTCAAAAAAAAAAACTGGTTTCACACTTTCTAATTATAAATATAAAAATTGGTTACGAATGTAGCATACAACAGCCAACTTGTTCAAATTGTAGACATGATAAACAGTTACAGTTCAACCATATGCCTTGAGATATTCTCATGTGTATAGTTTGTTCTTGCTGCATAATATTCAGTAAATATTCATGAAACCTGAAGTAATTTTCAGTTTACTCCCAGGAGCAGTTTGGTTCATGACATGAATTTTAAACCATCAAATAACATATAGTAGAGCATCAATAATTCAACAGTTATTTAGTACTCCAGAATTCAGATGCAGTTTCAAGAGGGGTTTCACGGTTTCCACAACATCCAGCATCTGTCCCGGCACGCCCCGATTCACTGAAACATTCTTCATCCAAACTCCACATATTGTAGCATGAACTGAAAGACCAAAAGAATGCACTTCATCAAAACAACTACGATACTAGAGAGTCTGTGATCATAAAGTCCCTAAACATATATGTCCTGAAACCAAAACAGTAAAACCTGCGACCGTGAACAACAGAAATTCCAAAAGAGAATGAACTGCACTTTTTCAAAACAACAACAATACTAGGGAGTCTGAGATCATAAGTCTCTTAGCATATGTCATGATGAAACCAAAAACAGTGAAACCGAACAACGGAAATTCCACACTAATCATTGCACTAGCCCACTGGTTTGAGACATACGGGTTGACAGTTGACACTCACGCACCTCCACTAAAAGTGTAGCAGTGTAACCTGTTACAACTTATCAGTAAACATATAGTTACTACGTTATTCAGCCCAGCGGCTTCATCAATATAAAAGTACAGCCAAATAATCGTATGATTCAGGAAAACATTCCATTCTCCTGAAATTGCCGATATCTAAAACCTTGGGATCTCATGTATGCACACATAAACGAATGAGTAAGCATACATGTTATCGTGCAAGAGGCTAAAAACAGGATGACTGCAAGTTACTGGTAGGTAGTCACGTAATGCAGAGAAATGTACTAAGCACAACACGGATGTAAACGCACGAGCGAACCGGTACGAGCGAAGGAAGGGCGACAACGAAGGCGATCGTGGCAGCGGCCTAGGGTTTCAACCCTAGCCGCCGCCGCCGGTGACATCTGCAGCTCCATCGTCGTCGCCGGCAAAGATTCGACGGGTCCTCGCCTCCTCTAGGTGCCGTTCTGGCACTAGGAGGGGTGGGGACCTCGGACCTGCGCACGGCGCTCTTCGAAGGTCCTTAATGTTAGAGATTGGTTTTGGTCATCATCTTCTTCGTTAATGGAGATGATATCGTCTGTAATAAGTGATCTTCCACGCTTCGTTCGACGGCGAGATACCCTTCCCGACGTCAATGGTGGCTTTGGAAGATTAAGTCTGTCTAGATATGCTTCTTCAGATCTTGCTTCGCCAGATCAATCTTAGATTGTTTCTCATGGTTGCCGCGAGGAGGTTTGTGCTCGCAATATCTATCCCGGCTACTACGTCTTCGGCCATGGTGATTCGTTCGCTCGGCTCCCAATGACGTCGACAAAGTGGTTCGGTTATTTGTCCCTGGAATATCAGTGGTGGTGCTCTTGCCGATGTTGCTTGATTAATTTAATGGCTGCGTGCGTGCACAAAGTCTTGGCATTGCGGCTCAAAATTAAAAAGAGAGAACCTTCGGTGGTATTCACAGGTCTGTGGTTTGTTGGTTTCGGCGTTGTTCTACGGCTGCCTTAAAAAAAGTACAAGATTGTGTCATGGTTGAAGAAAGGGTTTGAAGATCTCATAGATTTGCTAGTCTCTTTTAGTTTTGTTTTTGTAATCGATGTAATCGTGTACTCTTTGCTGGTTTAATATATGTGGAAAAATTCAAAAAAAATACTAAGCACAACACGGGGACACCCTTTTCGAAGAAAAAAAAAGCACAACAAACAATTTTCTAGGAGGTCACGGGCAGCCTCACATATTGTGCCACAAGTCTGGGATAACAAAACATACTTGAGATCATAAAGACTCACATATAATCCTGGAAACAGAACAGTGAAACCCAGGCATGATAAGTTGATGACAACAAGTCCACACTTTAGCTAAACCTCTGGAATACACGAGCAGGATTTAATCTTGAGGGTATATCATCAATAAGATCAATCATAAAACAGGGACTTCCGTTGAAGAGCACGATCGAATCTTGAAGGTATGTCGTCGTCATTGTCATCATCATCATCATCATCGTCGCCATCGTCGTCGTCATCATCATCATGAGAACAATCAAAAAGCTTCTTCCGCTGAAGAGCAGGAGTCAGCCCATTACCTTGAAGACGGGATCTGCTGCGAGTTGAAGGTTGCTGAATGGTGGTTCTGAGCATGATACCATTTTGGCTATCAGAATTTTTGGTCACAGCAAAGTCAGTCTTCCGGTAGCCCTTCAGAGAGTGAAGAGTTTGCAGCCACGCATCTTGAACTTTCAGAACTGCCTGATTTAGGGCAGTTGTACTTACAACGAAATGTGAACGTGGGTAGTGTAACATTAGGTTGGACACAGAAGAATGAGATAGTGTATGCAAAAGAGAAAACGCGAGATGACATGTTGATCAGGAAAAAATAGCCAGTGCTTCTGCTGTAGGGTCGCAGAACATTTAAACCCGGCTGTACGTGGAGAGACAGCGTGCCAGAATCTGGGAGGATTGTAGATGGAAGTTTGTGCTGGGTGGTGAGATGGTCCAGGAGCGCAGCTGTTGGCCCAGCGAAGTTGCAGTCAGACTCTGGGCAGAAGCATGGGGCATACGGGCATTCCTGCTCGTGTTGTTCTTTTTGATAGTAGGTGAGCCCCTCACGGCATCCATACTTGGCATTGGAGCAATGAGCTTCCATTGACTTGATGAGACCTTCTATCCCAAAGCTGCGCCTTAAGGAAGTTTTGACAGAGCATAGAGGGCACTTCTTGCCCAGTATCTTCTCACGGCAAGACAAGCATATGTAATGCCCCAACCAACACTGTGGAAACAAAACGATTAATTGGGCCATCCAGTGATAGATTCATCACGGCTACTCTCTAATCCTGAGCTTTATAAGAAATGAAACAAGCGCTCGAGTTCAGAAACAAGTCAATCTATGTACACACAGTTGGTGCATTTACCTCAAATATCACAGTGGTGAGGGGCTCGCAGCAGAGGCGGCATTCAAAGGCATTCATCGGTATGGAGACATCCACCCAGTTGGGTCTGCCATCTCTGTCAAGCCGAGCTTCGCCTCTTCTCTTGTTGGAGCTACTACCGTCCATCGCCAACAAAACGCAGCACTAACTCTCTTGCTGTGTACTGTACTGCTAGTATTACAAACGGAAACCAAAGATGGGAGGACCAGCCGACCAGGCGTGAAGGCGAGGTGGGAGGAGTAGCACCGCCCGGCGCCGTCCGATACGAGGCGAGGAGGCGGAGGAGGAGCAGAACTGCCGGAGGGCTGCGACTCGGCGTGATCTCCAGTGGAGCGGCGAAGAGGAGGCGAGCGCGACGGCGGCGGGGTTTTGCAGCCCTCCGATACACGGTTACTGGCTTCATGGGCCACTCCAAATGCGGCCCAGTAAAAAAGACTCCTTCTAGCAAAAAGAAGCGATCGACGACCGAATGAATATACGTCCTAACTTGCTTAAAAACTGGTTTCACACGCAGAAAACAATTGCATATGCCGACGGGCGTTTAGGGTTTCTCCTGTCGCTGACGATGTTTGTCCCCTAAACGCGTTTAGGGTTCTTCTGTCCTCCGACGGCGGCGACGCCATCGAGAGTTTCCTTCGTTCGCCGACGGGCGAGAGCTTTCCCCTTGCTCCCCTCATCTACCGAGCAGCGGGCGGGGGATCCGCCCCTTCTCTGTCGAAGGTAGAGGGTCCAGGGTCTCGGAGGTCAAGAGAAGATGAGTTTCAACGGGGAATCGAGTGGGGCATCACAACCAAGATCGGAACCGGTGGAAGATTTACTGGGGAGGCTGAATCTGCTTGTGGATGAAGAGGATGACTTTGTATGGGAGGAAGAGATCGATGATGCGGCAGAGCCGGCGAAGTGGCTGGCGATAGCAAAAGTCCATACTTCGAAAGGGTTTAGCCCTAGCGCCTTGTTTTCTGACATGCGATTTGCATGGAATCCAGCGAAAGAAGTAATCTGGCGGAGGATCGAGTCGAATCTCTTCACTGTGCAATTCGGCTGTTTAGCAGATTGGAACAAAGCGATGAAACAAGGACCCTGGATGTTTCGTAACCAAGGTCTGATGATTGAGGAATACGACGGCTTCATGAACCCAAGGGACGTGGTGTTGGATAAATTGGAGGTCTGGGCCAGAGTCTTGAAACTTCCGGACAATTACCTCAAGGATGCTGTGATCAAAGGTATGTGCAGAACGGTGGGTTTTGTGAAAGAAGTTCAGACGAAACTTCTGGCTGGTTTTGCGGGAGAGTTCGCAAGGAACCCAGTTTGGGAAATTGTCTGGAAATTGCAAATTCCATCAAAAGTTAAAAAATTTGTGTGGAAAGCTTTACACGATAATATACCCGGCCTGGCTGTGTTGGCAAATCGGCATATCAAAACCTCGGCCCAATGTCCTATCTGCCAGGAGGGTGCGGAGGATGTCAAGCACCTAATATTCACTTGCCGCAGAGCCCGACAAGTCTGGAACTCGCTGGGACTTCTAAGTACAATTGATGCGGTGCTCCCAATCGATAGGTCGGGATCGGTTGTTCTTGAGGAAATTCTGAGAAATTATGATCCTTAGATTCCGGCTTTGGGAAAGATAGGGTTTAAGGAAGCGGTGGCAGTAGGCTCTTGGTATATTTGGTGGCAACGCAGGGAGGTGGTGAAAGGAGAGAGTGTGCAATCTCCATCTCGCTCGGCGTTCGCAATTCTTGCATTAACAGCAAACTACCAAGGGGCAAAACCAAATGCTATACCACATGAAATACCGTGGGCAAAGCCACCGTTGGGCACCTATAAGCTAAATGTTGATGCCACTTTTTTCTGAATGGAACAGGAGCGGTGGGTGCTGTGCTCCGTAATTATAAGGGAGACGCCCTTGCAGGTGGTGGGTGGCCTATGAGGAACCTCCTCGATTCCGCAACTGCTGAAGCAATGGCGCTGCAAAGAGGTATGCAATTGGTTGAGCAACTAGGATGTGTGCCTGTGATTATTGAAACTGATTCCCTGGAGTTGGTCCAAGCGTATAATGGTAAAGTGGAAATTTGGAGCCCCTATACAGCGATCTTGGTGGACTGTTTCCTGCGTGCTTCGAGGATCGGTTCTGTCCAAGTTCATCATTGTAATAGGGAGGCCAACTTAGTGGCACATAAGCTTGCTCGTCATAGTTATGATTCAAATCATTCTGTTTTTTTGGGACTGCGATCCCCCTAGCTTCATTATCCCTGATGTAATGAATGATGTAACTATGTTTAAACTTTGAGAGGCATCAAGTTCCAGACGCACTCTTTTCCTTACCAGGGTACCGAAAGGGACTGGAAGGTTTTTAATGAGGCGGCTTGCTGACCTAATATATGCGGTGGAAAATTTCAAAAAAAAAAACTGGTTTCACACTTTCTAATTATAAATATAAAAATTGGTTACGAATGTAGCATACAACAGCCAACTTGTTCAAATTGTAGACATGATAAACAGTTACAGTTCAACCATATGCCTTGAGATATTCTCATGTGTATAGTTTGTTCTTGCTGCATAATATTCAGTAAATATTCATGAAACCTGAAGTAATTTTCAGTTTACTCCCAGGAGCAGTTTGGTTCATGACATGAATTTTAAACCATCAAATAACATAAGTAGAGCATCAATAATTCAACAGTTATTTAGTACTCCAGAATTCAGATGCAGTTTCAAGAGGGGTTTCACGGTTTCCACAACATCCAGCATCTGTCCGGCACGCCCCGATTCACTGAAACATTCTTCATCCAAACTCCACATATTGTAGCATGAACTGAAAGACCAAAAGAATGCACTTCATCAAAACAACTACGATACTAGAGAGTCTGTGATCATAAAGTCCCTAAACATATATGTCCTGAAACCAAAACAGTAAAACCTGCGACCGTGAACAACAGAAATTCCAAAAGAGAATGAACTGCACTTTTTCAAAACAACAACAATACTAGGGAGTCTGAGATCATAAGTCTCTTAGCATATGTCATGATGAAACCAAAAACAGTGAAACCGAACAACGGAAATTCCACACTAATCATTGCACTAGCCCACTGGTTTGAGACATACGGGTTGACAGTTGACACTCACGCACCTCCACTAAAAGTGTAGCAGTGTAACCTGTTACAACTTATCAGTAAACATATAGTTACTACGTTATTCAGCCCAGCGGCTTCATCAATATAAAAGTACAGCCAAATAATCGTATGATTCAGGAAAACATTCCATTCTCCTGAAATTGCCGATATCTAAAACCTTGGGATCTCATGTATGCACACATAAACGAATGAGTAAGCATACATGTTATCGTGCAAGAGGCTAAAAACAGGATGACTGCAAGTTACTGGTAGGTAGTCACGTAATGCAGAGAAATGTACTAAGCACAACACGGATGTAAACGCACGAGCGAACCGGTACGAGCGAAGGAAGGGCGACAACGAAGGCGATCGTGGCAGCGGCCTAGGGTTTCAACCCTAGCCGCCGCCGCCGGTGACATCTGCAGCTCCATCGTCGTCGCCGGCAAAGATTCGACGGGTCCTCGCCTCCTCTAGGTGCCGTTCTGGCACTAGGAGGGGTGGGGACCTCGGACCTGCGCACGGCGCTCTTCGAAGGTCCTTAATGTTAGAGATTGGTTTTGGTCATCATCTTCTTCGTTAATGGAGATGATATCGTCTGTAATAAGTGATCTTCCACGCTTCGTTCGACGGCGAGATACCCTTCCCGACGTCAATGGTGGCTTTGGAAGATTAAGTCTGTCTAGATATGCTTCTTCAGATCTTGCTTCGCCAGATCAATCTTAGATTGTTTCTCATGGTTGCCGCGAGGAGGTTTGTGCTCGCAATATCTATCCCGGCTACTACGTCTTCGGCCATGGTGATTCGTTCGCTCGGCTCCCAATGACGTCGACAAAGTGGTTCGGTTATTTGTCCCTGGAATATCAGTGGTGGTGCTCTTGCCGATGTTGCTTGATTAATTTAATGGCTGCGTGCGTGCACAAAGTCTTGGCATTGCGGCTCAAAATTAAAAAGAGAGAACCTTCGGTGGTATTCACAGGTCTGTGGTTTGTTGGTTTCGGCGTTGTTCTACGGCTGCCTTAAAAAAAGTACAAGATTGTGTCATGGTTGAAGAAAGGGTTTGAAGATCTCATAGATTTGCTAGTCTCTTTTAGTTTTGTTTTTGTAATCGATGTAATCGTGTACTCTTTGCTGGTTTAATATATGTGGAAAAATTCAAAAAAATACTAAGCACAACACGGGGACACCCTTTTCGAAGAAAAAAAAAGCACAACAAACAATTTTCTAGGAGGTCACGGGCAGCCTCACATATTGTGCCACAAGTCTGGGATAACAAAACATACTTGAGATCATAAAGACTCACATAAATCCTGGAAACAGAACAGTGAAACCCAGGCATGATAAGTTGATGACAACAAGTCCACACTTTAGCTAAACCTCTGGAATACACGAGCAGGATTTAATCTTGAGGGTATATCATCAATAAGATCAATCATAAAACAGGGACTTCCGTTGAAGAGCACGATCGAATCTTGAAGGTATGTCGTCGTCATTGTCATCATCATCATCATCATCGTCGCCATCGTCGTCGTCATCATCATCATGAGAACAATCAAAAAGCTTCTTCCGCTGAAGAGCAGGAGTCAGCCCATTACCTTGAAGACGGGATCTGCTGCGAGTTGAAGGTTGCTGAATGGTGGTTCTGAGCATGATACCATTTTGGCTATCAGAATTTTTGGTCACAGCAAAGTCAGTCTTCCGGTAGCCCTTCAGAGAGTGAAGAGTTTGCAGCCACGCATCTTGAACTTTCAGAACTGCCTGATTTAGGGCAGTTGTACTTACAACGAAATGTAACGTGGGTAGTGTAACATTAGGTTGGACACAGAAGAATGAGATAGTGTATGCAAAAGAGAAAACGCGAGATGACATGTTGATCAGGAAAAATAGCCAGTGCTTCTGCTGTAGGGTCGCAGAACATTTAAACCCGGCTGTACGTGGAGAGACAGCGTGCCAGAATCTGGGAGGATTGTAGATGGAAGTTTGTGCTGGGTGGTGAGATGGTCCAGGAGCGCAGCTGTTGGCCCAGCGAAGTTGCAGTCAGACTCTGGGCAGAAGCATGGGGCATACGGCATTCCTGCTCGTGTTGTTCTTTTTGATAGTAGGTGAGCCCCTCACGGCATCCATACTTGGCATTGGAGCAATGAGCTTCCATTGACTTGATGAGACCTTCTATCCCAAAGCTGCGCCTTAAGGAAGTTTTGACAGAGCATAGAGGGCACTTCTTGCCCAGTATCTTCTCACGGCAAGACAAGCATATGTAATGCCCCAACCAACACTGTGGAAACAAAACGATTAATTGGGCCATCCAGTGATAGATTCATCACGGCTACTCTCTAATCCTGAGCTTTATAAGAAATGAAACAAGCGCTCGAGTTCAGAAACAAGTCAATCTATGTACACACAGTTGGTGCATTTACCTCAAATATCACAGTGGTGAGGGCTCGCAGCAGAGGCGGCATTCAAAGGCATTCATCGGTATGGAGACATCCACCCAGTTGGGTCTGCCATCTCTGTCAAGCCGAGCTTCGCCTCTTCTCTTGTTGGAGCTACTACCGTCCATCGCCAACAAAACGCAGCACTAACTCTCTTGCTGTGTACTGTACTGCTAGTATTACAAACGGAAACCAAAGATGGGAGGACCAGCCGACCAGCGTGAAGGCGAGGTGGGAGGAGTAGCACCGCCCGCGCCGTCCGATACGAGGCGAGGAGGCGGAGGAGGAGCAGAACTGCCGGAGGGCTGCGACTCGCGTGATCTCCAGTGGAGCGGCGAAGAGGAGCGAGCGCGACGGCGGCGGGTTTTGCAGCCCTCCGATACACGGTTACTGGCTTCATGGGCCACTCCAAATGCGGCCCAGTAAAAAAGACTCCTTCTAGCAAAAAGAAGCGATCGACGACCGAATGAATATACGTCCTAACTTGCTTAAAAACTGGTTTCACACGCAGAAAACAATTGCATATGCCGACGGGCGTTTAGGGTTCTCCTGTCGCTGACGATGTTTGTCCCCTAAACGCGTTAGGGTTCTTCTGTCCTCCGACGGCGGCGACGCCATCGAGAGTTTCCTTCGTTCGCCGACGGGCGAGAGCTTTCCCCTTGCTCCCTCATCTACCGAGCAGCGGGCGGGGGATCCGCCCCTTCTCTGTCGAAGGTAGAGGTCCAGGGTCTCGGAGGTCAAGAGAAGATGAGTTTCAACGGGGAATCGAGTGGGGCATCACAACCAAGATCGGAACCGGTGGAAGATTTACTGGGGAGGCTGAATCTGCTTGTGGATGAAGAGGATGACTTTGTATGGGAGGAAGAGATCGATGATGCGGCAGAGCCGGCGAAGTGGCTGGCGATAGCAAAAGTCCATACTTCGAAAGGGTTTAGCCCTAGCGCCTTGTTTTCTGACATGCGATTTGCATGGAATCCAGCGAAAGAAGTAATCTGGCGGAGGATCGAGTCGAATCTCTTCACTGTGCAATTCGGCTGTTTAGCAGATTGGAACAAAGCGATGAAACAAGGACCCTGGATGTTTCGTAACCAAGGTCTGATGATTGAGGAATACGACGGCTTCATGAACCCAAGGGACGTGGTGTTGGATAAATTGGAGGTCTGGGCCAGAGTCTTGAAACTTCCGGACAATTACCTCAAGGATGCTGTGATCAAAGGTATGTGCAGAACGTGGGTTTTGTGAAAGAAGTTCAGACGAAACTTCCGGCTGGTTTTGCGGGAGAGTTCGCAAGGAACCCAGTTTGGGAAATTGTCTGGAAATTGCAAATTCCATCAAAAGTTAAAAAATTTGTGTGGAAAGCTTTACACGATAATATACCCGGCCTGGCTGTGTTGGCAAATCGGCATATCAAAACCTCGGCCCAATGTCCTATCTGCCAGGAGGGCGCGGAGGATGTCAAGCACCTAATATTCACTTGCCGCAGAGCCCGACAAGTCTGGAACTCGCTGGGACTTCTAAGTACAATTGATGCGGTGCTCCCAATCGATAGGTCGGGATCGGTTGTTCTTGAGGAAATTCTGAGAAATTATGATCCTTAGATTCCGGCTTTGGGAAAGATAGGTTTAAGGAAGCGGTGGCAGTAGGCTCTTGGTATATTTGGTGGCAACGCAGGGAGGTGGTGAAAGGAGAGAGTGTGCAATCTCCATCTCGCTCGGCGTTCGCAATTCTTGCATTAACAGCAAACTACCAAGGGGCAAAACCAAATGCTATACCACATGAAATACCGTGGGCAAAGCCACCGTTGGGCACCTATAAGCTAAATGTTGATGCCACTTTTTTCTGAATGGAACAGGAGCGGTGGGTGCTGTGCTCCGTAATTATAAGGGAGACGCCCTTGCAGGTGGTGGGTGGCCTATGAGGAACCTCCTCGATTCCGCAACTGCTGAAGCAATGGCGCTGCAAAGAGGTATGCAATTGGTTGAGCAACTAGGATGTGTGCCTGTGATTATTGAAACTGATTCCCTGGAGTTGGTCCAAGCGTATAATGGTAAAGTGGAAATTTGGAGCCCCTATACAGCGATCTTGGTGGACTGTTTCCTGCGTGCTTCGAGGATCGGTTCTGTCCAAGTTCATCATTGTAATAGGGAGGCCAACTTAGTGGCACATAAGCTTGCTCGTCATAGTTATGATTCAAATCATTCTGTTTTTTGGGACTGCGATCCCCCTAGCTTCATTATCCCTGATGTAATGAATGATGTAACTATGTTTAAACTTTGAGAGGCATCAAGTTCCAGACGCACTCTTTTCCTTACCAGGGTACCGAAAGGGACTGGAAGGTTTTTAATGAGGCGGCTTGCTGACCTAATATATGCGGTGGAAAATTTCAAAAAAAAAAACTGGTTTCACACTTTCTAATTATAAATATAAAAATTGGTTACGAATGTAGCATACAACAGCCAACTTGTTCAAATTGTAGACATGATAAACAGTTACAGTTCAACCATATGCCTTGAGATATTCTCATGTGTATAGTTTGTTCTTGCTGCATAATATTCAGTAAATATTCATGAAACCTGAAGTAATTTTCAGTTTACTCCCAGGAGCAGTTTGGTTCATGACATGAATTTTAAACCATCAAATAACATATAGTAGAGCATCAATAATTCAACAGTTATTTAGTACTCCAGAATTCAGATGCAGTTTCAAGAGGGGTTTCACGGTTTCCACAACATCCAGCATCTGTCCCGGCACGCCCCGATTCACTGAAACATTCTTCATCCAAACTCCACATATTGTAGCATGAACTGAAAGACCAAAAGAATGCACTTCATCAAAACAACTACGATACTAGAGAGTCTGTGATCATAAAGTCCCTAAACATATATGTCCTGAAACCAAAACAGTAAAACCTGCGACCGTGAACAACAGAAATTCCAAAAGAGAATGAACTGCACTTTTTCAAAACAACAACAATACTAGGGAGTCTGAGATCATAAGTCTCTTAGCATATGTCATGATGAAACCAAAAACAGTGAAACCGAACAACGGAAATTCCACACTAATCATTGCACTAGCCCACTGGTTTGAGACATACGGGTTGACAGTTGACACTCACGCACCTCCACTAAAAGTGTAGCAGTGTAACCTGTTACAACTTATCAGTAAACATATAGTTACTACGTTATTCAGCCCAGCGGCTTCATCAATATAAAAAGTACAGCCAAATAATCGTATGATTCAGGAAAACATTCCATTCTCCTGAAATTGCCGATATCTAAAACCTTGGGATCTCATGTATGCACACATAAACGAATGAGTAAGCATACATGTTATCGTGCAAGAGGCTAAAACAGGATGACTGCAAGTTACTGGTAGGTAGTCACGTAATGCAGAGAAATGTACTAAGCACAACACGGATGTAAACGCACGAGCGAACCGGTACGAGCGAAGGAAGGGCGACAACGAAGGCGATCGTGGCAGCGGCCTAGGGTTTCAACCCTAGCCGCCGCCGCCGGTGACATCTGCAGCTCCATCGTCGTCGCCGGCAAAGATTCGACGGGTCCTCGCCTCCTCTAGGTGCCGTTCTGGCACTAGGAGGGGTGGGGACCTCGGACCTGCGCACGGCGCTCTTCGAAGGTCCTTAATGTTAGAGATTGGTTTTGGTCATCATCTTCTTCGTTAATGGAGATGATATCGTCTGTAATAAGTGATCTTCCACGCTTCGTTCGACGGCGAGATACCCTTCCCGACGTCAATGGTGGCTTTGGAAGATTAAGTCTGTCTAGATATGCTTCTTCAGATCTTGCTTCGCCAGATCAATCTTAGATTGTTTCTCATGGTTGCCGCGAGGAGGTTTGTGCTCGCAATATCTATCCCGGCTACTACGTCTTCGGCCATGGTGATTCGTTCGCTCGGCTCCCAATGACGTCGACAAAGTGGTTCGGTTATTTGTCCCTGGAATATCAGTGGTGGTGCTCTTGCCGATGTTGCTTGATTAATTTAATGGCTGCGTGCGTGCACAAAGTCTTGGCATTGCGGCTCAAAATTAAAAAGAGAGAACCTTCGGTGGTATTCACAGGTCTGTGGTTTGTTGGTTTCGGCGTTGTTCTACGGCTGCCTTAAAAAAGTACAAGATTGTGTCATGGTTGAAGAAAGGGTTTGAAGATCTCATAGATTTGCTAGTCTCTTTTAGTTTTGTTTTTGTAATCGATGTAATCGTGTACTCTTTGCTGGTTTAATATATGTGGAAAAATTCAAAAAAAATACTAAGCACAACACGGGGACACCCTTTTCGAAGAAAAAAAAAGCACAACAAACAATTTTCTAGGAGGTCACGGGCAGCCTCACATATTGTGCCACAAGTCTGGGATAACAAAACATACTTGAGATCATAAAGACTCACATATAATCCTGGAAACAGAACAGTGAAACCCAGGCATGATAAGTTGATGACAACAAGTCCACACTTTAGCTAAACCTCTGGAATACACGAGCAGGATTTAATCTTGAGGGTATATCATCAATAAGATCAATCATAAAACAGGGACTTCCGTTGAAGAGCACGATCGAATCTTGAAGTATGTCGTCGTCATTGTCATCATCATCATCATCATCGTCGCCATCGTCGTCGTCATCATCATCATGAGAACAATCAAAAAGCTTCTTCCGCTGAAGAGCAGGAGTCAGCCCATTACCTTGAAGACGGATCTGCTGCGAGTTGAAGGTTGCTGAATGGTGGTTCTGAGCATGATACCATTTTGGCTATCAGAATTTTTGGTCACAGCAAAGTCAGTCTTCCGGTAGCCCTTCAGAGAGTGAAGAGTTTGCAGCCACGCATCTTGAACTTTCAGAACTGCCTGATTTAGGGCAGTTGTACTTACAACGAAATGTGAACGTGGGTAGTGTAACATTAGGTTGGACACAGAAGAATGAGATAGTGTATGCAAAAGAGAAAACGCGAGATGACATGTTGATCAGGAAAAAATAGCCAGTGCTTCTGCTGTAGGGTCGCAGAACATTTAAACCCGGCTGTACGTGGAGAGACAGCGTGCCAGAATCTGGGAGGATTGTAGATGGAAGTTTGTGCTGGGTGGTGAGATGGTCCAGGAGCGCAGCTGTTGGCCCAGCGAAGTTGCAGTCAGACTCTGGGCAGAAGCATGGGGCATACGGGCATTCCTGCTCGTGTTGTTCTTTTTGATAGTAGGTGAGCCCCTCACGGCATCCATACTTGGCATTGGAGCAATGAGCTTCCATTGACTTGATGAGACCTTCTATCCCAAAGCTGCGCCTTAAGGAAGTTTTGACAGAGCATAGAGGGCACTTCTTGCCCAGTATCTTCTCACGGCAAGACAAGCATATGTAATGCCCCAACCAACACTGTGGAAACAAAACGATTAATTGGGCCATCCAGTGATAGATTCATCACGGCTACTCTCTAATCCTGAGCTTTATAAGAAATGAAACAAGCGCTCGAGTTCAGAAACAAGTCAATCTATGTACACACAGTTGGTGCATTTACCTCAATATCACAGTGGTGAGGGGCTCGCAGCAGAGGCGGCATTCAAAGGCATTCATCGGTATGGAGACATCCACCCAGTTGGGTCTGCCATCTCTGTCAAGCCGAGCTTCGCCTCTTCTCTTGTTGGAGCTACTACCGTCCATCGCCAACAAAACGCAGCACTAACTCTCTTGCTGTGTACTGTACTGCTAGTATTACAAACGGAAACCAAAGATCCAGACCTTTTGTTCAACAAAATCGCACCGCTCTGTTGTCCTGTTCAACAATATATGCTGATAAAAGTCAAGGAAATGGATGTGATAATGGTGTGGTAGGCATGGCTGGCAACAAAACAAACAAACATTTACACAGAACGGGGAGGTGGAGCACTGCAATTTCACATCTGTTTTTATTTTTATTTTCTTGCGACCAAGAAAACCGAGCTAATTTACCTTATTATTGGGACACCCGACACCAAGAGCGGCGACCCATATGAGAGTTATCTGACAGTAAAAGGCAGTAAAACTGGGGGCGGCATAGCAGCTTGACCGCGACGACGGGCGAAGGTCCCAAATCGAGAGGGATGCAGCCGTGTACCTGAACTACCTGGTTGCCTCGGAGTTTATCCAGTGCAAGACCTACTCGCCAATGCCGGTTTCGAGGTCGCCCTTCCCAGATGGCGGCGCCATTGGAGATGAGGTCGCTGCCTCCGGCCGACCCCTTCCTCCGAGGAGAGAGAAGAAAATGCTACCGCTCTGGTCCGAGGCGGGGAGATGGAGTCGGAGGCGGCGGCGAGCGCGACGGCGGCAGGGTTTTGCTTGCAAGAGGCGAGAGTGACTGAGTGAGAGTGAGGGGACTGACCATGACCAACCAGCTTGGAGAAAGTGCTTTTTTTTTTTTAGAAGGCTTGGAGAAAGTGCTGAGAAGAGTGGGCTGGATATGGGCCTGGCTTCCGGCTTTTTTTGTTTTGTTTAATTTGAACCTTTTGAAAATTTCAGAGATCGAACCAGCTTTAAATTAGTTTTAAATAAAATCACTTTTGTCCCTGAAATCTTGAACAAGTTTACTTTTGATCCTAAAACTTTTTGTTTGGTCAGAACCAAACCTTGCACTCTTGAAAAAATTCACATCCCACATGACCGAAGGGAAATGACGAACTTTAATACCCCATGGCTTTTGAAGCTGACCGGCTAGTTGGGCCGCGCAGCATGAAGGAACGAGCATGTTGGCATGAATCGACCACATGAACCCTCCGACGAGCACGGCGATAACGGATGCCATAGATGAGTGACAATGAGCTTGACATCAGTACACGCGAGTAGGGAGGTCCAGAGGTGCAGACGGGCTGAATACGCAGATGTGTTGGATCATAGACAGTTAGACAAGCTCGAGTTTCATGCAATAGCATGGCAACGCGGATTAGCGACATGACAGTGGAGTGGAGCACCTGTGTAGATTTTTGCTCGGTGGAACAGATGGTCAAGATCTGGGTCCGATTCAGCCTGGTTTACCCCTTTTCGTGCTACATGTTGCTCATGCAAGCATATTTATATTTTTAGAGTTAGATGTGGTACGATTTTTACCTGGAGTTGAGGGTTCATTTCAAACAAAAAAGAAATTTTGGGACAAAAAGTGAAATTCCCGACAAGTTTAGGGATGAAAAGTAGCACTTTTTTCTAAAATAAAATCACCTGATGCTAATCAGCAACTTTATTCAGTTATTGTGCTCTTGATTGCGTCTGCTGATTTTCCAACACAGCCAGGGCATACCCAGGTTATGCTAGCAGGGGTCATGAAACAATGCAGGTCCATCTTGTAGTTCAGTAACTTGAGGCGGAGAAGGCCATTCAACAGAACAGAGGAGCACAGGAGATTTGCACTGCATGTTAGTTTGGAAAACCCTTTAGAAACTACTAGAGCTTGCAGCATTGCACACAAGGAATCATTCGAACTTCAAACAGTAACATGTAATAGCCAACTTGTCAAAAGTGCTGACACATTATCTGTCAACATATACTCCCAGTTTATGTACTTCCATATGCTTCGTCATTACGCTGCTATCTATAGCTTGGTCTTTGCGCACAAAATTATATGAAATACCCTTGTGATTCAGGGGAAATTTTGATTCTCCCGAAACCTTGGGGGTCTCATGTATGCATGCACACAAAAATGAAAAGGAGCAATACAGGATATCTGCAAGTTACTGGTTCATACTTGATAGTCACGTGATGCAGAGAAATGTACTAGACATAACATACAATTCGCTAGTAGATCATGGACAGCCTCACATGTCGTCGCACAAGTTCAGGACAACAAAACATTAAAAGAAGCCATATTCTCGAAGCAACTGCAATACTTGAGATCAGAAAGACTCTCAGCATATCTCCTGGAACAGAACGGTGAAACCCATGATAACAGCACCACCTAAACATCTGGAATGCACGAGCTCGGTCTAATCTATAGGCTATGCATAAGACACATGCCGATAGCTGGATGATGTAATGCACCATCAGGAAAGCCTCCTTTAGGGAAAAGGATCTTTGGTTGAAGAGCAGGAGTCAGGCCCTTTCCTTGGAGACCGGATCTGCTGACACTTAAGCTTGATTCTGAGCATGATACTGCCTCGATCGTCAGAAGTCTTTCCCTTGGGCAGAATCAAGTCAAATCCCGCCGGGAATCCTTTAGACAATGAAGAGCTTCTGATATCGCAACTAGAACTTTCCCAAAAACCAGTCGCAAAGCTGTGGTAATTCATGTTACATGTGAACTTGGGTTCCGTAGTGCTAGGTTGGACGCAGATAATTGAGATTGCATGTCCAACAGGCACTAATGTCAACCTGAGCAGGAAAAAATAACTGGTCCCGTTGCATTTTAGAACATGTAATCTCGTCTGTAAGCGGAGAGACGTCGTGTCAGAATCTGGGAGGGTTGTAAACGGAATCTCATGCTCGGTGGTTAAATGGTCCAGGAGCCCCTCTCGTGTCCCAAGGAAGGTATAGTCGGACACTGGGCAGAAGCACCCCAAATAGGGCGCACCTTATCGTGTTCTTCTCTTGTCCTCCTGGTGCCTCCTCTCTAGCGCATGTGTTTTGTCGGCCCGGTGGAAAAGCTTCTTCCACCCGGTGACACTGAGCATCCGCCACGTCGAACCGGTAAGCCTCACTTGTACCGGCCTTGCCCGCCGCCCTCATGGCGTTCAACTTCTCGTTTGCTGCCCTCTTGGCCAACATGAAGGAGGAGGCATGCTGATTTCATCGTTGCACGTGGTGAGGATTGAGTTCATCGCGGCGACCTGCTCCGGCCAAAGCGGTGGTTCTGGCTGCGGCTCCGCCACTTCATCCTCATCCTCCTGGCGGTACATCTCATCGTCGCGCACGGTGAGGATTGAGTTCATCGCAGCTCCGGCCAAAGCGGCGGTTCCGCCTGCGGCTCCGCCGCTTCATGCTCATCCTCTAGTCATTCCACGCCACTCTCCTCCTCGTTGTCAGACGGCGGAGGATTTGGGTCCTTCGTCAGAAACGACGGTGCGGCCTGGATGAGGGTGGCCTAGGAGGTGGCTAGGCGGTGTGGCATGTTGTCGATGGTGCGGTGTGGGGTTGTATTTGCGTATGACGAGAAGCAGCGGCACGACGGGGTTCTTATAGCCGGCTAACTGGGCAGGAAAAGGAGGCGGGACGTGGCAGAAAACGGTGGTGCACGCGGGACCGGTGGGTTGATGGTGAGGCGACATATTGGTTTATTGCCGGTGACATGTCTCCACCATGCTGGACTGGCAGCCCGGTGCTCGGCAAGCCTGCACTGCCATTACAGTCGTGAACTGACCTGTGTGCGGATAGGGCCCGTCTATCTATGACACAAAGAGGAGATGTCCAGGCGTTGTCTGGCAGCCCTGAGTCCGCCCACTGAGTTTGGAGGTGCTGGACAATAAACAGGTCAGACCAGACACTTGGGGGTGCCGATGTGGCCATTTTGTATGTCCAGCACCCCAATGGGCATTTAGGGGGCTCTTTGGAGGTGGGGGTGGCGGTGGAGATGCTCTAAACTTAAGTTTTGTTTAAAAAATAAACTTCTTTATCGGACAAAAAAGATGACATTGTATTGGAGAAAATAAGGAACTAAAATATATTCTTATGGAGATTTTAACACATTTTACTCAGTTTCGAACATGAAACATCATATGTTGGATACAATTAACTACGCTGATCAGCAACAGCAACTTTTTTTGGATTTCATGCTTGATCGCGTTACCGATTTTCCAACACAGTCACACAACATTAGGTGATTCTTCAAGAACCCTAAACCCTCACCTGCTCAGGTTCCATTGTATGCTGATTTATCAACACAGCGTTCGGTGTTTTTTCATGGGATCCACCAGGAGACAAAATCAGGTTCATCTTCTAGTTCAAGTAGCTTGAGGCAGAGAAGCTCATTCAACAGAACAGAGGAGCACAGGAGATTTGAACTGCATGGAGTTTGCACACAGGGTCCTTATACTAAAACACAAAGAAAAAAAGACGACATCGTGTGGAATAAATATAAACATGGTAAGTATAATCTGTGCCTCCGTATACCTGCAGGGGTACAAGTAACACATTTCACTTGTGTCCAACTACAAACAGTAACATGCAATGACTAACCTGTTAGAAGTTCAGACATGGTTACCTGTTACAGTTTTATCTGTCATCATATACTCCCAATTAATCTACTTTCATATACTTCGTTACGCTGCTATCTCTATATTCTTGTGATTCATGGTCTCATGTATGCATGCACACAAAGAGGAAAAAGAGCCAAACAGAAAGTGTGAGTTACTGGTTCATACTCAGTAGTCACGTGATGCAGAGAAATGAACTAAACATAACATACAATTTTCTAGTAGATCATGGAGTGCAAGTTACTGGTTCATACTCGGTAGTCACGTGATGCAGAGAAATGTACTAAACATAACATACAATTTTCTAGTAGATCATGGGCAGCCTTACATGTTGCGGCACAAGTTCAGTACAAACAAACATTAAAAGAAGCCATATTCTCGAAGCAACTGTGATACTTGAGATCATAAAGACTCGGCATATATCCTGGAACAGAACGTGAAACCCATGATAGCAGCACAACGCTAAACCTCTGGAATGCTCACGGTCAAATCTTAAGGGTACATCAACAGTCAGATCAATCAAGGAACATTTTATGTGTAAGAGCAAAGCCGATACTTCCAAGGAATCGCTTCAAATCTTAAGGGTACACCATCAGGCAGGGGTGTCCTTTAGGCAAAAGGGTCTTTGGTTGAAGAGCAGGAGTTGGGCCCTTTCCATCGAGACTGGATCTGCTGACACTTAAAGCTTGATGAATGGTGATTCTGAGCATGATTGTCGGGTGCTGTGGCTACCCGACATGTCAATTGGAAGAAGGAGGAAGAGAGTGGAGCATCGGAGCTCAGATCTACAGCTAAGGAATTGATAAATTGCGGTACAAGAAGAACAGGTAAAGAACTGATAAGGAAAATTAGGGTTTTATATTCTGCGTGCCACCCATCCTCCCTCTCCTGCCCTTTTATATCCAAAGAGCAGGACCACGCAGTGTTTAATTAAGCATCATTACAGTCATAAGCGCGATTAGCGCGGGAATCGAATTACAGGTAATGGTCTTCAAACTGGGCCGTTGGATTGCCGGCCGAAGCGGCAACTGAGCATCTGGGCCGCACGTTGCTGACGGGCGGCCAGTGGATCGTCTTGCCAGCGACTTCTTTCAGAGAAGCAGAGCGGGGTCCTGACAGTACCCCCTCCTCAACTCAAGACCTCAGGGCTTGAATTCAGGGAACGTGGAGCGCATGAAATCCACATCCTCCCATGTTGCTTCCTCCGGAGTCATGCCGTCCCACTGGATCAGCCACTATGGAACGGCGACATCGTATGCCCCAGCAGACCTTTGCACCTGGCGACGCTGCAAAATGTCAGTAGGAAAGAGCTTGAGCTTACCAGATGGTGCGACCAAGGGAAGAGTTGCATTTGGCACAGCTTTGGGACCCAAATGCTTCTTCAGTTGATTCACATGGAAGACATCATGTATTTTTGTACCAGTTGGCAGTTGCAATTTGTAAGCTCGTTTCCCAACTGTAGTGAGAATTCTGAATGGACCATACCATTTAGATGCCAGTTTTAGTGGATTTCCCTTGCCCAGAGCATGTTCTCGGTGATGCTGCATCTTGAGATATACCATATCACCAACAATGAATGATCTGTCAGTTCTCTTCTTGTCGGCTTGCTTTTTCATGGCATGTTGAGCTTTGGCCAGGTTCTGTTGCAGAATGGCCACCATCTGTTGTTTTGTTGCTATGGTTTCTTGAGCTTCAGTAGACAGTTCAACGGGTACTGATAGATCGGTAGCATAGGTGGAGGATATTCATATAGAGCCTCAAAAGGAGACATCTTAATAGAGGTGTGATAGCTGCTGTTATACCACCACTCAGCAGTAGGAAGCCAGTCTACCCATTTCTTTGGCTCTGCAAAAGCCATGCACCTCAGATATTGCTCAAGACATTGATTCACGCGTTCGGTTTGGCCATCGCTTTCGGGGTGATAAGCAGTGGTGAAATGCAGGGATACTTTCATTGCAGAGAAGATTTCTTGCCACAGTTGCTTGTGAACACTCTGTCTCTGTCACTAGTAATCACAGTGGGTGGCCCATGTAATCGGAATACAGTGTCCATCACCAAATCAGCTACCTTCTGTACTGTGTATGGGTGTGATAGTGCCAGAAAATGGGAGTATTTTGTCAGTCTGTCCACTATTACCAAGATAACATCCTTCCCCTTGGATTTAGGCAAGCCTTCGACGAAATCCATACTGATTTCTGACCATTTAGCTTTAGGAATGGGTAGTGGATCAAGTAAGCCTGGGTATTGTACCTTTTCAGTTTTTGATATTTGACAAACTGGGCACTCTGCTACCATTTGTGTAATATCATGTTTCAACTTTGGCCAATAGAAAACTTGCTTAATTCTCTGAAGAGTTACTCTTGCGCCAGAGTGGCCACCAAAAGCTGATGAATGGAAGGAGTCGAATATCTTACTGCGCAAGTCAGAGGAAGACCCAATGTATATCCGGCCTTTGTACCTTAGTACACCAGATTTCAAGCAAAATGAGTATTTCCTTCTGAAGATATAGCTAGTTCCTGCAGTAATTTCTTGCAGTGTCATCCTGTGAATAAGAGGCAGTAATATCCAGACTCCAAGCTGGAATTGCTACAGAGGTAGCTAGGCAAGTGTCTTGTTCACTGGTGGCAAGAGCTGCTTCTTCTGATTGCTGGTATTTTCTGGATAGGGCATCAGCTGATGTGTTCTCACTGCCTTTCTTGTATTCCATAGTGAAATCCAGTTCGAGGAGCTTTATCATGAGCTTGTGCTGTATACCCTCCACCAATCTTTGACTTGCAATATATTTTAGGCTTTTCTGGTCTGTTTTAATGACCAATTTATTGCCTAAGAAATAGTGCCGCCATTTTCTGAGAGCTTCCAAAATTGCCATTGCCTCCTTTTCATAAATGGACTTGGTGCTATTTTTGGGACCAAGGCACTTGCTGAAATAAGCTAATGGACGTCCCTCTTGCATCAGTACAGCCCCAAGGCCAGTAGCACAGGCATCAGTTTCCAGAATGAAGGGTAGCTCGAAATTTGGTAGTGCTAGTAGAGGTGGATTTGTCATTATTTCCTTTAACTTGTCAAATGCTTTTTGCTGCTCAGGACCCCAATGGAATGCATCTTTCTTGAGTGCTGCATAGAGAGGCTGACATATGAGAGCATAGAGATATATGAATCTCCTATAATAGCCAGTGAGACCCAAGAATGCCCTGAGCTGGGATATTGTCAGTGGTATTTTCCAATTTACAATTTCTTGAATTTTTGCTGGGTCTGTCTGCACACCACTGCCGGATATAATGTGGCCGAGGTACTCCACCTGTGTTTGTGCGAATGTGCATTTTGATAGCTTGGCCTTGAGGTTGTTGGTTCTGAAGATATCCATTACTAGCTGTAGATGTTGTTGGTGTTCACTGACAGACTTGCTGTATATTAGGATATCGTCAAAGAACACTAGCACAAATTTCCTCAGATATGGTGCAAATAGCTTGTTCATCAGTGCCTGAAAGGTGGCAGGGGCGTTGCACAAACCAAAGGGCATCACTGCATACTCATAGTGTCCCATGTGAGTGAGAATGCAGTTTTGGGGATGTCCTCTTCTTTCATTCGTATTTGATGGAAACCGGAGCGTAGGTCGAATTTGAAAAGATCTCTGCTCCATGCAATTCATCTAGAAGATCCTCAATAACAGGTATGGGAAACTTGTTCTTCACTGTCATTTCATTCAGTGCTCTGAAATCGATGCAAAGCCTCCATGATTTATCTCTCTTTCTCACCAATAGAAGAGGAGAAGAATATGGACTGTGACTGGGTCGAATTTCAGAGTTTTTGAGCATTTCTTTCACCAATAACTCTACTGAATCCTTTTGGCTCTTAGACATTCTGTAAGGCCTTATATTTGGTGGCTTAGCTCCTGGGAGAAGAGGAATTTGGTGATCACAATCCCTTTGTGGGGGAAGGCCAGATGGTTCCTGAAATATGTCTTGAAATTGATGTATCAGGTTCTCAATTCCCTCTGGTACAGGTACCTGCTTGTCTGTAGTGTCTGTTTCCAGTTCATCATCGATAGGCAGAAGATAATAGCCGTAGCACCTTTTGCTATCATTTTGTTACACTGTTCAGGTGAAATCAGGAATTTGTTCTTGGGTATTAGGTGGTCCTAAAATTTATGGATTGATCCCTGGACCTGTAGAGAAATGGTTCTCTCTATGAAGTCAAATGTGACTGGATTATGCAATTTAAACCAGTTGACGCCCAATATGATCTCCGATCCTTGTAGATCCAATATTCTGAAATCTGATTGGAATTTGTGCCCCTGAATGGAGAACTTGCAAGCCATGGCCACTGAAGTGGAAGTTAGAGTACCACCTCCAGCTACGGTCACTGTCCTGTGGGTGGTCTCTGTCATTGGTATTTTGTTCTTCAGGGCGAATTGGTAATCCATGAAGGTGTTTGTACTGCCAGTATCTGCCAGGGCAACTGCTTGGCTTTGAGCAAAATTCAGAGACAGTGATAGGGTGGATTCAGTTGGGCATCCCCTATAAGCTGAGGCTGATATCTTCATTGCTAAATCAGCATCTCCTTGCTCTGCTTGTTGTTGTGGCTCTACTGCAGGCACATGGTTCTCTTGTACTGCTTGAGCTGCTGGCGGTGGTTGTGCCACAGCCTCCTGTTCCTCATCATCAGAGTGGCATTGCATTGTTATTGTATTTAGTGCCCTCTGCATTGGTTGGCATCTGTGGCCGAGAGACAGTTATCAGGACAGTACCAGCATTTCTTTGGTTCCCTATTCCTGTCATTGGGTACCCTTGGTCTGACCTCTCTTCCTTGAGCAGGTCTTGGTGGTGGCTGCACATAAGCTCTCTGTATAGGTTCTGCTGGTGTCTGTCTCTTGTTGGCTGAAAGTAGGCTTTTTCATACTGTCTGGCATAGTAATAAGTAGATAGTAGTGTTGTTGGTTGCTGGCATTGTACTGTGGGTCGAATTCCCACCTTGAGGCCACTGATAAATCTGTCGATGAAAAAATCCTGTGGAAGATAAGGTCTCTCACGTTTCATTTGTGTCATCCACTGCTCATATTGATCAATGTATGCATTGACAGTGGTGGATTGGCGCAGCTGTTGCAGCTGTTCCATTGGATCTGCTACAGAACTGTCTGGAAACCGTTCAATCAAGACCTTACACAAGGCTTGCCAGGAGATGGTCTGCAAGTTCATGCCAGCGCTACTGATCCAGGTTTTGGCCTGTCCTCGAATGTGTGCAAGCCCCCAGCGTACTTTCTGCTCTGTTGGAATAGAAACCAACGTGAAGATGTCTTCACACTCCAGTATCCATGCCCGCGGGTTATCTCCATGAAACAGTGGTAGTTCTACGTGTGGTGTGCGAAGTTGGGGCTCATTGTGAGAGTAGGTGTTGTGTTGTCGTGATGATCTTGTGGTGGCGCTGTAGTGTGTGGAGTTGGGTAATATTGTTGTATCTGTTGTGGTGGTGGAGTTGGTGGTGGGTAATATGGAGCATATGGTGGTGGGTAGTAGCCAGATGGTGGGTAAGCATATGGATTATAGGGTAAAGGCTGCTGATTTTGGTAGTATTGTGGCTGGGAAAGTGGTGTGGTGAGCTGGGTGTAATGAGATTGTGCTGGGGGAAGCTGTGTTGTTGTGACAATAGGTGGTGTGGTGGTCATAATTGGTTGTGTGTAGGCATATGATCGAACACCTTGCAGCTCGCTAGTGAGAGGTGGAAGTGGTAGTTGGTCGGGCGTGAGGTTGCCCAGATTGGTGGGAAGGAAGGAGTAGCTGGTGGGTGAGATGTAGTGGCTGGTGTTGGTTGTTCAGGAATTGGCGACAAGGGTTTGGAAGAAGGTGGTGGTGGAGTGAAAAAGCGAGGGTCTTTTGTGCTGGTGGCAGAGTCCGACGACGGCTCCGCCTGTGGAGGAACAAAATTTGCAGCCATAGATTGCATGAGTTGTGAGAGTTTTGCTACCTCATCATGGATTGAGTCGATGGAGCTCTGTTGCCGGTCAAGGCGGCGGCCCATCCGCAGGAATTCGCGAGGAAGATGGTCACGGATCCTTTCTTTCTCTTGTTCATCCGCTTCATCGTCCGATGTAACCGGAATCTCCTGGTTCGGGTCGATCACGTCCGATCCATCCGCTCCTTTAGCTGCTACGGCGGCGCGGTCGCAGGAATTGGATCTGCCTCGGCGAGTCGTCATCATGGCGAAGACCAGGGAGCGACGCGAAGGGATTTTACCACCGGATCGATGTGACCCAGCAACCTCGCGGTGGGTTTCTTGGGGGGAAAGAAGAAGAAAAGCAGATCGGCTGCTATCTTGGGAGGGAGGGAGGGAGCAGATCGGGACTGCTCTGATACCACCTTGTCGGGTGCTGTGGCTACCCGACATGTCAATTGGAAGGAGGAAGAGAGTGGAGCATCGGAGCTCAGATCTACAGCTAAGGAATTGATAAATTGCGGTACAAGAAGAACAAGTAAAGAACTGATAAGGAAAATTAGGGTTTTATATTCTGCGTGCCACCCATCCTCCCTCTCCTGCCCTTTTATATCCAAAGAGCAGGACCACGCAGTGTTTAATTAAGCATCATTACAGTCATAAGCGCGATTAGCGCGGGAATCGAATTACAGGTAATGGTCTTCAAACTGGGCCGTTGGATTGCCGGCCGAAGCGGCAACTAAGCATCTGGGCCGCACGTTGCTGACGGGCGGCCAGTGGATCATCTTGCCAGCGACTTCTTTCAGAGAAGCAGAGCGGGGTCCTGACAATGATACTGCCTCGATCGCCAGAAGTCTTTCCCTTGGGCAGAATCAAGTCAAAGTCAGCCGGGAATCCTTAGCTTCTGATATGGCAACTTGAACTCTCAGAAAAACCAGTCGCAAAGCAGTCATAGTTCATGTTACATGTGAACTTGGGCTCCGTAGTGCTAGGTTGGACGCAGAGGATTGAGATAGCATGTCCAACAGTCAGTAATGCCAACCTGAGCAGGAAAAAATAGCTGGCCCCGTTGCGTTGCACAACATGTAAGCCCGTCTGTAAGCGGAGAGACGTCGTGTCAGAATCTGGGAGGGTTGTAAACGGAATCTCATGCTCGGTGGTTAAATGGTCCAGGAGCCCCTCTGGTGTCCCAAGGAAGGTACAGTCGGACACTGGGCAGAAGCACCCCCAAATAGGGCACACCTTGTCGTGTTCTTCTATCTGGTAGTACGGGACCTTCTTGGTGCATCCGTACATTGCATTGGAGCAAGGAACCTTGATCGACTGGACGACATGTTCCATCCCAAAGCAGCGCTTGAAGGTTGTTTTGGTAGAGCATATGTGGCACTTGTTGTCCAGGTGCTTGCCACGGCAAGACGAGCATATGAAATGCCCCACAGAACACTGTGGAAGAGAAAGTATTAACTGGGTGCTTGAGAAGATAAATTTTAACAGAATTTTGTCTCAAAAAGACTACACAGGAACATAAATGATACAAAATTCTGCACAGAACACTGGAAAATAAAGGGTTAAATTGGTGCTCCCGAAGATACATTTCAACAGAATTTTTTTCTTCAGAAAACTACATGAATACACAAAATGATATGAAATGCCCCACATAATACTGTGCAGTAGAAAGGATTAGCTGGGACCTCCTGAAGATAACTTTTAACAGATAAATGATATAGAAGTGCCACACACAAAACTGTGGAAGAGAAAGGATTCGCCTTCATTATTTCAGCTACCACAGATATTATGTTACGTTCACAGTAAACACTTTCTTGCCTATCTAAAAAAACACTTTCTTGCCAGGTAGCACTACATCTGAATGACAGATTGATCAAACCTCTTGTAGCGAGCTTTATCAGAGATGAAATAAAAGCTGAAGAGCTTGAAAAGCTCATAGACAAGTCAATATGTTCACATTATAGTGAATTTACCTGGAATATGGGAGGCATGAGGGGCTCAAAGCAGATGGGGCAGTCAAGGGTATCCACCTCCATGGTGACAGTCAGCCTCTTGCTGCTCTCGTGCTGCGCTTTACCATCCATCGCCAACAAAACTCAAAGGTTCCAGCACTAGCTTCCTTAGTGTGTACTGCTAGTATTACAAGATCCGAACCTATTGATCAACGCACTGTCACCACCCCGTTCTCCTGTTCCAAAATACATGCTGATAAAAGTTATGGGACTGGAAGTGGTACCAGTGTGGTAGAGATTTAGAAAGCCTTTCTTTTCTCAAAACTAGCAATTAAAAAGCAGCAAAAAAAAAATTTAGAGATGCGCTAATTAACCAAGAGGTGGAGGCCTGCAATTTCAAATTTGTTATTTTTCTTGCTTTGAGAATTAAAGGTATTGAGCTAATTTGCCTTGCCTGAACTACCTGGTCCCATATGCGAGTAACCGAAGCAGTAAAAAGAGGAATTTTATTCCGATTCAAAGTACTACAAAGATCTGAACCTACAGAATAACACAATATCACCGCCCCCTTCTCCTGTTGTCATGGAACTGGAAGTGATACTGGTATGGTACGCATGATTCAGGGAGCCCCTTTGTTTTCAGAACTAACAATTAAAAGGCAGAAAAACAAGCAGACATTTACAGACACGCTAATTCACCGAGAGGTCGAGCACTGCGATTCCAAATCTGTTATTTTTCTTGGTTTGCGACGACCTATGCTGATAAATATCATGGACCTGGAAGTAATACAGGTATGGTAGGCAATGATTCAGGAATCCCCTTTGTTTTCACAACTGACAATTAAAAGGCAGAAAAACAAGCAAACATTTATATGCACGCTAATTCACCGAGAGGTCGAGCACTGCAATTCCAAATCTGTTATTTTTCTTGGTTTGCGACAAGAAGTATTGGGCTAACTTGCCTTACTTGAACTACCTGGCCGCATATGCGAGTGATCTGGCTGTGAAGCGGTGAAAAGAGGAGATTTATTCCGATTCAAAGTCGGGCATGGCATAGCACGGAGACAAGGTGTCGAATGGAGAGGGATAAAGAATGCAGGCGTACCTGAACTACCTGGTTGCCTCGGGATTTATCCACTGCAAGACCTAGTCGCCATTGCCGGTCTCGAGGTCGCCCTTGCCATCAGAGATGAGGTCCCCGCCACCCCCTCCTCCGAGGGAAGACAACTGCTGCTTCTTAGCCGGCGAGGTCTCCTCTGGGACCGCGCACCGCGTTGATCTGCACCCGGCGGTAGCACGGGAGCCAGACACACGGCGGCAGGGGGCAGGGCTCAGAGGCAGACTGGGAGTGTGGGGGAAGAACTGACCAGCTAGCTTGAGAATGTGTGCTGAAGAGATTGGGCTGGATATGGGCCTGGCCGTCTGGGTTTTGGGTAATTTGTTTTTCTATGTTCGACCCCCTTTTGGAAATTTTCAGAGAACGAACTGCTAGGAAATTAGTTTCACATTTTCAAATCAAGTCCTTTTTTTATTTTTACTATCGCTGATTTATAATAAGTGATGTGACACCTGAGACACTTATTTTGGATTGGGGGGAGAAGTATGTTGCTAACATTGCCACAACATATACCCAAAATTGTCTCTGCATTTTTTGTAAAAAAAAACCTATCATTTGATTACTCTTCCTATAAATAAACTTATAACTTCACTAACTTAATTTGGCCGCCCTTTTGGATTTTTCAAAGAATAGACATGGTTGGAAATTATTTCACACTTGGTAATTAACTAAAATTTAATTATTTATTACGTCTGCAATATTTCCAGGCTTGCACTCCTCTATAAAAATTTAAAAATTGGTTCCAAAAGAAAAAAGTATGACTTGCATATTTGAACACGGAGAGAAAACATGACTTTTGTTTCCAGTAAAAATAACTGAAGTTGAGCAGATAACATATTTGCCTTGGTATACCTATAGGGATGTTGTCACAAATTTCACATAGTATCCGCTATACTTCAAGGTTCAAACTGTATCATACAACAGACAACTTGTTAAAACTGCAGACATGGTGATCTGTTACAAGTTCAGTATTTGCCATCATACAGTAACACACTGTCATGCCATGCCTTGCGTATTCTTATGTATAGCTTGGTCAAAATGCATTCAATATTCTTGAAAAATTGAAAGTAGTTTTCAGTTTAAATTCCCATGGGCAGTTTGGTCCATGACCAGAAAGTCAAGCATGAAACAACAAAGATCAAAACATTCATCAGCAAAACCCAGCAGTTATTCAGTACCGCAGATGCACTTTTAAGAGCATGTCACACATTCAACATCAAGCATCTGACCCAGCAAGTGCTGATTCAGCAAAATATCCCTTCTCATCTCCCTATTCACATAGTGTAGCATGATGAACTGAAACTCCAAAAGAGAATGAACTGCACTTTATTGAAACAACTACGATACTAGAGAGTCTGAGAACATAAGGTCTTTCTTAACATACATGTCCTGAAACTAAAACAGTGAAACCCGCAAAGAGCGGAAATTTCACACTAGGCCCTGCACTTTCATACACCGCCCACTGACTTGAGGCATATGGGTTGACGCACACTCCCTCCAGGATCTTCGATGTTCATGGAAAGCACGATACCCTCTCCATCATCAGATACCTCGTCCTTGGGCAGGATTACGTTGTACCCCTTTGGTAGCCCATCAGACAGTGACGAGCTCCTTATATTGTAAACTGATGACTGACAATAGCCAGTCCAATGGCGGCTGTACGTCATTCGACATTCGAACTTGAAGTTAGTAGCCTTAGGTTGGATGCAGACCACAGAGATCGCATGGCCAAATGGCTCTATTGCCATGTTGAGCAGGAAATTTGCCTGTCTTCGGTACACAGAACGTGTAAGCCTGGTTGTACGCGGAACTCAACAATCTCTGAGTATCTGATGGTTGTAGACGGCCACTTGTGCACGGAGCTGAAATGGTCGAGAAGGGCGGCCGCTGGGCCCCGAAGCCGCAGCCAGGCTCCGGGCAGAAGCATGGGATGTTTGGGCACTCCTCCTCATGTTCTTCTTTCTGGTAGTAGGTGATCCTCTGGGTGCATCCGTACTTGGCGTAGGAGCAAGGAACCGTGACCGACTCCATGAACTTTTCCATCCCTAGACAGCGCTTGAAGGTAGTTTCGGCAGAGCATAAGTGACACTTGTTCGGCACGAGCTTCTGACGGCAAGACGAGCATATGAAATGCCCCACAGAACACTGGAATACGAAGGATTAACAGGGTCTTAAAGTGAGAATAACTTTTTAACAGAAAAAAGGTCGAAACAACATGACAAGTTAGTACTGCACAAATTTACGCGACTGCTCCTTTAGGGGATGGTTTGGGTATGCTAGTCTGCAGGTTTGGCGTTTTGAACTTACAGCGTGATCGATACATTAGTGAGACTCCGCGGAAGGCAGACCGAACTTAATACTTTTAGAGAGGTCTATCATACGCCCCTGATCCATACCCTACTACGGAACAACTGAGGACTAGAAAATGGTGTAGATTGTTGCTAAAAGTTTCAGTCTCAGATCAAAATATTAGTGACCAAATTCTCTACGAATGAAAGTTCCAGTGACAATAGCTACTCCGTTGCATGCTGTCAGAAGAAGAAACTGTATCTTACCAAGTAGCATTGTATCCAAAGGTAGACTGATAAAAGTTTTCTATTTTATCTTAGCTTTAGGATTGACGGAAGACAAGTAAATATATGCAAACGTACCTCGGTACCTGGTATATCGGAGGTCTAAGGGGATGGAAGCAGACGGGGCAGTCCAGGGTCTCCATCCCCATGGTGACATTCTGCCTCTTGCCGCTGCTCTCTCCCTCTCGCCGAGCTTCTACTCGTCTCTTGTAAGAGGTGCCACCTTCCATCGCCACCATCCCTCAACATTACTAGTACTGCCTTGCTTGATGTTACTACTGGTGCCGCAAAGCTTCAAACCACACCAATCTGTTTTCCTGTCACACAACATATACCAATATAAGCTTCACTGAAGTGATACTAGTGTGTTCATCAAAACCTATCAACATGTAATTTAGATTTGAAAATATAGACACGAGTAACTCGATGGTGAAAATCGGTTCGTAGTTCGGACGAACGGTTCGAAAGATAGTTTTTATTGATTTCGTTTTAAAAAAATACAAAATTGCACTCCCATCGTCTCGTGTCCCTCTCTCTTGGGCAAGCAGGGACACGCTTTTCTTCTCCATTGTTTGTTCGGTCATTTGATCGAACAGAGCCGAGGTAATTTTTTTTGGTTTGATCGTTTCCTACTACTTGCAATGTTCATTGATTTTAGTTAATTTATCCCATTCGTAAGATAATGGATTTCTAAGCCGGTGAGTTTTTAATTCAGAATAAATTGAATTAAATTGTGAACTATCTAATTTTAATAACACGAATTATTGTTGATAATTTGCACTCCGATTCTTATGTTCAAATTGATATTGTTTAATAAGTAGTTGTTGAAAATTGGACTGTAAATAAAAAATGTGTTGGACAATTTGGTAGGTGTACAAATGGTAGGTCACCCTTGTGGATGTGGTAATTGTCCTCCTTCCACCGATGGATTACCGAATGAACAAATATTATGTCCATTCGGTAGTCCACCCACAGATACGCCCTAACTTGCTTGAAAACTAGTTTCACACTTTTCAATCAAGTTGTACTTTTTTGTTTCTAAAATATGGCAACGTACACTCAACAAATGATTGTGTTTTCAGATAAACCTCAAACTATGATTACATGTTGGCTACATAAATTTAAAAATTAGTTACGAAAACTAACATAGAACAACCAACTTGTTAAAAATGTAGACCTGATAGACGGTTACAGTTCAACGAGACAACCAGGCCTTGTGATATTCTCATGTGTAGTTTGTTCTTCGTGCGTAGTATTCAGTAAATATACTTGAAACCTGAAGTAGTTTTAAGTTTGCTCCAAGGAGCAGTTTGGTCCATGACAGCAATTTTGAACCATCAAATAGATAGTTCAACATCGAGAATTCAACAGTTATTTTGGCCTACGAAAATGGCTTATCATTTTGAGACAGAGGAAGTAGTTCAGAATCCGGATGCAGTTTCAAGAGGTATAAATTAAAACTGCATTTGAAACTACAGTGCTTGAGATCATAAAGACCTCGAACCAGAACTGTGAAACCCAACGCATAACAATAGTGAACCCCAGGCATAATAACGGCAGGTCCACGCTAGTCGCTAGGCCCACCAATCGTCATCAGAATCAAACAGCTCCTCTCCTTGAATGGTCATTCTGAGCATGATACCACTTTGGTCATCAGAAATTTTTCCCTTGGGCAGAATCAAGTCATAGCCCTTTGGTAGCCCACCACGGAGTGAAGATTTTCTTATCCTGCAACTTGAACTTTCACGGTAGCCAGTCGTAGAGCAATCATAAGTCATGCTACATGTGAATTCTGTATCGTTATCGTGAGGTTGGATGCAAACGACTGAGATAGCATATCCAAAAGGCTCTGATGCCATGTTGACAAGGAAAAAATGGGTGCGCCTCTTGGGCAGAACATGAAAACCTGGTTGTAAGAGGAGGGACACTGTGTCAGAATCTGGGAGGACTGTAGATGGACACTTGTGATGGGTGGTGAGATGGTCCAGGAGATCCGTTGTTAGCCCAGCGAAGCTGCAGTTGAACTCTAGGCAGAAGCATGGGGCATTCCGACATGACTGCTCGTGTCGTTCTTTCCGATAGTAGGGGGGCACTTGGCTGCAACCATACTTGGTGTTGGAGCAAGGAACTATGATTGACTCCATGATATGTTCCATCGCAATGCTGCGCTCGATGGAAGTTTCGAGAGAGCATACAGGGCAGTTCATGTCCGTTATCTTGTCATTGCAATAACAGCATAAGAAATGCCCTGCAGAACACTGGAAAAGAAACCATTAATTGAGTCCCTATGAGAACACTGGAAAAGAATACAAAACAACAATAAGATAGGTTAGTACTACACAGATCATGTTAGACTCTTGCCAAGTAGGACTACACCCAATTATAGATTTATCAAAGCTATTCTCTTATCCTGAGCCTTCTAAGAAATGAAACAAACGATCGAGTTCAAAGACAAGTAAATCTTTGTATATATATATATATATATATATATATATATATACTTAGTGCATTTACCTCAAATATCAGACCGCCGTAGGGCTTGCGGCAGCCAGGGCAGTCAAAGGTCTTTTTTTCTATGGAGACATCCAGCCAGTTGGGTCTGCCCTCTCCTTCGACTCTTCTCTTGTTGGAGCTACTACCGTCCATCGCCACAAAACACTGGGTAGCGGTACAAACGGAAACCAAAGATTCAAACCTTCTGATCAACAAAATCTCACCGCTCCGTTCTCCTGCTACACAATATATGCTGACAAGAGTCATGGAACTGGATATGATAATGTTGCGCTAGGCATAAGTAAGAAAGACACTTTTTTTTTCAAAACTAGCAACAAAACAAGAAAACATTTTACAGACAATCCAGAGGTGGAGCACAGCGATTTCAGATCCTTTATTGTTCTTGTCTTGCGACAAAGAAAACTGAGCCAATTTGCCATTTCGTTGGGTCAATAAGAGTGGCGAACCCATATGCGAGTTATCTAACAGTGAAGCAGTAACCGAGAGAGATACCTGAACTACCTGGCTGCCTCGGAGTTTATAAACTGAAAGACCTAGTCGCCATTGCCGGTCTCGAGGTCGCCCTTCCCAGATGGCGGCGCCATTGGAGATGAGGTCGCTGCCTCCGGCCGACCCACTTCCTCCGAGGAGAGAGAAGAAAATGCTACCGCTCCTGCTCCTTCGCCGGAGAGATCTCCACCAGGAGCTCAGGCGGGTTGGTCCGAGACGGGGAGATGGAGTGGGAGGCGGCGGCGAGCGCGACGGCGGCAGCGTTTTGCTTGCAGGAGGGCTTGGCGTAGAGTGGGCTGGACATGGGCCTGGCGTGGGTTTTGGGTATGTTTGCTTCATATTTTTGAAGATTTCAGAGATGGAACCTGTTTGCGAGTGAGTTTCATATATTTTTCAATCAAGTCCTAAGCAGAATCGATCATGACTTTCAGCCAAAACCATTCGACCACTCTTTCTCTATATAAACTTAAATTTTGTTCAAAAAGTTTCCGAATTTTATCTGACAAAAAAGATGACACGGTATCCAATTTTGTTAAACATTGGAAAATAAGCAAGTAAACATTGGAAAATAACACCTTTCACTCTGCTTCGAACATGAAACAGCATAATAAAATTAACTATGCTGACCAGCAACTTTATTCAGATTTTGTGTTTGATTGCATTACCGATTTTCCAACACGCTCACCTGCTCAGGTTCCACCGTATGCTGATTTTCCAACACAGCATTCAGTGATTTTTCAGGGGATCCACCGGGAGACAAAAGCATGTCCATCTTCTAGTTCAAGTAGCTTGAGGTAGCGAAGTACATTCAACAGAACAGAGGAGCACAAGAGATTTGAAAAACACTTTACAAACTATTGGAGTTTGCACACAAGGTCTTTATTCTAAAACACCAGGAAAAAAAGACGACACTGTGCGCACTAATTATAAACAGGGTAAGTATAATTTGTGCCTCCGTATACCTGTAGGGATATAAGTAACACATTTAACCTGTTTCCAACTTCAAACAGTAACATGCAATGACCAACCTATTAAACGTTCAGACATTGTGATTCAGGGAAACATTTGATTCTCCCAAAACTACACAATATATTCTTATGATTCAGGGAAACATTTGATTCTCCGAAACCTTGGGGTCTCATGTATGCATGCAAATAAAAACGAAAAAGAGTATAAAAAACAAGGTTACTGCAAATTACTTGTTCATTCTCGGTAGTCACGTGATTCAGAGCAATGTACTAAGCAGAACATACAGCTTTCGTAGATCGTGGACACCCTCACATGTTGCGGCACAAGTTCATGACAACACAACATAAAAAGAAACCACATATTTAAAGCAACTGCAGCACTTGAGATCATAAAGAATCTCAGCATATATCCTGGAACAGAACAGTGAAACCCATGATAACAGGACCACGCTAAACCTCTGGAACGGACCACTGTCGAATCTTAAGGTATTCATCAAACAGATCAACCACGAAGCATTTTATGTGTAAGAGCGAAACCGATACTTGAACGTAACACATCATCATGAAAGAGTCACGTATGAAAAAGGGTCTTTGGTTGAAGAGCAGGACTCGGGCCCTTTCCTTGGAGACTGGATCTGCTGACACACCATCATGCATTTACATGGAATATCGGAGGCCTTGAAGCAGATGGGGGCAGTACAGAGTACCCACATCCATGGTGACAGTCCAGATCAACAGAAGTGGTACTAGTGTGTTAGACATGATTCAGAAAGCCATTTCTTCCTATAAACAAACAGTGGAAAAGCAAACATTTACTTTACATAAGCCCTGAGTGGATGCGCATTGCTATTCCAAATCCAATTCTGCCGATTATTTCTTGTTGAGGAGAACGGTCAGATCTTGAAGGTATATCATTATCATCACCGTCGTCAGAATCATCAGAATACCAATATTCAAGCGTTTCTCGTTGAAGAGCAGGAGCAGGCCCCTTTCCTTGAAGAGGGGATCCGCTGACACTTACAGCTTGCTGAATGGTGATTCTGAGGAGGATACTCTTTCGATCATCTGGAAAATTTTCCTTGGGCAGAATTGAGTCATAACCTGTCGGATACCCATCAGAGAGAGAAGAGCTTCTGATATGGTAGCTCGAACTTCCAGCAAAGCCGGTTTTAACGCAGTCGTATCTCATGTTACATGTGAACTTGGGTTCCATAACCTCAGGTTGGACGCAGACAATTGAGATGGCATGTCCAACATGCAATAATGACAAGCTGAGCAGGAACAAATATTTGTTCCCGTTGCGTCGCAGAACATGTAAGCCCTGTTGTAAGCGGAGAGACACCGTGTCAGAATCTGGGAGGGTTGTAGACGGAAACTTGTGCTTGTTGGTCAAATGGTCCAGGAGTGCCTCTGTTGGGCCAACGAAAGTACAAGAGGACACTGGGCAGAAGCACCTAAAAGCAGCGCACGCCTTCTCATGTTCTTCTTTCTGGTAGTATGTGACCTTCTCGGTGCATCCGTACATGGCATTGGAGCAAGGAACCTTGACTGACTGGACGACATGTTCCATCCCAAAGCAGCGCTTGAAGGTAGTTTTGATAGAGCATATGTGGCACTTGTTGTGCAGGTGCTTGTCTCCGCATGACGAACATATGAAATGCCCCACATAACACTGTTGAAGAAAAAGGATCAGCTGGGTCCTCGTGAAGATAACTTTACCAGAAATATTTTGTTTTCGAAAGCTACTAAAGTACAAAAAATGATACTGAAGTGTGACACAGAACACTACGGAACAACTGAATATCAAGGATTGGCCTCAAAAACTCCATTTGGAGCCGGGGCTACAGGTAGCCCTTTATCTGGGCTGTGCATGTGCATCGATATGGTGAAATCGGACTATGTATGTGGTGTATTTCACATTTATGTGGCCTTTTTGCCATTTTAGGAAAAACATGAGTGGCACATGTTAGACCAACTGAGCATCCGTCAATGCATCCGCAGGACACACTCTCCCTCTTCCCATAACCAAAATTCAGATTTCTAAACATGGCCTAAAATGTGTGATGCACATTATAATACAATATGTGATGCATATTATAATACAATTAGTATTAAGATTAGCACTAGTTCTTAAGATTTAGATGCCTATACTCTTTAGAATAATCTTGACTAAAAAATTAGTGCCAATGTTAGTAATTTCTGGTTTGTATAGATTTACAAACGCAAATCATTAAAAACATGCACTTGATTATATTTGATTTTAAGTACTAAGACACATGATCACAAGTTACTCCAAAAAAAATCAAATCCAAAAATGGATTCATCACCTAGGCAGAACATCAGTTATAATTAAAATCCATGCTTGCACGGTTACGCACACAATAAAAAACTGCGCCTTCTTTTGATTAAACATCGACAACAACTGCAATCTAATAAACAACCCTGGACCGGACATGAAAAGTACCCAACAATTTAGAAAAAAAAGGAGAAGGGATGCACAAATAAATCTTCAAGAACAGGAAGACTGAACAACAAATTACAGGGGGACAAAATCATATACATAAATAATTTGCAGAGACAAAGAATCAAAGAAACCCTATAATATCAGGGGCTACAAACAGGAAACACTTCTTTCCAAGTAGAACTACATGCAGTGAAAGATACATCAAACCTCTTGTAGCGAGCTTTATCAGAGATGAAATAAAAGCTGAAGAGCTTGAGCTCATAGACAAGTCAAGGGTATGTTCACATTGTAGTGCATTTACCTGGAATATCGGAGGCCTGAGGGGCTCAAAACAGATGGGGCAGTCAAGGGTATCCACCTCCATGGTGACAGTGAGCCTCTTGCCGCTGCTTGCTCCCTCGCGCTGCGCTTTGCCATCCATCGCCAACAGAAAAGGTTCCAGCACTGCTTCCTTGGTGTGCACTGCTAGTATTTTGCAAGATCAATACACGCTGATTAAATTCATGGAACTTGAACTGATACTGGCGTGGTAGGCATGGTTTAGAAATCCTTTATTTTGAAAACAAACAATGGAAAAGCAAACACAAGCAAGAATTAACTTTACAGACTCCCTAACTAACAGAGAGCTGGGTACTGAAATTTCACATCTGTTATTTTTCTTGTTTTGCCAGACAAAATATTTGAGCTAATTTGCAGTAGTAATAGTGTGGTAGCCATGATTTAGAAAGCCTTTCCCCCCCCCTCAAAATTAGCAATTAAAAAGCAGCAAACAAGCAAACATCTACATGCACGCTAATTTGCCGAAAGGTGGAGTACTGCAACTTCAAATCTGTCATTTATTTTTGCTTTGCGACACGAAGTATTGGGTTAATTTGCCTTGGTTGAACTACCTGGTCGCACCTGCGAGTAATCTGACAGTGAAGCAGTAAAAAGAGGAAATTCGTTTCCGATTCAACGTTGGGCAGTGTGACTCCGACCACGGGGACAAGGTTTCGAATGGGGAATGCGGCCGTACCTGAACTACCTGGTTGCCTCGGGATTTATGCACCGCAAGACCTAGTCGCCATTGCCGGTCTCGAGGTCGCCCTTTCCAGACGGCGGCGCCGTCGGAGACGAGATGCCGGCTCCGGTGACACCCTCCTCTGAGGGCTTTCTGCGCCCTTGTCGGCGAGCTCTCCAACGCGCTGATCTGAGCTCGACGGGAGCACGGGAGAGGAGGCGGCGTGCGCTACGGTGGCAGGGTTTTGCAGGGGAGCAGAGCTGAGAGGCGAGAGTGGGAGTGTGGGGGACGAGCAAATTGCACATAACACCAGCCTTTGCTGCAAAAGTTGCACAGAACACAGAAATCAAACACCTTTTGCAGCTAGCCCCAGGTATTCGTCTAATAAGTTGCATATAGCCCAAAACGTTGATTTAGGGACTTAACATGTGGAGTATCTAACATGTGGGACCATGACTATCATACCGTATTTTTATACCATATACGATAATTAAAAAAAGACAGTTGACTATGGTACGACACAAAAAAAATTAAAAGTTGCTCTATTACTTTAGCGGGATTATTCGTGACTGCATATTTGCAATAACATTGTATATGTATATGTTTTCTGTCCACGATTTCTTTTTTACATGTATGGCACGTACCCACACATAAGCTAATTAGCTTGGACAGCTTCGCGCACGTACACGGTACATCCCTCTCCCTATTTCAGCTGAAGAGAAAACAAATGTTTACGCGTACGTGATTACTACATAAGTAACGTCTTATTGAGAGTACTCCGTATCAATCGCGTCAACCTGGATTACACGGTTATGTAAATTATAATTGTCTCGTTAAATATTAGCCATAAATTTTAGATTCAACCATCCAAATAATATTGATGATGTAGATTGTCGTATAATTATGGTACATGGTATAAAATACGGTACAATGATCATGGGCCCACATGCTGTTAAGGCCTTAAATCAACGTTTTGTGCTAGATGCAACTTATTAGACGAAGAACTGGGCTAGCTGCAAAAGGTTTGTGATTTCTGTGTTCTGTGCAACTTTTGCACCAAAGGTTGGTGTTATGTGCAAAAGGTGTTTGATTTCTGTGTTCTCGTGGGGGACTGACCAGCGTTTTTTTTTTTTTGAGACTTGGGGGACTGACCAGCTAGCTCGAGAGTGTGCGTGATGAAGAGAGCGGGCTGGATATGGGCCTTGCCGTCTGGGTTTTGATTGATCCCCTTATTAGAAATTTGCGGGAACGAATCTAAATACTAGTAGGAAATTAATTTCACATTTTCAAATAACGTCCTGTATTCTAGTATACACCCAAATTTTCTGTATATGTTTTAAAAAAAATATCATGTAATTTACTTAATTTGGCCCGCCTTCCGCATATTTCAGACAACAAACATGCTTGGAAATTATTCAACACTTCGTTATTAAGTAAAATTCTATTATTTTTATTTTGTCTCTGAGATCTTCACGACATACACTCATAATTCAGTGTGTCCTTCGGTGAAAAATACATCATTTGGTTTTTTACTCCTCTATTAATATTTCAAATTTTGGAGTCAAAAGTTTTTTGGTTCGAGATGTGTATAACTTGTTTATTTAGACACCAGCGGAAAACATGGCACCTTGTCCAATATTGTTTTTTTGAAAATGGGCAGGTAACATATATGCCTTGGCATGGTATACCTATAGTGATATTGTCACATATTAATACAGTTATTTGCCTTGCTTGAAACAGGATCATACAACAGCCAACTTGTTAAAACCGCAGACATGGTGATCTGTTACAAGTTCATTTATTGCCATCATGTAGTAACACGTTATCATGCTATGCCTCTCGTATTCATATGTATAGATTCAACTTTCTTGAAGGAGTGAAGCAGATTTCAGTTTGAATTCCCATGAGCAGTTTGGTCCATGATGAGAAATTTAAAGTATCAAACAACAGAGAATACAACATTTAGCGAAACTCGACTGATATCTAGTACTACTCCAGATGAAGTTTCAAGAGGAAGTCACAAATTCAACAACATCAAATATCTGATCCGTCAGCGCTCGATTCAAAAACATCTCCCTTCTCCACTCCAGATTCACGTACTGCATCCAACATGAATAGAAACACCAAAAGAGGATGGACTGCACTTCATCGAAAGAACTACGATACTTGCTAGATGTCTGAGATCATAAGGCCTCTCTTAAAATACATGTCCTGAAGCCAAAACAGTGAAACCCGCGAACTACAGAGATTTCACACTAGACCCTTGGACTTTCATACACCGCCCACTCTTTTGAGACTTATGGGTTCACACACATTCCCTTCATCACCATCGATTTCGATGGAAAGCATGATACCCTTCTCATTATCAGATATCTCGTCCTTGGGCAGAATTAAGTTGTACCCCTTTGGTAGCCCATCAGAGAGTGACGAGCTTCTTATCTTGAAACCTGAAGACTGATACTGATAAGAGTCATTAATAGAGCAGCTGCGATAAATTCGGCAGAACTTGAAGTATGTTGCCTTAGGTTGGATGCATATGACGGATATGGCATGCCCAATTGGCTCTATTGCCATGTTGAGCAACAAAATTTGCTTGTCTTCGGTACACAGAACGTGTAAGCCTGGTTGTAAGAACGGCCACTTGTGCTCAGCCGCTGCCCCCCCAAAGTCGCAGCTGGGCTCCGGGCAGAAGCATGGGATGTTTGGGCACACCTCCTCGTGTTCTTCTTTCTGGTAATAGGTGATCATCTGGGTGCATCCGTATTTGGCGTAGGAGCAAGGAACTTTGACCGATTCCATGTGACGCTCCATCCCGAAACAGCGCTTGAAGGTAGTTTCGGAGCATAAGTGACACTTGTTGCGCACGAGCTTCTCACGGCAAGACGAGCATATGAAATGCCCCACAGAACACTGGAATAGGAAGGATTAACTGGGTCAATAATTGAGAATAAATTTTTCCCAGAAATAAAAGCTTAAGCATTATATAGCAGCATGGCAATTAACACCACACAAATATATGCAACTGATCCTTTAGGGGGTAGTTTGGGTACATTCAACATGCTAGCCTGAAAGTTTGGAGTTTGGAAAAATTAGTGATCAACTACGCTACAAAAACAAAATTTCAGTCTCAATGGAACATCGGTTGGCTATAAAATGGTTAGAATTGTTGCTAACATTTTCAGTTTCAATGGAAATATTAGTGGATCAGATTAGCTATGGAAAAAAAAAATCAGCGACCTACATGCTGTCACAAGACAAGTAAATGTATGTTTATTTACCTGGTATATTGGAGGTCTGAGGGGATGAAAGCAGATGGGGCAGTCCAGGGTGTCCATCTCCATGCTGACATTCTGCCTCTTGCCGCTGCTCTCCCCGTCTCGCCGAGCTTCCGCTTGTCTCTTCTTTGAGCTACGAGCTGCCATCGCCACCAACACTTACCAACACTTGAAGTCACGGTACTACCTTGCTTGATGTTGCGATTACAAGCGCCACGGAGCTAAACCTATTAATCAACATGGACAAGAAAAAAATCACACCATTCGGCTTTCCTGTTACACAACATAGAGACACTGAAGTGGTACTGGTGTGCTAGTAAAAAGCTACAAAAGGCTTCATGTTTTGTGTCAAACTTGCGATGGGAACGAAACAATTGAGAGAATGAGCCAAAGATGTGCTAAATTTATTCAAGAATAGCTGTAATTTGATTATGTCTTCCACTTCTCTAGCTAATCCAGTGATGTTGCGCTAATTTCCTGATCAACTCGAGCTAATGAGCAATGAAGTAATCTGACAAGTAAGCAGTAACATGGGAAAACAATTTATTCCAACGGGGATGGGGTAGCTGTTGTGTTGTACCGTCCATCTGTAACGTCCATCACTCACAGCAAAGGCACCATGCATGCATAAGCAAACAGAGGATCTAACAAATCCAGCCTTTACCTCTAGGTTGCAGAAAGACACCTCCTCTAGCAGAGGAAAGACTCCAAATCCTGCAAGAAACACAAAATGAGGTCTGGAAAAGGCCAAATATAAAGTGAGCAAAAAACCCCAATGCCAGCATATGAGAGATCGCCGGCCGCATACATTCGATCAACATCAACGCGTGGCTCAGAAGAACAGCACAAGATGGGGATAGCATCAAACAAAAATGGAAAGATCAGCCGCCGGCAGGGGAAATCAGGCGCCATGGAGCAATAATGCGAGAATGAAAACCCCCGCCGCCCAAAAAATCCCCAATTCCATCACGCAGCAGCCCACGCCGGCGGCATACATCCGAAAACAATACGAAGGGGAAAAGTCCCAATGTAGAAAAAGGCAAGAAGGAGGCGCTCACCGCCGCCGACCAGCCGCCAAGCAAGGAGATGAGCAGCCGGAAGCCGAAACGAAAGTGACGACCCGCTGCGAACTCTAGGACGGAGACCCCGATAGAAAACCAAGACCGAGCCACCGACCACGAAGGGCCCAGAACCAGTTCGACCAAAACGAAACTAGACCCAAAAGTCTACACGACGCTGACACTGGGGGCCCACGCACAGAAGGCCCACACGCCAGCGGGAAAAGTAACAGCATTACCACGCAGTGAAGAAACCGAGCAAAGCGACAGCTGTCGGCGGCAAGAACGCACAAGACACCACCACATCTGCTCGCAGACGAACACGCGTCTGGCACACCATGAAGCCTCACGAATCCATCAGATGGTCTCAACGATAGCCAAGAAAGCCCAACCCCAACGTAATAAAGTTGCAACAAGTAATTCTTTGTCTCGAGTAAATTTGCATTCTCGGTCGTTTTGAACTTACCGTACAAATTTATTTCTGCTAGAAAAACTATCGATGTATTCATCAACTGTTAAACCCAGGCGAAAGCGCGCCCCTACCATCGCCCAGAGTCAAAAAATTCTTGTTATAAAAGACAGTCGTGAAATCGTCGTGCTAATTTCCCTAAAATCAGCGCACCAAAACAACAACAGTCACCGACGAGTAGAAGCATAGATCAAAATGATCCAACATGTAGGCAAAACGTACGCACGAAACATCTTGGCAGAGGGTAGGAGACCGCGGCGACGACGCCTTTAACAGAGTCGACGACAGGAGGCCAGCCACCACCGCCACACACTGACCGTCGTCCTCGCGACACACCTCCGCTTTCCACATATGTCGCCGCCGTGACGGCCCACCTTCACGTGTAGGAGGCCATCGGAGCACACCTATGTATTCACAACAAAAGAGCTTGGTGCCCAGGGAATGGATTCGGTGAATTGAGCGATGCAACCTGTCTTGGAGGACTATTGTCCCTGTGCCAGAGGCTAGTGCAACATGCGACTTATTCGTAGAGTGAAATCTAGGGTGGCATGATTTACTCTGCACAGAGGCGAAGTAGCAAAATCATGAGGTGCTACCAGAGGACATGGAGAACCTATGGCAGAGCTTAGTGCAACATGCGACTTATTGGTAGAGTGAAATCTAGGGTCACATGATTTACTCAGCATAGAGGCGAAGTAGCAAAATCATGAGGTGCGCATTCGTGCCGCTATGACAGGACTGTCGGAGGACATGGACAAGGAGCTCGCCCGATCACGCTATAGTAGAGACCAAGCTGCACAATCGATGGCACACCGAACACATGCGCCGGCACCGTCCAAGTGGGCAATGTGGGCCTCACCGACGAGTAAGCGGTGCGAGGCAGAGAGGTGGGTGTGCTTTGGCTTTGTTGGGGTGAGGGGGGGGGGGGGGGGGGGGGGGGGGGGGTTGATGGACTTCATTTCACTTATAAGTGGGTTGCTGCTAACCTGGAGGGCGTGCTCCGCCATGCCCTCCCCCTTCCCCCCTCCTCCTCCCGGTCCACCACAAAATTTGGGGGCTGACAAAGGATGTTCGGATAAAATGAGCCCACTTTAATACCGATGAGTGATGTGTCGAAGGTTGATTTTTTGTCTAGATACCCAACTGATTACTGATTGATCAGGAAGGCCTTTCACCGAAGACACCATAACCAGCAAAAAGACTTTGTAAGTCGAAAATAGTGTATGCAATGGCTTATACATATATGGCAAACGGTAAAATAAATTGCGTTAATAGTGCAAACAAATTAATTGCACTATGACAATAATTCAGTTCTTCCACAAGATCCAACGGCATTAAGGCCGGCAGGACCGGACACTGTATGATTAACTGCAAAGACAATTACATTGCTATCTGCTAACGGCAAAAGCAAAGTTATTCTTTTCACAACTATTGCCTATAGTGACATGAAAAAAATAGAATAATAGTACGGCTTCCTTGAGTCGAACTCAAAGGAATTTCAAAAGCTATTTGGAGGACTCTAATCTTGTGTTTGGTGCACATGTTGCATTTTCATATTATAGAATCCTGTTCTTATGATTTTCTTTCAACAAGGGGAATATATGAATATCGAATTATTATGAATTTATGATACTAGTACGAGCATTTAAACCCGCCAATCGCAAACAAATGGAGTGTTCCGTGTGGACTGTGACGTTACGGTACAAATTTGACTAGTAACCGGTAGCATTAGCCAACAGCGCCTGCGCTTGCGCCTCATACTTGAATCCTTGGTTCCTAGAATGGTCTGCAGCCCAGACAAAGATGCCGTAGAGCTTGCCCTCGGACTGCAAAGTTCGGCAAGCTTTCAGCGCGGTGTCGACCGGCACCGACGTGTTCATGGCTGCCGTGGTGAAGCTGGCCAGGATGTTGGCTCCCGGGTAGTTGGAGATCTGCTCGTCGAAGAGGCTCACGTATTGCTCTGCGGTGGTGCTCGCGCTGTAGGCGTAGAACTGGAAGTTGACGTAGTCGATGGCGTGCCCGTGCGCCGCCCACAGCGTCCGGTAGTACCGCTGCACGTCGGCGTTCCCGTACGGCGCGATGGACGCGAACCTGATCACGCCGCTGCTCTTGAGCGCCGCCACGAGGCGGCCCGCGCACTCCGCGAAGGTGGCCGGGTCGACCTGAAACTGCTCGTAGTCGATGTCGATGCCGTCCAGGCCGTACCGCCCGATGATGCCCGTCAGCGAGTCCACGGCGTTGCGTACCCAGGTGTCGACGCCGCCGCTGGTCACGTTGAAGAACACGGGCTTGCCCCTCACCGTGGCGCCGCCGAGGCTGACGGCCACGCGGACGTTCGGGTTGCGCCGCTTGACCTCGGCGATGGCAGCCGCGGTGAGCACAGAGTCCTGCCAGAACACGTTGAACCGGCCGTTGGTAGGAGACGGGGATCCGTCGCGGTGGTGTAGTCGATGACGAACGCCAGGATGTAGTCGAACCGGACGCGCGGGTCCACCGGCACGTCCGTGAACCTCACGCCGTTGTAGATGGCGCCGATGTAGTCCCGGAAGAGATTAGAGTTTTCTGCCATTGCTGGAGCGTGGAGATGGAGAACAAGGAGAAGAGCGGCTGCTGCAATTGTAAGCTTTGAGGAGCCCATTGCCATTAATCGGTGGTCACGTTAGCTGCTTGTTTGTTGCAGCTGCAAATTAGGATGCATTTATATATTCTAGCGTACGTGTTTTGAGACTGGCACATGTCAAATTGTCAATGAAGAGTTTTCCCAACAATGGACTTGTTCAGTTGTTCTGCTTCCAAGGTTTGAAAGTAGGAGATCAAGTCAATCTTGATCATCTTTCGATCGGAAGAAGCTGGAATTAGTGTGCTCCTCGACTGCAGATCTTCTTGTAAAGTCAACAACGACGAACTCTTGATTGGCCATGTAGCTAGGTTTAGTCAGTGGCGGATATGGACTTGTTCTGGATGGTAACCAGGAGTACTTTTCTTTTTCTAGACCATGATTATATATGTGTACTGTTGTGTTGACGTTGCAAGTTGCAACTAAGAGCATATGTGTACTAAGACCATCCCCTTCACCGAACCCGGAAAAAAAAACAGGTCGAACCGAGCGGTTTTGCTAGAACGGGGAACCATATGGTCTTTTTTCCCGTCTTGAACTAGGGACATCGAAAACGGTCTTTTGATGATAAGTCCCCAAATTCATTGGTGGTGATCAAGAAGGGCCAAAGTTGAGCGTAAGGTGAGGATAATCGAAAAGCTTTTGGGGCCCAATTGATCATAGGTACCACTTTGATCGAAACTTGGCTGAAACAACAAATCCATGACTTTACCGTCGAGAAGTCGGTTGGGTCTGGCATGTCAGCACTTCTCCGCTATGTGTGTCTACGTGTCAATCGATTAAGCCTTATCCATTGTGCGTTGTCTGAACAAAATCCGAAATTAACTCCCCTCTTCATGAACCCTAGCCCGATGATGGCATAGAGAGGAATGTGGGGTGACAGAATGTTGACTTGCCGGTGACTCCTAGTGAAATCGTATATGTTGCTCATCTGGTTGATGCTCTTAATGTATTTTTCTTTGAGCTCCAATCAAGAGGTTGAACTTACAGTTTAGGTATGTACAAGTTGAGAACTCTAGTGAGCTGATCGAGCTTTGGGAGACCTTTTCAGTTCGTCGTGAGTTTTACCTGCTTGCTACGATTCAAGATGTTGCACGTCCGTCCAGATGTTGTAGGTAAACCTGTTGCTGCTGATGTTCAACTTTCTGCATTTTTTGCCGCTTCTTCTACTCGACCAGCTTCTGCAGCTTACCGAATCAGTTGTTACTTCTTCTGTTCGAGCTGCTTCTGCAGCTTACCGAATCAGTTGTTGCTTCTTCTATTCGACCTGCTGCTGCTTCTGTTCAACCATTTGCTCCTCCTAATGAACCTTTAATGTTCAAAATTGTCTGCAATATCGAGCAATACACGCAAACTTGACGATGACACTAAAATGGTTGTGGAGACTCAACAGTTTGGGTATTGGGTAAACTTTGCTTAGTTTGGCTCCTTTATTTTTTTTTGAAATTTTTCACTGAATGTACCTGTTTGAAAATTAATCTCAAAATTTCCAATCAAGTCGTAGTTGGGTCTTTGCTCTTCTTTTTCCACAACAATACTCAAATTGATTGTCTTGAAGAAGTAAACTTTCATTACTCTTCATTTCTGTATACTTATTTTTTTGTTCAAAAAGTTTACGACCTTTTAATTTAAGCCCTACAGAAAAGATGGCATGGTATCCAATACATATTTCTAGAAAAAATTAGCAAGTATATATGCCGGTATAGTACCTCATATAGGTACATGGTAACACATTTCTCTCTGTTTCGAACATGAAACAGTATCGTACAAGAGTCAACTGGTCAAAAGTGCAGCCATGATAAACTGTTTCAGTTCAAGTACTTGCCATCATATAGTGCCTTGTGGTATTCTTATCATCTTATGCATAGCTTTGTCTTTGTGCATAATGCATCATACGTTCTTAAAAACTGAAGCAGTTTGGTGCATGACAGGTATTTTGAACCATCAAACACCACAGATTACATCATTCAGTGAAAATCGTCAATTCAGTCCTCCCGATGCAGTTTCAAGAGGATGTCACAGATTCAACAACATGAAGCATCTGACGCTGCAACTGCTGGTTCAGGAAATATCACTTCTCTACAATTTCATTATAGCACCATGAACGGAAACACCAAAAGAGAATGAACTGCACTTCATCCAAACTACTACGATATTAGGGAGTCTGAGGTCATAAAGTCTGTTACTAACATGTATGTTCTGAAACCAAAACAGTGAAACCCGTGAACATTGGAAATCCCACACTACCTTGCACTTTTATACACCACCCACTGGTTTGAGACTTATGGGCTGACGCGCCTTCCCTCCAGCATCTTTAACGTTGATTGAAAACTCGATACCGTTTCCATCATCAGGTACCTCGTCCTTGGGCAGAATTACATTATACCCCTTCGGTAGCCCATCAGACAGTGACGAGCTTCTTATCTTGTAAACTGAGGTCTGGAAATAGCCGGTCGTAGAGTGGCTGCACGTCATTTGACATTCGAACTTGGACTTCGTTGCCTTAGGTTCGATGCACACAACAGAGATGGCATAGCCAAATGGCTCTAGAGCCAGGTTGAGTAACAAAATTTCCCTCTCTTTGGTACACAGAACGTGTAAGCCTGGTTGTGCGTGGAACTCAACATCTCTGGCATATTTGATGGTTGTAGACGGCCACTTGTGCTGGGAGGTGAAATGGTCAAGGAGGGCGGCTGTTGGCCCCCCAAAGCCACAGCCGGACTCCGGGCAGAAGCATGAGACGTTCGGGCACACCTTCTCATGTTCTTCTTTCTGGTAGTAGGTGAGCTTCTGGCTGCATCCGTACTTGGCGTTGGTGCAAGGAACCATGATCGATTCCAAGAGATGTTCCATCCCTAAACAGCGCTTGAAGGTAGTTTCGACAGAGCACAAGTGACACTTGTTGCGCACGAGCTTGGGGCGGCAAACCGAGCATATGAAATGTCCCACAGAACACTGTGGAATAGGAAGCATTAACAGGGTCTTAATGTGAGAATAACTTTTGTAACAGAAAAAAAAAGGGTGAAGAACTATACAGCAACATGACAAGTTAGTATCGCACAAATTTATGCGACTGCTCCTTTAGCGGATGGTTTGGGTACATTCAACATGCTAGTCTGCAGGTTTGGTGTTTTGAACTCACAGTGTGATCGATACATTAGCGAGACTCCGAGGAAGGCAGACCGAACTTAATATTGTTAGAGAGGTCTATCATCCGCCCTTGATCTATACCCTACTATGGAACAACTGAGGACAAGAAAATAGTGTAGATTGTTGCTAAAAGTTTCAGTCTCAGATCAAAATATAAGTGACCAAATTCTCTACGTATTCAAAGTTCCAGTGACCATAGCTACTCCGTTGCATGCTGTCACAAGAAACTGTCTCTTACCAAGCTGCATTGTATCCAAAGGTAGAATGATCAGAGTTTTCTATTTTACCTTAGCTTTAGGATTTACGGAAGACAAGTAAATATATGCACACGTACCTGGTATATCGGAGGTCTGAGGGGATGGAAGCAGACGGGGCAGTCCAGGGTCTCCATCCCCATGGTGACATTCTGCCTCTTGCCGCTGCTCTCTCCCTCTCGCCAAGCTTGAACTCGTCTCTTGTAAGAGGTACCACCTTCCATCGCCACCAACCCTCAAAGTTACTAGTACTGCCTTGCTTGATGTTACTGCTGGTGCCGCAGAGCTCCAAACCTCACAAATCTGTTTTCCTGTCACACAACATATACCGATAAGAGTCAGTGAAGTGATACTGGTGCACTAGACACAAGCTAGAACAGGGTTCATGTTTTGTGCCAAACTAGCATTGGAAAAGCAACAGTTGATAGCCAAGCGCACTAAAGATGTGCGGAATTTGTTCATGAATGGCTGTAATTTGTTCCTCTTCCTTCACTTTTCTAGGTCAGTGAAAAGGAAAGTCCAATCTGCTTGGAGCTACTTTCTTGATACATTCAGTAGAGTGCGGGCTATATGAAAGTAATCTGATAAATGAGCAGTAAAAGGAAGCGATTTATTCCGCTGGAATGGCTTTTTGATCGAAACAAACAGCCTCACAAATCCGTTTCCTGTTCCACAACAAACACTGGTAAGAGCCCCTACAGGTGATACTGGTGTGCTGGGCACAAGCAAGAATAGGCTTCATGCTTTGTGTCGACCCAGACCCAAACGCATTATGGATGTGCTACATTTATTCATCAATCGCGGTAATTTGTTCCTCTCTTCCACTTTTCTAGTTCAGTGGCAAGGAATGTCTGAGCTAAATTGCGCTAAATTCTTGATCAATTCAGTAGCGGACAAGCTATATGCAAGCAATGTGACAAAGAAGAAGTAAAAGGAAGCAATTTAACTCCGTTGTTGTACCTGAAAAACCCTGGCCTTCCCAACCCGATGTTTACTGCACTTCTAGACCACTGCTCAGTAGTCACAATGGCCGGCCTCGAGGACGTTGTCTCCTGATGGCGTAGCAATGAGCGATGAGGCCGACGCCTCGCCGGCGACCCCTTTCCTGGGCTGCTCCTCCGAGGGGAAGAAGGGTCGAAGGAGGCTGCTGCTTCGCTGCCGGCGAGCCCTCCGCTGGGACCTCCCGCACGTGAGTCGATCTGAGCTCGACGAGAGCAGAGGGCGTGGCGACGGCGGCAGGGTTGGGCGGCGAAGTGGAAACTGGCCAGGGCAGGCGGTGTGGTGTGTCGGGTCGGAGGGGAACCAGGTGGGCTGGATATGGGCCTGGGTTTTAGGACAGTCGTTTCAAGTGAACAAATTTCACCAACTCCACGGCCTGGCAAGAGACTGGCCAGGGCAGGGAATTTTTTTAAATAATATATATTTTTAAAAATTGTCGAGTAGCACACGTTTTGAATCAATTTCAAAAGTAGCATGCCGTCGTAACGCCGAAAGTCTGGTTTCGTCGGGGACCGTGCCGACCTGCATGTCCGGGCGCGTCGACCAGGCTGGGCCACGGCCGTGGCGTTGCCGAAAGGCTGTTTCGGCGCAGGCCAAGCCGAAACCTGCAGGATAAGAATTAACGTCCGACTCGTCCTCTTCTTCATCTCGTTCTCCTCTTACTGTTCTTCCTTTGTTCTTCTGTTTGGAGCAAGAGCACCATTGATTCTTGCCCCCAAAAAATCCCTCTATGTGCACATATTTAGGCGACACAAGAGGAGGGTTGGGGCATCCCGATCTGTTGATGGGATAGCTCGTTGTGGAGACATTTTTGGGTGTGGAGGTGGAGCAATGTTGGGCAACAATGGTGGATAGTGGTGGTGTAGGCTGGTGTTGGGGAAGCAGGAGGCGTGGTGTAGTACGTGGTGATGTTAGATGGACGCGAAACTCTCTATTCTGCCCTTATCAGCAGGCTTTCGGCTCTAGTCGTAAGGAAACAACGACTTTCGGCACGGGCACTGACGAAAGACACGTTTCGGTGCTAGCAGTGCCAAACTCGCGCTTTCGGCAATATTTGTGCCGATGGCACGCTACATTTGGAGTTGGCTAAAAATGTACGCTACATCTCAAATAAGTTTTAAAAAAGTTATTATTTTAAAAAATCTGGCAGGCACGATTGTGGGTACTACAAACGGATACTACCTCCGTTCCAATGAATAAGGACTATATTATTTTTGAAAAGTCAAACTATGTGAAGTTTGACCAAGTCTTTTGAAAAAATTATGAACATGTACAATACAAAATAAACATGGTAGGATGCATCATGAAATATATTTTCACATGATATTCATATAATATTCTAGTTGTTGATAAGTTTTTCAAAAAGTTTGGTCAAACTTTACTTAGCTTGACTTTTTCAAAAAAATATAAGACTTATTCATTGGAATAGAGGGAGTACGTACCAGGAGCACAATAGCAAAATGAAATACATAGAGCTGTTATAAAAGAAGTAAAAGATAGAGAGCCCACAGCACACATAAAAACTGGGGCGAATAGATCAGGTACTACATCTTTTCACGCTATTCACTGGAGAACGACATCGTTCGATGAAATAGCTCAGAGGTGACAGTTGGAACGGCCCAAATAGCGACGGCCCGATACAGCTCTTTAAGCCCTTAAACGGAAGGAAACTGTCAGCTTCAATTTGGATTATGTGAGCTGGGCTGTTAGAACGCGGGACCCACCAGGCGACCGTTGGTACGCGGGACCCACTGTGGGCCAACTGAGACAGGGACCCACCACTTATCCACGTCAACCTTATCCATTTATAAAGAGGCAGAGTGAGCCCCGCTCCCGTGGTCCTGCCCTGCCCCCGACATTATCGTTGCCTCTCTTCCTCTGTTCTTCCGCGCACCTTCTTCTTCCTCTTCTCCGGCAACGGTCCACGGTGGCGGCGGCGAAGGATGTCGAGCTCCGCTTCTGGCTCCAGAAGTCATGGCCGCGTTATGGAGAAGTCCCGATGACTACATGCCCGGACTGCCCTCGCCTAGATCCACTTAAGCGCTTGATATGTGTGCGCTCGACGAGGGGCAATGTCGGTCGGGAATTTGTCAAATGCGAGAGCGCCCCGCATCGGGGGAAGGATGGGAAGGTAGGGTTTGTCCTGATTTGTCTCGATTTGGCCTGAATTTGATTTTGCACCATGGATTTGGAAATTAGTGTTTTCGTTCCCCTTTTCAGGATTTGGCGTAATGCGGCTATTTTGTGTGGATGGACAAGTACATTCGGGATCGAGGGCTTCAAGTTGAATTGCTGCCCCCAATTCAGGGGCCCCCAATCCAGGAGGCTGCCATCTCGTCTACTGTGGAGGAGGAGATCTCATACAGAGCCGGTCGTCCTCCATTGGAGGAGGATGTTTTGGTGAATAGGGAGTTGCAGAAATTGAACAAGCAGTTGAAGAAGCAGTTGAGCCAGCTTGTGGAATTGAAGAAGCAGTCAAACATGATGGCCGGAGCATTTTATGTGTGTATCATTGCCATTTATTTGGTGTATCTTTGTCGTTCAAATTAGAAATTTCGATTTAGGAGTTGGGGATTTCAATTTAGGAGTTGTTTGTCTTATGAATAATGTTATGATTCGACTAAATTAGCTCTGAAATCAGTTAACACCTCGAACAGGTTCAGTTAGCCATTTCCGAAATAGAAAAACCGACAAGTTCATGGGCCCGTTGTTGGGCCAAGCCGTCAGTGCTCGCTTAAAATAGGTGCAGGGAAAAAAAGAATTTCATGTTGTTGGGCCCGTTGCTGGACCTGTTGTTGGGCCAAGCCTTTGTTGGACCGAAACAATGGTTTAAATGAAATATTGTTTGTGTTGGCTCAATAAATGACGTGTCAAGTTAAAAGAAATGTCTAATTGGATGTGTACATGGAAGTGGTTTTTTTATAGTTCTATGAAATGACTCCATATTGGTCACGGACACTATATTTGTGCACTAGATGTTAACCCTAAAGTTTGAGTTCATTTGGAGAAGGTTAAAAAATTGCTCGGATTAGAAATGAGGCTGTTTGGGCTACCTTTCGGGCTCTTTTTAGAACAAGGAAGATTTTGCATGAACTTTCTTTTCACAAACATAACGACATAAGATTAATAAAATGCAAGTAGCCTTACACGACTAGCACACTTATAACGTGTGCCCTCTTACAACCTACGAGAAATAAACTAGCATGGAAATAAATAAACATGGAAATAAGCCCGAAATAAACTAAGGGGCCCTAAACTAAGAGTTCTCCTTTACTTCTCCTTGGCCTTCTCCTGGGCTCCTCCTTGGCTCCTCCTTGGTGGCTCACTCGTCGTCCTCGTCGTCCTCGTAGGGGAGGCCGTGGATGGTGCCCCGGTAGTGGAAGATGTCGGTGGAGTCCGTGAAGACGTTGAACGCCGTGAATGCGATGTACTCGCACCCATACCAAAACGCTGCGTCGAAGCGGTTGGTGAAGGTGACGTAGTAGATGATGACGAGGCCGCCATCATGTAACTCCTCGAGCCGGTACATGGGCGGCCCGCCAGGAGGGAGCTGGCGGAAGCCGGACGAGAGGAAGAACTCCGCTAGAGCCCTTGCGCCCCTTGATACGTCTCCAACGTATCCATAATTTCTGCTGTTCCATGCTTATATTATACCATTTGCTACATGTTTTATATACACTTCGTATCACTTTTATGCATTTTCTGGGACTAACCTATTAACAAGATGCCACAGTGCCAGTTCCCTGTTTTCTGCTGTTTTTGGTTTCAGAAAGTTACTTCTGGAAATATTCTCGGAATTGCACGAAACAAAAGGCCAGGTCCCTATTTTTCCAGCACGTACACGGAGTCCGAAGGAGAGACGAAGAAGAGCCACGAGGTGGCCAAACCACCAGGTGGCGCGGCAGTGGGCCCAGCCGCGCCTGGAGGTGGTTTGGGCCCCTCGGGGGTCCGCCGACATCGCCCCTTCGCCTATTTATTCCCCGAGACGCGAAAACCCTAAAACACCGAGCCTTTCATCCAGAACATATTCGCTGCCGCCGCCGTCGTCAACCCTAACTCGGGGGGTTCCTGAAGCTCTTCCCGGCACCCTGCCGGAGAGGGGAATCATCACCGGAGGGCTCTACATCGCCATGCCCGCCTCCGGAGTGATGCGTGAGTAGTTCATCCTTGGACTATGGGTCCATAGCAGTAGCTAGATGGTTGTCTTCTCCACTTGTGCCATCATGTTTAGATCTTGTGAGCTGCCTATCATGATCAAGATCATCTTATTGTAATGCTACATGTTGTGTTTGCTGGGATCTGACTTATATTGATACCTATGTGGAGCTGAATATTATATTATCATGTCTATGTCATTTGTGATCTTGCATGCTCTCCGTTACTTGTTGAAGCCTTGGCCACGTGAATACTTGTAACTCCAAGAGGGGGTATTTATGCATGATAGTTGGGTTCAACCTCTATTTAACCTGGGATAGTGACAGCAAGTTCTAAGGTTGTAGATGTGTTGTTGCCACTAGGGGTAAAACAGCAATGCTTTATTCAAGGATGAATGTATTGTTTACATTACGCACATTACTTAATGCAATTGTCTGTTGCTTGCAACTTAATACTGGAAGGGGTACGGATGTTAACCGGAAAGTGGACTATTTAGGCATAGATGCATGCTGGATAGCGGTCTATGTACTTTGTCGTAATGCCCAAATGAATCTCATAGTAGACACCACAGCTCACACATGCATGTTATATGCACTTATCAATTGTCAATTGCCCAGCTGTAATTTGTTTACCCAGCATGTTAGTTATCTTATTGGAGAGACACCACTAGTGAACTGTGGACCCCGGTCCATTCTTTTACATCTGAAATACAATCTACTGCAATCATTGTTCTCTACTGTTTTATGCAAACAAACATCATCTTCCATTCGATACGTTTAACCCTTTGTTTTCAGCAAGCCGGTGAGATTGACAACCTCACTGTTAAGTTGGGGCAAAGTAGTTTGATTGTGCTGTGCAGGTTCCACGTTGGCACCGGAATCCCTGGTGTTGCGCCGCACTACACTCCTCCACCAACACCTTCGAAGCAAACCTCGTTTTCCTACTGGTCCGATTAAACCTTGGTTTCATACTGAGGGAAAACTTACTGCTGCACTCATCATACCTTCCTCTTGGGGTTCCCAACTGACGTGTGACGTACAAGCAATTGTTTCTGGCACTATTAACCTAGAGCCACCAACAACGTTTTCTGGCGCCGTTGCCGGGGAAAACAGAATTGCTTCTGCAAGGGGAGTCTCTCACACCCAATCTCTTTACTTTGTTATTTGTCTTGCTTAGTTTATTTTTATTTTGTTTTGTTTGCTTTCTCTATATCAAAAACACAAAAAAATTAGTTACTTGTCTTGCTAGTTTATTTTTATTTTGTTTTGTTTGCTTTCTCTATATCAAAAACACAAAAAAATTAGTTACTTGTTTATTCAGTTTTTTTGTTTTTCAAAATGAATACTCCTGAGAACACTAAGTTGTGTGACTTCACTAGCACAAACAACAATGATTTCATATGCACTCCTATTGCTCCACCTGCTTCTACAGCAGAATTTTATGAAATTAAACCTGCTCTATTAAATCTTGTTATGAAAGAGCAATTTTCTGGTGTTAGTACTGATGATGCTGCTGCCCATCTTAATAACTTTGTTGAACTTTGTGAAATGCAAAAGTATAAGGATATGGATGGGGATATTATAAAACTGAAACTTTTTCCTTTCTCCTTGAGAGGAAGAGCTAAAGAATGGTTGCTTTCTTTGCCTAGAAATAGTATTAATTCTTGGACAAAATGCAAAGATGCTTTCATAGGGAAATATTATCCTCCTGCTAAGATTATATCCTTGAGAAGTAGCATTATGAATTTTAAACAACTTGATAATGAACATGTTGCTCAAGCTTGGGAAAGAATGAAATCTTTGGTGAAGAATTGTCCCACTCATGGACTGACTACTTGGATGATCATCCAAACCTTTTATGCAGGATTAAATTTTTCCTCAAGGAACTTATTGGATTCAGCCTCTGGAGGAACCTTTATGTCCATCACTTTAGGTGCAGCAACAAAGCTACTTGATGATATGATGATCAACTATTCCGAATGGCACACCGAAAGAGCTCCTCAAGGTAAGAAGGTAAATTCTGTTGAAGAAACCTCCTCTTTGAGTGATAAGATTGATGCTATTATGTCTATGCTTGTGAATGGTAGATCTCATGTTGATCCTAATAATATTCCTTTAGCTTCATTGGTTGCTCAAGAAGAGCATGTTGATGTAAACTTCATTAAAAACAACAACTTCAACAACAATGCTTATAGGAATAATTTTGGTAGCAACAATTATAAGCCTTATCCTTCAAATGGTTATGGTAATTCTTATGGTAATTCCTACAGCAACAATAGAAGTGTGTCCTCTGATCTTGAAGCTATGCTTAAAGAATTTATTAGCACACAAAAAGCTTTCAATAAAACTGTTGAGGAAAAGTTTGAAAAAATTGATGATCTTGTCTCTAAAGTTGATAGTCTTGCTCATGATGTTGAAATTCTAAAACTGAAAGTTATGCCTAATGAAGTTAAAGATATTAAGTCATTTGCTACAGCAAATGCCATCCAAGTTCGAATTGATAATAATATTAGGATGTTGGCTGAATTGCATGCTAGGTGGGAAAAAGAGGAAGAACTTGAAAAAGAGAATAGTATAGTTAGAGTTTGTACTATCACCACCACTAGTAATGCTAATGTTTCACATGCTAGTAAACCTCCTACTATTGATGGTAATGTTATTGGTGTTGATAATGTCTCTACTACTTCTGCTAAGCGTTTGAAATTGCCTAAAACTGCTGAAACTTTTTCTGATAAAAGTGCTGAAATTTTTCAAACTATTGGAGACAATGGTTCCACCACCATTGACAATAATGATTTTGATTTTGATGATTGTAACATCTCTGAAGTTATTATGTTCTTGCAAAAATTAGCTAGAAGTCCCAATGCTAGCACAATTAATTTGGCTTTTACAAAGCATATTACAAATGCTCTTTTGCAAGCTAGGGAGGAGAAGTTGAAACTTAAAGCTTCTATTCCTAGGAAATTAGAAGATGGTTGGGAACCCATCATTAAGGTAAAGGTGAATGATTTTTATTGCAATGCCTTGTGTGATCTTGGTGCAAGTGTTTCAGTTTTGCCCAAGAAGCTTTATGATATTCTTGATTTGCCACCTTTGGAACATTGTTATTTGGATGTTTTTCTCGCTGATAATGCTATGAAGAAACCTTTGGGGCGAGTTAATGATGTTTTTATTACGGTAAAAGATAACCTTGTCCCCGTTGATTTTATTGTTATGGATATTGAATGCAATGCATCTTGTCCTATTGTTTTGGGAAGACCTTTTCTTCGAACTGTTGGTGCCATCATTGATATGAAAGAAGGTAATATAAGGTACCAATTTCCTCTCAAGAAAGGTATGGAACACTTCCCTAGGAAGAGAATGAAGTTACCTTTTGACTCTATTGTTAGAGCAAGTTATGATGTTGATGCTTCTTCTCTTGACAACACTTGATTTTCACTTTCTGCGCCTAGCTGAAAGGCGTTAAAGAAAAGCGCTTATGGGAGACAACCCATCGTTTTTATTTGCTGTTATTTTTGTTTTCTTTGAGTCAAGGATTTTTGTTACTTCTGTAGCAACTCCTTTGTATCTTTATTTTATCGCAATGTTGTGCCAAGTAAAGTTCTATATTGAAAGTTGATGCAAGATTTGGATTTCTGCGCAGTGACAGATTTTTAGCTGTCACGGATTTGAGCTTATCTCCCTGTAGAAAATTCAAAAAATTCTGAGAAAAATCACGCATATTCCTGAGATATGTACGCAACTTTCATTATTTTAGGCCAGATCCATCTGAGCAACTTAAGTGCCTCGAAAAAATTCGTCATTCCAGACTGTTCTGTTTTTGACAGATTCTGCCTTTTGTTTTGCATTCGCTCTTTTACTGTGTTTGTGTGGATTTCTTTGCTCCACAAAGCATTGGTGGCTGTAGCTAATGTCCAGAAGCTTTGGGATTGATTGTATCATTACAGAATATGAGAATTTTTGATTATGCACTAACCCTCTAATGAGAACTGTCTTGAGTTTGGTGTGAAGGAAGTTTTCAAGGATCAAGCGAGAAGGGTGATATTATGTGATCAAGAAGAGTGAAAAGCCTAAGCTTGGGGATGCCCCCGTGGTTCATCCCAACCATATTCAGAGAGACTCAAGCGTCTAAGCTTGGGGATGCCCAAGGCATCCCCTTCTTCATCAACAAACTTATCAGGTCATCTCTAGTGAAACTATATTTTAATTCTTTCACATCTTATGCGCTTTACTTGGAGCGTCTGTGTGTTTTTATTTTTGTTTTTGTTTGAATAAATTCGGATCCTAGCAATCCTTGTGTGGGAGAGAGACACGCTCCGCTTTTTCATGTGAATACTCATGTTCTTCACTTATATTTGTTGAGTATTCTTAACTAGCTACTGCAGTGCTTTTAGCTCCTGTTTTTCATGCATCTCTTCGAGCTGTTAGCACTTGTTTATAAATACTCTCTTGCTGCATTATATTATCATTTGGAGAGTTTATGTTTAATTAAATTATTGGTGTTTGTTTGGAAGAAAGAAAATGCTACATGTAGTAGTTGGTATTGGAAAAGACATATGCATTCTTGTAGATCATTGTCTTGTTTTGATTTGATGCTTTGCAATTGTTTTGAGCTCTCAAGTAGATCATGTTTAAGCTCTTGCATCATGTAGTTAAAGCCTAGTAGTGGAGAACTACCGTAGAGCTTGTTGAGACTTGGGATGCATATTTGTTCTCTCTAAGGTCTAGATATTTTCTGGTAAAATGTTTGAGCAACAAGGAAGACAGTGTAGAGTCTTATAATACTTGCAATATGTTTTTATGTGATTCTTGCTGTACCGGTTTATACTTGTGTTTGCTTCAAACAACCTTGCTAGCCTAAACTCTGTACTGAGAGGGAATGCTTCTCGTGCATCCAAAACTTGAGCCAAAACCCATGCCATTTGTGTCCACCATACCTACCTACTATGTGGTATTTCCTGCCATTCCAAGTAAATATTTCATGTGCTACCTTTAAACTATTCAAAACTTTATTACTCCTTATTTGTGTCAATGTTTTATAGCTCATGAGGAAGTATGTGGTGTTTTATCTTTCAATCTTGTCATTTACTTCTGACAGACTTTCACCAATGGACTAGTGGCATATACATCCGCTTATCCAATAATTTGCAAAAAGAGCTGGCAACGGGGTGCCCAGCCCCAATTAATTACAACTTTCATTAATAATTCTCTTCACATGTTTTGCCCTGATTTATCAGTAAGCAACTTAATTTTGCAATAGACACTCCTCCATGGTATGTGAATGTTGGAAGGCACCCGAGGATTCGGTTAGCCATGGCTTGTGTAAGCAAAAGGTTGGGAGGAGTGTCATCTATAAAGAAACTAAAATACATGTGTAAACAAAAGAGAAGAGGGATGATCTACCTTGCTGGTAGAAATAACGTCCTTCATGGGAGCCGCTCTTTGAAAGTCTGGTTGACAAGGGGGTTAGAGTGCCCACTACCATTCGTTGACAACAACAAACACCTCTCAAATACTTATTTTGTGCTCTCTATATGCTTTCGAAAACTTAAAAAGCTCTAGCACATGATTTAATCCCTGCTTCCCTCTGCGAAGGGCCTATCTTTTACTTTATGTTGAGTCAGTTTACCTACTCCTTTCTATCTTAGAAGCAAACACTTGTGTCAACTTTGTGTGCATTGATTCTTACATATTTACTTATTGCACTTGTTATATTGCTTTATGTTGACAACTATCCATGAGATATACATGTTACAAGTTGAAAGCAAATGCTGAAACTTAATCATCCTTTGTGTTGCTTCAATGCCTTTTACTTTGAATCTATTGCTTTATGAGTTACCTCTTATGCAAAACTTTTTGATGCTTGTCTTGAAAGTACTATTCATGAAAAGTTTTTGCTTATATGATTCATTGTTTACTCTTTATCTATTTGTTAGCAAACTATAGATCATTGCTTTGAGTCACTTCATTCATGACATGAGCCTTGCAATATATTGATCAAGATTGTGTGAAAGCATGTCTCCTCAGAAATTATTTGTTGTTATCGTTTTACCTACTCGAGGACGAGTAGAACTAAGCTTGGGGATGCTTGATACGTCTCCAACGTATCCATAATTTCTGCTGTTCCATGCTTATATTATACCATTTGCTACATGTTTTATATACACTTCGTATCACTTTTATGCATTTTCTGGGACTAACCTATTAACAAGATGCCACAGTGCCAGTTCCCTGTTTTCTGCTGTTTTTGGTTTCAGAAAGTTACTTCTGGAAATATTCTCGGAATTGCACGAAACAAAAGGCCAGGTCCCTATTTTTCCAGCACGTACACGGAGTCCGAAGGAGAGACGAAGAGAGCCACGAGGTGGCCAAACCACCAGGCGCGGCAGTGGGCCCAGCCGCGCCTGGAGGTGGTTTGGGCCCCTCGGGGGTCCGCCGACATCGCCCCTTCGCCTATTTATTCCCCGAGACGCGAAAACCCTAAAACACCGAGCCTTTCATCCAGAACATATTCGCTGCCGCCGCCGTCGTCAACCCTAACTCGGGGGGTTCCTGAAGCTCTTCCCGGCACCCTGCCGGAGAGGGGAATCATCACCGGAGGGCTCTACATCGCCATGCCCGCCTCCGGAGTGATGCGTGAGTAGTTCATCCTTGGACTATGGGTCCATAGCAGTAGCTAGATGGTTGTCTTCTCCACTTGTGCCATCATGTTTAGATCTTGTGAGCTGCCTATCATGATCAAGATCATCTTATTGTAATGCTACATGTTGTGTTTGCTGGGATCTGACTTATATTGATACCTATGTGGAGCTGAATATTATATTATCATGTCTATGTCATTTGTGATCTTGCATGCTCTCCGTTACTTGTTGAAGCCTTGGCCACGTGAATACTTGTAACTCCAAGAGGGGGTATTTATGCATGATAGTTGGGTTCAACCTCTATTTAACCTGGGATAGTGACAGCAAGTTCTAAGGTTGTAGATGTGTTGTTGCCACTAGGGGTAAAACAGCAATGCTTTATTCAAGGATGAATGTATTGTTTACATTACGCACATTACTTAATGCAATTGTCTGTTGCTTGCAACTTAATACTGGAAGGGGTACGGATGTTAACCGGAAAGTGGACTATTTAGGCATAGATGCATGCTGGATAGCGGTCTATGTACTTTGTCGTAATGCCCAAATGAATCTCATAGTAGACACCACAGCTCACACATGCATGTTATATGCACTTATCAATTGTCAATTGCCCAGCTGTAATTTGTTTACCCAGCATGTTAGTTATCTTATTGGAGAGACACCACTAGTGAACTGTGGACCCCGGTCCATTCTTTTACATCTGAAATACAATCTACTGCAATCATTGTTCTCTACTGTTTTATGCAAACAAACATCATCTTCCATTCGATACGTTTAACCCTTTGTTTTCAGCAAGCCGGTGAGATTGACAACCTCACTGTTAAGTTGGGGCAAAGTAGTTTGATTGTGTGTGCAGGTTCCACGTTGGCACCGGAATCCCTGGTGTTGCGCCGCACTACACTCCTCCACCAACACCTTCGAAGCAAACCTCGTTTTCCTACTGGTCCGATTAAACCTTGGTTTCATACTGAGGGAAAACTTACTGCTGCACTCATCATACCTTCCTCTTGGGGTTCCCAACTGACGTGTGACGTACAAGCAATTGTTTCTGGCACTATTAACCTAGAGCCACCAACAACGTTTTCTGGCGCCGTTGCCGGGGAAAACAGAATTGCTTCTGCAAGGGGAGTCTCTCACACCCAATCTCTTTACTTTGTTATTTGTCTTGCTTAGTTTATTTTTATTTTGTTTTGTTTGCTTTCTCTATATCAAAAACACAAAAAAATTAGTTACTTGTCTTGCCTAGTTTATTTTTATTTTGTTTTGTTTGCTTTCTCTATATCAAAAACACAAAAAAATTAGTTACTTGTTTATTCGTTTTTTTGTTTTTCAAAATGAATACTCCTGAGAACACTAAGTTGTGTGACTTCACTAGCACAAACAACAATGATTTCATATGCACTCCTATTGCTCCACCTGCTTCTACAGCAGAATTTTATGAAATTAAACCTGCTCTATTAAATCTTGTTATGAAAGAGCAATTTTCTGGTGTTAGTACTGATGATGCTGCTGCCCATCTTAATAACTTTGTTGAACTTTGTGAAATGCAAAAGTATAAGGATATGGATGGGGATATTATAAAACTGAAACTTTTTCCTTTCTCCTTGAGAGGAAGAGCTAAAGAATGGTTGCTTTCTTTGCCTAGAAATAGTATTAATTCTTGGACAAAATGCAAAGATGCTTTCATAGGGAAATATTATCCTCCTGCTAAGATTATATCCTTGAGAAGTAGCATTATGAATTTTAAACAACTTGATAATGAACATGTTGCTCAAGCTTGGGAAAGAATGAAATCTTTGGTGAAGAATTGTCCCACTCATGGACTGACTACTTGGATGATCATCCAAACCTTTTATGCAGGATTAAATTTTTCCTCAAGGAACTTATTGGATTCAGCCTCTGGAGGAACCTTTATGTCCATCACTTTAGGTGCAGCAACAAAGCTACTTGATGATATGATGATCAACTATTCCGAATGGCACACCGAAAGAGCTCCTCAAGGTAAGAAGGTAAATTCTGTTGAAGAAACCTCCTCTTTGAGTGATAAGATTGATGCTATTATGTCTATGCTTGTGAATGGTAGATCTCATGTTGATCCTAATAATGTTCCTTTAGCTTCATTGGTTGCTCAAGAAGAGCATGTTGATGTAAACTTCATTAAAAACAACAACTTCAACAACAATGCTTATAGGAATAATTTTGGTAGCAACAATTATAAGCCTTATCCTTCAAATGGTTATGGTAATTCTTATGGTAATTCCTACAGCAACAATAGAAGTGTGTCCTCTGATCTTGAAGCTATGCTTAAAGAATTTATTAGCACACAAAAAGCTTTCAATAAAACTGTTGAGGAAAAGTTTGAAAAAATTGATGATCTTGTCTCTAAAGTTGATAGTCTTGCTCATGATGTTGAAATTCTAAAACTGAAAGTTATGCCTAATGAAGTTAAAGATATTAAGTCATTTGCTACAGCAAATGCCATCCAAGTTCGAATTGATAATAATATTAGGATGTTGGCTGAATTGCATGCTAGGTGGGAAAAAGAGGAAGAACTTGAAAAAGAGAATAGTATAGTTAGAGTTTGTACTATCACCACCACTAGTAATGCTAATGTTTCACATGCTAGTAAACCTCCTACTATTGATGGTAATGTTATTGGTGTTGATAATGTCTCTACTACTTCTGCTAAGCGTTTGAAATTGCCTAAAACTGCTGAAACTTTTTCTGATAAAAGTGCTGAAATTTTTCAAACTATTGGAGACAATGGTTCCACCACCATTGACAATAATGATTTTGATTTTGATGATTGTAACATCTCTGAAGTTATTATGTTCTTGCAAAAATTAGCTAGAAGTCCCAATGCTAGCACATTAATTTGGCTTTTACAAAGCATATTACAAATGCTCTTTTGCAAGCTAGGGAGGAGAAGTTGAAACTTAAAGCTTCTATTCCTAGGAAATTAGAAGATGGTTGGGAACCCATCATTAAGGTAAAGGTGAATGATTTTTATTGCAATGCCTTGTGTGATCTTGGTGCAAGTGTTTCAGTTTTGCCCAAGAAGCTTTATGATATTCTTGATTTGCCACCTTTGGAACATTGTTATTTGGATGTTTTTCTCGCTGATAATGCTATGAAGAAACCTTTGGGGCGAGTTAATGATGTTTTTATTACGGTAAAAGATAACCTTGTCCCCGTTGATTTTATTGTTATGGATATTGAATGCAATGCATCTTGTCCTATTGTTTTGGGAAGACCTTTTCTTCGAACTGTTGGTGCCATCATTGATATGAAAGAAGGTAATATAAGGTACCAATTTCCTCTCAAGAAAGGTATGGAACACTTCCCTAGGAAGAGAATGAAGTTACCTTTTGACTCTATTGTTAGAGCAAGTTATGATGTTGATGCTTCTTCTCTTGACAACACTTGATTTTCACTTTCTGCGCCTAGCTGAAAGGCGTTAAAGAAAAGCGCTTATGGGAGACAACCCATCGTTTTTATTTGCTGTTATTTTTGTTTTCTTTGAGTCAAGGATTTTTGTTACTTCTGTAGCAACTCCTTTGTATCTTTATTTTATCGCAATGTTGTGCCAAGTAAAGTTCTATATTGAAAGTTGATGCAAGATTTGGATTTCTGCGCAGTGACAGATTTTTAGCTGTCACGGATTTGAGCTTATCTCCCTGTAGAAAATTCAAAAAATTCTGAGAAAAATCACGCATATTCCTGAGATATGTACGCAACTTTCATTATTTTAGGCCAGATCCATCTGAGCAACTTAAGTGCCTCGAAAAAATTCGTCATTCCAGACTGTTCTGTTTTTGACAGATTCTGCCTTTTGTTTTGCATTCGCTCTTTTACTGTGTTTGTGTGGATTTCTTTGCTCCACAAAGCATTGGTGGCTGTAGCTAATGTCCAGAAGCTTTGGGATTGATTGTATCATTACAGAATATGAGAATTTTTGATTATGCACTAACCCTCTAATGAGAACTGTCTTGAGTTTGGTGTGAAGGAAGTTTTCAAGGATCAAGCGAGAAGGGTGATATTATGTGATCAAGAAGAGTGAAAAGCCTAAGCTTGGGGATGCCCCCGTGGTTCATCCCAACCATATTCAGAGAGACTCAAGCGTCTAAGCTTGGGGATGCCCAAGGCATCCCCTTCTTCATCAACAAACTTATCAGGTCATCTCTAGTGAAACTATATTTTAATTCTTTCACATCTTATGCGCTTTACTTGGAGCGTCTGTGTGTTTTTATTTTTGTTTTTGTTTGAATAAATTCGGATCCTAGCAATCCTTGTGTGGGAGAGAGACACGCTCCGCTTTTTCATGTGAATACTCATGTTCTTCACTTATATTTGTTGAGTATTCTTAACTAGCTACTGCAGTGCTTTTAGCTCCTGTTTTTCATGCATCTCTTCGAGCTGTTAGCACTTGTTTATAAATACTCTCTTGCTGCATTATATTATCATTTGGAGAGTTTATGTTTAATTAAATTATTGGTGTTTGTTTGGAAGAAAGAAAATGCTACATGTAGTAGTTGGTATTGGAAAAGACATATGCATTCTTGTAGATCATTGTCTTGTTTTGATTTGATGCTTTGCAATTGTTTTGAGCTCTCAAGTAGATCATGTTTAAGCTCTTGCATCATGTAGTTAAAGCCTAGTAGTGGAGAACTACCGTAGAGCTTGTTGAGACTTGGGATGCATATTTGTTCTCTCTAAGGTCTAGATATTTTCTGGTAAAATGTTTGAGCAACAAGGAAGACAGTGTAGAGTCTTATAATACTTGCAATATGTTTTTATGTGATTCTTGCTGTACCGGTTTATACTTGTGTTTGCTTCAAACAACCTTGCTAGCCTAAACTCTGTACTGAGAGGGAATGCTTCTCGTGCATCCAAAACTTGAGCCAAAACCCATGCCATTTGTGTCCACCATACCTACCTACTATGTGGTATTTCCTGCCATTCCAAGTAAATATTTCATGTGCTACCTTTAAACTATTCAAAACTTTATTACTCCTTATTTGTGTCAATGTTTTATAGCTCATGAGGAAGTATGTGGTGTTTTATCTTTCAATCTTGTCATTTACTTCTGACAGACTTTCACCAATGGACTAGTGGCATATACATCCGCTTATCCAATAATTTGCAAAAAGAGCTGGCAACGGGGTGCCCAGCCCCAATTAATTACAACTTTCATTAATAATTCTCTTCACATGTTTTGCCCTGATTTATCAGTAAGCAACTTAATTTTGCAATAGACACTCCTCCATGGTATGTGAATGTTGGAAGGCACCCGAGGATTCGGTTAGCCATGGCTTGTGTAAGCAAAAGGTTGGGAGGAGTGTCATCTATAAAGAAACTAAAATACATGTGTAAACAAAAGAGAAGAGGGATGATCTACCTTGCTGGTAGAATAACGTCCTTCATGGGAGCCGCTCTTTGAAAGTCTGGTTGACAAGGGGGTTAGAGTGCCCACTACCATTCGTTGACAACAACAAACACCTCTCAAATACTTATTTTGTGCTCTCTATATGCTTTCGAAAACTTAAAAAGCTCTAGCACATGATTTAATCCCTGCTTCCCTCTGCGAAGGGCCTATCTTTTACTTTATGTTGAGTCAGTTTACCTACTCCTTTCTATCTTAGAAGCAAACACTTGTGTCAACTTTGTGTGCATTGATTCTTACATATTTACTTATTGCACTTGTTATATTGCTTTATGTTGACAACTATCCATGAGATATACATGTTACAAGTTGAAAGCAAATGCTGAAACTTAATCATCCTTTGTGTTGCTTCAATGCCTTTTACTTTGAATCTATTGCTTTATGAGTTACCTCTTATGCAAAACTTTTTGATGCTTGTCTTGAAAGTACTATTCATGAAAAGTTTTTGCTTATATGATTCATTGTTTACTCTTTATCTATTTGTTAGCAAACTATAGATCATTGCTTTGAGTCACTTCATTCATGACATGAGCCTTGCAATATATTGATCAAGATTGTGTGAAAGCATGTCTCCTCAGAAATTATTTGTTGTTATCGTTTTACCTACTCGAGGACGAGTAGAACTAAGCTTGGGGATGCTTGATACGTCTCCAACGTATCCATAATTTCTGCTGTTCCATGCTTATATTATACCATTTGCTACATGTTTTATATACACTTCGTATCACTTTTATGCATTTTCTGGGACTAACCTATTAACAAGATGCCACAGTGCCAGTTCCCTGTTTTCTGCTGTTTTTGGTTTCAGAAAGTTACTTCTGGAAATATTCTCGGAATTGCACGAAACAAAAGGCCAGGTCCCTATTTTTCCAGCACGTACACGGAGTCCGAAGGAGAGACGAAGAGAGCCACGAGGTGGCCAAACCACCAGGTGGCGCGGCAGTGGGCCCAGCCGCGCCTGGGGTGGTTTGGGCCCCTCGGGGGTCCGCCGACATCGCCCCTTCGCCTATTTATTCCCCGAGACGCGAAAACCCTAAAACACCGAGCCTTTCATCCAGAACATATTCGCTGCCGCCGCCGTCGTCAACCCTAACTCGGGGGGTTCTGAAGCTCTTCCCGGCACCCTGCCGGAGAGGGGAATCATCACCGGAGGGCTCTACATCGCCATGCCCGCCTCCGGAGTGATGCGTGAGTAGTTCATCCTTGGACTATGGGTCCATAGCAGTAGCTAGATGGTTGTCTTCTCCACTTGTGCCATCATGTTTAGATCTTGTGAGCTGCCTATCATGATCAAGATCATCTTATTGTAATGCTACATGTTGTGTTTGCTGGGATCTGACTTATATTGATACCTATGTGGAGCTGAATATTATATTATCATGTCTATGTCATTTGTGATCTTGCATGCTCTCCGTTACTTGTTGAAGCCTTGGCCACGTGAATACTTGTAACTCCAAGAGGGGGTATTTATGCATGATAGTTGGGTTCAACCTCTATTTAACCTGGGATAGTGACAGCAAGTTCTAAGGTTGTAGATGTGTTGTTGCCACTAGGGGTAAAACAGCAATGCTTTATTCAAGGATGAATGTATTGTTTACATTACGCACATTACTTAATGCAATTGTCTGTTGCTTGCAACTTAATACTGGAAGGGGTACGGATGTTAACCGGAAAGTGGACTATTTAGGCATAGATGCATGCTGGATAGCGGTCTATGTACTTTGTCGTAATGCCCAAATGAATCTCATAGTAGACACCACAGCTCACACATGCATGTTATATGCACTTATCAATTGTCAATTGCCCAGCTGTAATTTGTTTACCCAGCATGTTAGTTATCTTATTGGAGAGACACCACTAGTGAACTGTGGACCCCGGTCCATTCTTTTACATCTGAAATACAATCTACTGCAATCATTGTTCTCTACTGTTTTATGCAAACAAACATCATCTTCCATTCGATACGTTTAACCCTTTGTTTTCAGCAAGCCGGTGAGATTGACAACCTCACTGTTAAGTTGGGGCAAAGTAATTTGATTGTGTTGTGCAGGTTCCACGTTGGCACCGGAATCCCTGGTGTTGCGCCGCACTACACTCCTCCACCAACACCTTCGAAGCAAACCTCGTTTTCCTACTGGTCCGATTAAACCTTGGTTTCATACTGAGGGAAAACTTACTGCTGCACTCATCATACCTTCCTCTTGGGGTTCCCAACTGACGTGTGACGTACAAGCAATTGTTTCTGGCACTATTAACCTAGAGCCACCACCCCTCCACCTCGAGAAGGCCCACACGCGCAGCTGGCGATGCTCTACGAGATTGGGCGTGGTAGAGCGGTGCTCCCGCACGAGGTTGGGGAGGCGGTAGGTCGGGGCGCTGTACGCCATGGTTGCTGGGCTGCTAGGGGCGGGGCGGCTGCTTGTTTGAGAGAAGAGGGTTGGAGGAAGATGGGATGCGGTGTGCGACTTGGAGAAGAATTGGGTGCTATTTTATAGCGGTTAGTGATCTTGTTTAATGCGTTGGTGGGGAGGTGAAGTGTAAAAATCGGTTTAATGTGATGGTTGGGAGGCACGCGCAGCCGATCGATTCAGTTCTGGTCTACGTGCACACTGCAAGCGCGCCGTCCCGCCGCCGCTGTCAGCGCAAAAGTCGATCCGTCAAAAAAGAAAGCAACAGTAGCCCTGATACTACGTGGCGTACATCGCAGCGGGTGCAGCGCGAAATCGCTCAGCTGAGACGTCTGCATGCACTGCCGTCGAATCGCTCAGCGGGGCCCACTCGATGGCATGCATGCGTCTACGAGGGTCCGCTCAATCCAACGATCCGACGAGTGCACCGCTTCTCAGCCAATCAGGTAGCAGAACCAGCCATCCCACGGATTGTGTGTTAGCTCACATATAGAGGGCCAGATCGCACGGCCACAGTGCAGCAAGGTAGCGATTACACGGATGAACGGTCGACGTTGCATCCGAATTTTAAATAATCATAAAATATTCAAAAAACATCAAAAAAATGAAAATCCAGTTCACATGGTCTTAGTTTGTCATGTACTAAGTATTAACAGCTCCAACTGATAAATAAGGTCTAGATACATATTAAACAAGAAATGCTTCAACATGATGTGAAATAGGCCGAATTTGAAATAATCATAAAATATTCAAAAAACATCAAAAAAATGAAAATCCAGTGCACATGGTCTTACTTTCTCATGTACTAACAGCTCCAACTGATAAACAAGGTCTAGATACATATTAAACAAGAAATGCTTCAATATGGTGTGAAATAGGCTGAATTTGAAATAATCATAAAATATTCAAAAGAACATCAAAAAAATGAAAATCCAGTGCACATGGTCTTACTTTCTCATGTACTAACAGCTCCAACTGATAAACAAGGTCTAGATACATATTAAACAAGAAATGATTCAATATGGTGTGAAATCTCACATCTCAAACTATGAACTCTCATGTGTGAAGAGAGGTGGTTTGTGATTTGCAACATGAAATTTTCCAAAACCTCACCAAAGCTTCATTTTGGTGTGACTAAGAAGGATCCAGGCGTAGTTTTCCATTTTGGTGTTCAAAACTTGTTTAAATGATGATTTGACTTGAGTTTGACCGAATTTGAAATAATCATAAAATATTCAAAAAAAATCAAAAAAATCAAAATCCAGTGCACATGGTCTTATTTTATCATGTACTAACAGATCCAACTGATAAACAAGGTCTAGATACATATTAAACAAGAAATGCTTCAATATGGTGTGAAATCTCACATCTCAAACTATGAACTCTCATGTGTGAAGAGAGGTGGTTTAGGATTTGCAACATGAAATTTACAAAAAACTCACCAAAACTTCATTTTGGATTGACTAAGAAGGATCCAGGCTTGGTTTTTCATTTTGGTGTTTAAAACATGTTCAAATGTTGGTCAAACTTGGGTTTGACCGATTTTGAAATAATCACAAAATATTCAAAAAAATCAAAATAATGAAAATCCAGTGCACATGTTCTTAGTTTGTCATGTACTAACAACTCCAACTGATAGACAAGGTCTAGATATAATTAAACAAGAAATGCTTCAATATGGTATGAAATCTCACATCTCAAACTATGAACTCTCATGTGTGAAGAGAACTGGTTCTATGTTTTGAGAAATGACTCCATATTGGTCTAGGGCACTATATTAGTTCAATAGATGTTAACCCTAGAGTTTGAGATCATTTGGAGATGGTCGAAAAAATGACCAGATTAGAAATGGGGCTGTTTGGGCTAGCCTTTGGGGCTCTTTTGTAGCTCATTTTGGAGAACCGCTTACTTGTTGGAGATGTTTACCCTAGCAAAAGGGAAGAATTGTTCACAAAACGAGCATAACAACCGAGAATTCAGGGTTGGTTCAAATTGTGAGAAATATTTCACACAATTTTTAATTTGGTTCAAATTCAAAATCAAATTCAAATCATTACACAAATTTCACGGCTCAAGTTTCATCTCAAATTTCACGCTCTCGATTTTCTCTTGTTCGTACCACTAGATTGTGTCGGCACACCAGACAAAACCCTCATGCTCTTGGTTTTCTTCGAGTCAGTCATACGAGGCCGAGGCCACACAAGTCGTTCTTCGTTTTCAGATGACACCTCTTCAGATGACAGATTCAGTTCTGGAATAGCTTCAGCTTCATTTTGCACCGCAGCATCAAGAACTGAATCAGATGGCACCACATCATCCAAAACTGAATCAGTTTGCACCACATCATCCAAAACTGAATTAGATGGCACCATGATGACCCACAAGTATAGGGGATCAATTGTAGTACCTTTCGATTAGAAAAGGTTGTCGAACCCACGAGGAGCTGAAGGTATTGGTTAGCAAGATTGATAAATAAAACAATGAAGGATGCAAATGTTTTTGGTATTTTTGGTTGTACGGATGCAATGCAGAAAATAAATAGTAGCAAGTGATAGCTCTCAAAGAGAGAAAGCCCAATCCTCTATGTAGCAAGAGGACAAGCTCAAGTGATGTGTTACTTATATGTGGCAAACGTTCCCGAGGGCGGCATGGATAATACTAGGCATAGAGATTTATTAAACAACACGTTGAATATCTTGTCAAGTTTTAATCTTCTTTGGACGGAGCCATTGTTAGGTAAAGCTAAATAAATAAACTAAACCCCTTATGATGGATCATGTGGCCAAGTAAATGACTGCACAAGAATCATTAAGACAAAAAGTCCCACCATAGCATTACACTCTAAGGTCCCCGATACTAATACCCTCATAATGCAACTTCATGACTCGGACGAGGGTTTACGTGTCCTCCCAAGTCTCCCTCAATTCATTACATAAAAGATAAACACTTGACAAAATACCAACACATGTCATATATAAATCATTGCCAATTCATCCTATGCCCTCAGGAACATACGGGAACTACTCACAACGTGCAAACATGATGATATTCAGTGGCATAAATGGTACAACACAATCTGAAAATATAACTTCACCTCCAAATAATGACAAGTACTCGATCACAAACATGAATAAGAGCACAAGACAAGTATCTAGGGTATAGCAACTCTCAAACTACGAGGGGAACGGAGTGGATCACGGAGATGATGATGGAGATGGTGCTGGTCTTGGTGGTGGTGATGATGTAGAGGCCTCCTCCCACGCCAAGGAGGAGAAGTGATGACGATGACAGTGATTTCTCCCTCCTCCGGAGCTCCGGAGCAGCAGAGTCTGATTCCCCCTCGGAGGGAATCAGGAGTTTCGCCGCCGCCACGGCCTCGGATGGACTTGAAAAAATTAAGGCGTAACTTTTCGAGGAGGACGAAGGTGTTGATACGTCCAATTTGCATCACTATTTTATAGCATAATTTACTGTTATTCATTGGTATATTTCATATTAAGATGTGTTACTTATGTTATTTTGTCTTATTTTGCATGTTTGATGAATATTGGGTGATTAACTGCCGGAGTCAGATTTTAGTTGAAAAAGCATCGTCAGGACACTATATTTCTGGAGCTCCAAAAATATTTCCAAGAAGACAGATGCTACTATTTTATCAGAAGATGGAGCTGGCCAAAAGGGGAGGCTGAGATGGGCCAGGAGGGACCCACACCACACCTGGGCGCGGGCTCCACCTTGGCCGCGCCCTGGTATGGTGTGGTGTCCCTGGCCCACTCTAGGCGCTCCCCCTTCGCGTACTTCATCCCCCAGAAACCCTAAGACACGGGGGTTGGACAAGAAAATATTCCGCCACCTCCACGAGGCGGAAACAACAGAGAGAGAAAAAGCTCTCCGGCAGGAAGAAATCTGCCGAGGAAATTCCCTCCCGGAGGGGGGGGAGATCGTCGCCATCCTCATCGTCATCGTGCTGGACTTCATCGGGATCATCATCATCATCATCTCCATCACCGTCACCATCATCACCGCTGCACCATCTCATCCCGCTATAACATCTAGGGCTATACTTCGTCTAGTTCATAGGGGAGACTCTCCCGGTGTTGATTACTCTTTGTGGTTGATGCTATTGAGTTTTATCGGTGAATTGACGTATATGTTCAGATTGTTATTCATCATTACATCACCTCTGATCATGATCCATATGATGTCTTGTGAGTAGTTTGTTTAGTTCTTGAGGACATGGGAGAAGTCATATTGTTAGTAGTGGAACTATGTTGAGTAATATTTAATGGTTTGATATTTAAGTTGTGGTGTTATTCTTCTAGTGGTGTCGTGTGAACGTCGACTACACGACACTTCACCTTTATGGGCCTAGTGGAATGCATTGTGTATTTGGTTGCTAATTGAGGGGTTGCCGGAGTGACAGAAACCTAAACCCCCGTTAGTATACCGGTGCACAAGGGAGCGTAGGATCTCAGGGTTTAAGGCTGTGGTTAGATTTATCTTAATTGCTTTCTTGTAACTGCGGATGCTTGCAAGGGGTATAATCACAAGTATGTATTAGTCCAAGTAAGGGCGGTGCATTAGCATAGGTTCACCCACACAACACTTATCAAAACAATGAAGATTAATCAACTTTGTGAAGCGAAAGCACTTGACTAAATTCCCGTGTGTCCTCAAGAACATTTGGTCATCATAAGTAAACCAACCGGCTTGTCCTTTGCTCTAAAAAGGATTGGGCCACTTGCTGCAATTATTATTATTGTCTTTTATTTACTCGCATTTTATTTATCTGCAATATCAAAAACCCCTAAAAACTTGTCTGCTAGTATTTACAGTGAAACCCTTACCGAAACTCCTTGTCAGCACCTTCTGCTCCTCGTTGGGTTCGACACTCTTATTTATCGAAAGTACTACGATACACCCCCTATACTTGTGGTCATCAGGCGTGCATAAAAAGCCCCAGGTGAGGAAGTGCCCGAGGCTCATTTTGGTGGGTCCCACGCGGCCTAGGGTTTTGGCCGCGTGGGCCCACCCCTTTTGGGCCTCGTGGCTCTCCCCTCTTCGGTCTTCTTCCCTCTGCCTTGTTCTTGACAAAAAAATGGCTGTGTAATTTTCCTTTTATTATTTGGATCCCTGTAGCTCCTGAAACATTAAAAACAAGAAAAAGGAGGTTTTCTGCCTCCCAGAAATTAAATACCAAAAATAGTGACTTTGTAAGAAAGTCCCATAAATATTGTAAAACATGTAAAAATAATGATATTACCATGCAAATAACATTCTAATATGATACTAAAGGTTGTATAAATGATGATATAAAATGCACGTATCAACTCCCCCAAGCTTAAACCTTACTCGTCCCCGAGTAAGCAAGGACATGGATCATTACATGCATCAATGGACTTGTGGTTGATAAATAAATACGGCATTGTATCATCATCATATTCAGTTGCAATGTAAGATTAATGAGCTAAAACTCATACACATGAGGGCAACATAAGTAGAAGCTCTAGCAATCACCCCTTACTTTTGAAAGCAAATAACCATGTATGTTGGACAATTGGATCATACTCTTTTTCACATGCTTTTGCTCATAGCATCTTGAATGATTAAGTTTAAAGTGAAAGCAAATATGAGTAGTGTGCTTGACAAAGTAAAGGTTGAAAGTCTCATGCCCCTTGAATACGAGTACCTACTCCATGTGTTACTCAACTCGGAAAACAAAGTAAGTTCAATTTAAATATCATTGTAAGTAAAATAGTATCATCAAGAGCGTCAACTGTGGTACCTCTTGTCCCAGGATATGGAACAAGCCCATTCAAAATGACAAGACAAACAAACATAATGAACAATCTCAACACCCTTTTTATTTACCATTGGATAGCTTTTTATTGTAAGGTGTATCACAGAAGGTTCACCATAGCATGTAAGTAAATTTCCACCATGAATGATGCATGGCTTAGATTAGCGGCCCAGGCGTCTCTCTAATCATTATACAAACTCATTTAAACCTACTTCATTTCCACATTCATTTCACCCATGGTAAGCATCCATAAACAAAAGTATATGACATCAACTAAATATAATGAAGTGCAATGTTGAAAGCTTGCCATGTGACAGCACATTTGGGCTAACTCTCAACCAAAGACATTTGTCAAGCTCATAACATGCATCATAATTTTAATCACAATGGTTCATGTTCATTAAGTGCAATAAAAGTTAAGTGTGTATCTCTTTACTTATTTTATAATGAGATAATTCTACAATTGTCCAACATACTCAAGTTAATTAAATTCAAGGCAAGATGTGACTGAAACCTCTAAATATGCCACGCTCATTTGCATGAGTGTTACCCATAAATCTCCAAACAAGAGAATCATGGATGACACCATACTCTAATATTCATTGATAAACCACAAGATAGGGATACATGATAATGCTCCATGAGCTCACTCAAGCCTAAAAGAGATTGATAACTAAACGATAAAAGTAAACTAAACCATGACTAGATAGATATGATAAACTAGTAAAGATAAAGGCTAGGCTGAACTCCCCCAAGCTTGACGTTTTGCTAGAGGCTCCTTATTTCTCTTCCTTCTTAACTTCATAATAATGATCTTCTAGTCTCCAACGATGCTCATCATAAGATTGTAGGCTTCCTCGAACTCACTCGCAGCTTTTCCCAGTTTCTCCATGAGATTCTTCTCCACCGTCTTCTTGCTAGGCTTCCACTCCGGGCTTGGTACTTTTACCTTCGGGATCTTACGATCCCATTCACCAGGATAGTTCTCTTGGGTGGCACGCCGAATTCCCTGTCAATAAGAGTAGACACCACGTTTTTGCTAGCAAGTGCGTGCCTAGGAGCCTTCCCTCCGTGCTCATGCGTGCCGTCTGCCTCTTGTTTCAAGAGACACGTTCACACTCACACCAGCAACGGAGATAGGAGAAGGTGGTGCTGTTGCAATAGGTGCGATGTTGACGAAGGGCTTGTATTCTTTTTCTTCCGCTTCCTCCTTCTCCATCTCCTCCTCATCGGGCTTGTAGTCTTCATCATCGAGTAGTCCTTCCTCTTCCTATTCCTCCTCCATATGGACGTGGGGCTGTTGCCCTCGAGTTCATCATCACATCGTCCATGGAGGAGCATTGGTAGGAATCTCCCGAAGACATAGCTAAAAACCTGACAGGCAGAAACAGCAAAAGCAAAGATCGCTCGAAACGCTCGGTGCGAGATTAGATCAACGAAAAGGGGTATATATTGACGGTTTTTAGGTCAAGACGAAGAGTCGGAGACGAAAACGAGACGAAACGGGACTCCGAGGGGCAAAAGGAGTGGGCCCACGCGGCCTGGTACTGTAGCCGCTGGGACCCCCTTTTTCCTCCTCGGGCTCCGTTCCTTCCAAGTTTCTTGTCCATATGCTAATTTCCATAAAAAATGACTCCGTAAAATTTTACGCAATTCCGAGAAACTTTCCAATACAAAAGTTACCTATTATTGATTTTGGGTTTCTGAAACTGCAAATTCTTCGCAATTACCTCCTCCGGTGTCTGTAAATTCAACTCCTCCACCTTTCCGATGAAGCTCTTTCCTGCAATATAATGTTTAAGGCGTTGTCCATTGACTACATGAGGTTTACCTTTCATGTCACCGTGAAGACGGATAGCTCCTGAACGGTACACCTCCTGTATCACTAATGGTCCCTGCCACTTTGAAGCCAACTTCCCTGCAGAAAACTTGAAACGAGAGTTGTATAATAAACTTGATCACCTACTTTGAATTCTTTCTTTAATTTTCTTGTCATGCCAAATCTTAACTTTCTCTTTAAACATTGGCACTTTCATAAGCTTCATTTCTCCATTCATCTAGTAGGTTTAAATCAAGAATTCTCTTCTCTCCCGCAGTTTTAAAATCAAAGTTCAATTGTTTAATAGCCCATCTAGCTTTATGTTCTAGTTCAACAGGTAAATGACAAGCTTTTCCATAAACCATTTTATAAGGAGACATTCCCATAGGATTTTTAAAAGCAGTTCTATAAGCCCACAATGCATCATTAATTTTAAGTGGCCAATCAGACCTAGACTTATTCACTGTCTTTTCCAAAATGAGTTTAATTTCCCTATTACTTAATTCAACTTGTCCACTTGTTTGAGGATGATAAGGAGATGCAATTCTATGGTTAACATCATATTTTGCCAATGTTTTCTAAGAACACCATGCAAGAAATGAGAACCACCATCAGTAATTAAAAACCTAGGAACACCAAACCTGGGGAAAATGATGTCCTTGAGCATCTTCATTGCTGTGGCATGATCTGCACTTTTGGTTGGAATTGCTTCCACCCACTTTGTAACATAATCCACTGCAACCAAAATATGAGTATGCTTTGTCTTTGATTCTGGGAAAGGTCCCATAAAGTCAAAACCCCACACATCAAATGGTTCAAGTGGTAAAGAATAATTCATAGGCATTTCATTTCTCCTACCAATATTTCCTACTCTTTGACATTTATCACAAGATTTAACATATTCAGCACAATCCTTAAATAAAGTAGGCCAATAAAACCAGATTGTAATACCTTTGCACCTGTACGATCTCCTGCATGATGCCCTCCATAGGGACTGTCATGACAATCTCTTATAATAGCCTGTTGTTCATGCTCAGGTACACAACGTCTAATAATACCATCCACACTTTTCTTATAAAGGAAAGGATCATCCCAAAAATAATGTCTAAGATCATAAAAGAATTTCTTTCTTTGTTGAAAAGTGAAGTGTGGTGGTAAAACTTTACCAACAATAAAATTTGCATAGTTGGCAAACCATGGAGATGCAACTTTAGCACTAGAAACATTAACAATTGCAAGTTGTTCATTAACAAAACTATCATTAATAGGAATAGGATCATCAGGTATATTTTCCATTCTAGAAAGATGATCAGCTACTTGATTATCTTCCCCTTTCCTATCAACAATGTGTAAATCAAATTCTTGCAATAAAGTACCCATCTTATTAATCTAGGCTTAGCATCTTTCTTATTCATCAAGTATTTAATAGCAGAATGATCAGTATGTATTGTGACTTTGAATCAGTAATATAAGGTCTAAACTTGTCACAAGCAAACACTGCTAAAAATTCTTTTCAGTTGTAGCATAATTCCTTTGAGCAGCATCAAGTGTTCTACTAGCATAATAAATAACATTCAGTTTCTTATCAACACGTTGGCCCAAAACAGCCCCAACTGCATAATCACTAGCATCACACATAATTTCAAAAGGCAATTCCAATCAGGAGGTTGAATAATAGGGCACTTATTAAAGCATTCTTCAAAATATTAAAGGACTCAATGCAATCATCATTAAAAGAGAAAGGAACATCCTTTTGCAAAAGATTGGTTAGAGGTTTTGATATTTTGGAGAAATCTTTAATAAACCTACGGTAAAAACCTGCATGCCCAAGAAAACTTCTTATACCTTTGATGTCCCTTGGGTATGGCAGCTTTTCAATAGCTTCTATCTTTGCTGGGTCAACTTCTATTCCTCTTCCAGAAATCTTATGCCCAAGAACAATACCTTCAGTAACCATGAAGTGACACTTCTCCCAATTAAGAACTAAGTGTTGGTCTTCACAACGCTGCAAAACTTTGTTAAGGTTGAACAAGCAATTATCGAAGGAAGTACCATACACAGAAAAATCATCCATAAAAACTTCCATTATCTTTTCAATATAATCAGCAAATATAGCATTCATGCATCTTTGAAAAGTAGCAGGAGCATTGCACAAACCGAATGGCATTCTCCTATAAGCAAATGTACCATATGGGCAAGTAAAAGTGGTCTTTTCTTGATCATCCTTATGGACAGGAATTTGTGAGAAACCTGAATAACCATCTAAATAGCAAAAGTGAGAGTGTTTAGATAACCTTTCTAACATTTGATCAATAAATGGCAATGGGTAATGATCTTTACGAGTTGCTTTATTTAACTTCCTGAAATCAATACACATCCTATAACCAACAACAGTACGTTGAGCCACAAGTTCATCCTCATCATTTGGAACAACAGTCATTCCACCCTTTTTAGGAACACAATGAACAGGACTAACCCACTTACTATCAGCTATGGGATAAATGATACCAGCTTCAATAAGTCTTATTACCTCTTTCCTTACCACTTCTTTCATTTTTGGATGGAGACGGCGTTGATAATCAACAACAGGTTTTGCATCCTCCTCCAAATTAATTTTATGCATACATAGAGCTGGGCTTATACCTTTAAGATCATCAAGAGAGTATCCAATGGCTGGTCGGTGAGCTTTAAGCACATCAAGTAATTTTCTTCTTCTTCAGCTGAAAGGTTAGCACTAATAATGACAGGATATATGCTCTTCTCATCCAAATATGCATATTTAGATTTTAGGCAAAGGTTTTAATTCAAAACTAGGATCCCCTTTAGGTGGTGGTAGCACTCCTAAATTATCAGGTGGGATATGCAATTGTAATTGTGGTGGTTGTTGCCATAATATTTGTTCTAAAGCATCTTTTTCCTCATCATTAAATGGTTCATCTTGATTAAGCATATAACGTTCTACAACATCTGTTGAAGCTACAGCTATATGAGCAAGAGTTTCAATTATATCTTCAGAAATTGGCTCTTTCACAACATGTTTATCAGCAAATTTGGAAAAGTTGAACTCAAGTTTCTCACCAGCACATTTAATAAACACTTTCTCTTTAGGCAAATTAATTTCAGCACCAACAGTGTTTAAGAAAGGTCTACCAAAAATGATAGGACAAAATGAATCTTGAGGACAACCAAGCACAATAAAATCAGCAGGATATTTTATTTTGCCAACCAATACTTCAACATCTCTAACAATTCCAAATGGACTAATATAATCTTTATTAGCAAGTTGAATTGTCATACCTGTCTCTTCCATAATGATAGGATCAATATCAGGCTTGATTTCAAGATAAAGAGAATATGGAATGACACTAATACTTGCTCCAATATCACATAGACCATGATAACTTGAAGTCCCAATAGAGCATGATATAACAGGTTTACCAACTTTGGCCGAATTACCTTTGATGACCTTAGTAGCATCTTCACATAAATAAACATCAACAGGGTCTTCTTCATTTAATTGTTTGATAATTGAAATTTGACTGTTGACTTCCACCTGTTCATAAGGCTGAGAACATCTTTTTTACTCTTGTTAGTAACAGCAATAAGTAAATTCTCCTTAACTTGGTTTGGATATGGAGGTGGTTCAACATACTCCTCAATTGTCACAGATGACATGGTTCTACCTGTTTAATAACTTTAGGAACAACAATAGATTGTTTAACAGGTTCAACATAAACTTCAAACCACTTTGAGGAACACATATATGCTGCAAAACCTTTAGCTATCTCAATTATAACATAAGGATCAAGATTAAAAGTATCACTCAGATTTTTAAACAAAGAAGTAGAGAAGTTCTCTACACATGAATATCCATAATCAAAATAGGGCTCATTACCTTTATCAAGATCCCAATGACAGTATTTTCAGAAATAGTCTCCAATAAATTCCATGCTTCTTCTTCAGTATTATTAGTAAAACTTCCACCAGATGAATTATCCAGAATTTCCTTGTGCTTCATGGTAGCCTCACATAAAAGTTTATCAATATAAGTTTCCTTGTAAGATCATGACAAGGATTCTTGCGAAGGAGTTCCTTTAACCTCCCCCAAGCTTGAGTAATACTCTCTCCCAGATGTGGCCAGAAATTAAATATATAGCAGCGGTTCTCATAAGCTTCTTTAGGAGTAAAATATTTAAGAAAGAAAACCTTCCTCAAGATATTCCATTCAATACAACTCTTCATCAAGAGACCTGTACCAATCACGAGCATTACCAGATAAAGACAAATATAATAGCTTCCTTTTTACCTGATCTTCAGAAATACCAGGAAGTCTAAATAAACCACATATGTCTTCAATTAATCCATGTGTCACGTGCAGACTTAGTTCCATCACCTGTAAATGGATTTTTCATAACTCTTTTAACATGACCAACGGGAATTTTAAATCCCACTTTAGGTACCTCAGACACAGTAGTTTCAACCACTTTAGGAGTAGTGGCATAAGCACTTTCATATAAGCAAGATGCAGCGAGGCACGATTCATAAATGCCATAGTAACAATGAGATAAAACAGCTTTCAAGTTTCCTTACCAAACTTCTTACCAATAGCGCTACGCTCCCCGGCAACGGCGCCAGAAAAGTATCTTGATGACTCCCAAGTGCAGGAGATCAATTGTAGTACCTTTCAATTAGAAAAGGTTGTCGAACCCACGAGGAGCTGAAGGTATTGGTTAGCAAGATTGATAAATAAAACAATAAAAGATGCAAGTGTTTTTGGTATTTTTGGTTGTATATTGCAATGCAGAAAATAAATAGTAGCAAGTGAAAGCTCTCAAAGAGAGAAAGCCCAATCCTCTATGTGCAAGAGGACAAGCTCAAGTGATGTGTAACTTATATGTGGAAAACGTTCCCGAGGGCGGCATGGATATTGCTAGGCATAGAGATTTATTAAACAACACGTTGAATATCTTGTCAAGTTTTAATCTTCTTTGGACGGAGCCATTTTAGGTATAGCTAAATAAATAAACTAAACCCCTTATGATGGATCATGTGGCCAAGTAAATGACTGCACAAGAATTATTAAGACAAAAGTCCCACCATAGCATTACACTCTAAGGTCCCCGATACTAATACCCTCATAATAACTTCATGACTCGGTCAGGTTTACGTGTCCTCCCAAGTCTCCCTCAATTCATTACACTACGGTGTTCTCCTATGAGCCCATAAGGTGAAGTGTTGTGCAGTCGACGTTCGCACAACACCATCATAGAATCACATAAAAGATAAACACTTGACAAAATACCAACACATGTCATATATAAATCATTGCCAATTCATCCTATGCCCTCAGGAACATACGGGAACTACTCACAACGTGCAAACATGATGATATTCAGTGGCATAAGTGGTACAACACAATCTGAAAATATAACTTCACCTCCAAATAATGACAAGTACTCAATCACAAACATGAATAGTAGCACAAGACAAGTATCTAGGGTATAGCAACTCTCAAACTACGAGGGGAACGGAGTGGATCACGGAGATGATGATGGAGATGGTGCTGGTCTTGGTGTGGTGATGATGTAGAGGCCTCCTCCCACGCCAAGGAGGAGAGTGATGACGATGACGATGATTTCCCCTCCTCCGGAGCTCCGGAGCAGCAGGATCTGATTCCCCCTCGGAGGGAATCAGGAGTTTCGCGCCGCCACGGCCTCGGATGGACTTGGAAAAATTAGGGCGTAACTTTTCGGGGAGGACGAAGGCGTGCATAAAAAGCCCCAGGCGAGGAAGTGCCCGAGGCTCATTTGGTGGGTCCCACGCGGCCAGGTTTTGGCCGCGTGGGCCCACCCCTTTTGGGCCTCGTGGCTCTCCCCTTCGGTCTTCTTCCCTCTGCCTTGTTCTTGACGAAAAAATGGCTGTGTAATTTTCCTTTTATTATTTGGATCCCTGTAGCTCCTGAAACATTAAAAAAAGAAAAAGGAGGTTTTCTGCCTCCCAGAAATTAAATACCAAAAATAGGGACTTTGTAAGAAAGTCCCATAAATCATCTAAAACATGTAAAAATAATGATATTACCATGCAAATAACATTCTAATATGATACTAAAGGTTGTATAAATGATGATATAAAATGCACGTATCACACCACATCATCCAAAAGTGAATTAGATGGCACCACATCATTCACAACTGATTCAGATGGCACACTTATCTTTCTTCGGCCATTTTGTCTTGCCCTTTTTGTTGCCCAGAGATTGTCAACAACAATGGGCTCACTTCCAGCCTTTGCTCTGAAAAAATAAAACAGAGTATGAAAACAGAGTAGAATTGCAGTTGAATTTAAATAAATGATCAAATACTTGAACTTACTTTGGTTGTTGTGGACGAGGGTATCGACATTTGGATGATCCAGCTCGGTGACCAAGTACCTGACACTCCTTGCATCTATTTTTGTTACCTTTCTGAGGCCGTTTTGGTTTGTCATCTTTTTTCGCCCTCTTACTACAGCCTCCTTTCTCAAACCAGGCCTTGAATCTGCTCATTTTAGGCCTGCCAGCCTTTCTTTTGGCAAGGGGGGGACACATATCAAAATCAAAAGGCACTTCAGGCCACTGCGACTAATCTGTAAGTGCTGGTATTGGAGCTGCATATGCAGCCTTGAATCTTGCTACTGAATAATACTCATGCTGATAAGGGTGTGCATGTTTACGCTCGGTTTTCCAGCCAAGAAGAGTATGGCATGCTCACATGGTTTTCCAGTATGTTGCCACTCGAGGCAAGTGCATTCATGCAGTTCAGTGTCAACCACATGCCTTCTTCCAGTCTTGGTATCTCTCACTTTAGCTCCCCACAATGAAGAATTCTTAACTGACAAATGTGTAAGATTTCTGCTCCTGTTAACCACCTGCTGTACCACTGCTGGAAGCTTATCCCTTGCAAAGCATCACCTATTCTTATTCTCAATTCCCACATCCGCATGATCATGATCCTGATTTGGTCAACCATGTCTTGCACAGGCAAGTCTTTCAACTCTTTCACCTTGTTGTTAAAACTTTCTGCTAGATTGTTGTTGATATGATCACACTTGATGGCTGTATTAAATCCTGACCTATACCACAAAAGAGAATGGTATGTGTCGTGGGTTTGTCACGTCAGGTGTCATAGATGACTTCGTAGGTGTGGGATTACGCGAGTCAAGCATCTCCGAGCTTGGGATCGCAGGAACAAAGATCAACACAGATTTACCCAGGTTCGGCCCCCTCAATGTGAGGTAAAAGACCTACTTCCTGCCTACCCTAGATTGGTATTGATATGATAATCGAGGTGTTACAATGGAGGCGATCCAATGTGGAAATCGCCGTATGAGCTAGGGTTTAAGGGCTTGACCCCTTCTATGTCCTGCGAGTCCTCTTTATATATGCAGAGTCTCGTCAGGTTACAAAGGAAACTTTCCCCACAAGGAATATGTCCACAGAGACCTACTCGGAGACTACTTGGTCTACACGTCCTCTGGGATATGTCTTCTAGATCTTTCTCCCTGTGGCGGTTCAATACTGGGCTTGATCCCATATGGGCCTTTATCCGTGCGAGTAAAGTAAGTCGCACTAGGCCGCGGGTTAATCCAGAAAGTATTCCCCCGACATTAGCCCCAAGATTGGTTAGGACTTTGCGGTGAGAACCTTCTGTCCTCCTGAAATGGTTGATGAGCCGCACCGTGAATGTTCTAGCCAATCTCTGACTTGTACGACTTAGAGCCGCGACTTATCTGTGCGACTCATCTCTTCTTCTGGGAACATCTTGTTCCCTTTAATTGCGGACCGTTACTCGTTTTGCGGGCGCAAATTGTGCCGTTGGTTGCGAGCGCAGATCATGCCGTTAGCTGCGGGCCCCTCTTGTTATAAGCTGCAGCCGCCCAGGTCATTATCCACTTGCCTTCGCAAACTCCTCATTCCTAGCCGCGCCGCCGTCTTCCTCAATCCAAGCCCTAGCTTCCCGATCCAATCTCCTTTTAGCAATGGCGCCCAAGGCGAAGCCATTCGCTGATAAGCGCACGATCTCCTGCAACTGGGAGGGATCCTGGGTGACGGAGGAGCATCTCACGGATCTAGCCGCCAAGGGTTTCCTCCCCCAAAGGAGAACAATGTCTGGCGGGCTCCAGGCAGCGAGGTCGAGCCGCGTCCCAACCCCAACGAGTTGGTCATGTTTGTGGAGCACGTGGATCGGGGATTCACGCCGCCCGGCTCCCTCTTCTTCCGCGATCTGATGCGGCGTCTAGGCCTTCGTCTACACGACATCGGGCCCAACTCCATGCTCCAGGTGAGCAACTTTCATGTCTTGTGCGAGGACTATCTTGGCATAGCCCCCAGCATCGATCTGTGGTTGGCTTCCTTCTCCTGTAATAGCCAACTCTCTTGCAAAGCCGGCGCCTATGTTCAAGTTGGCACCATCTCCCTTCAGCGCCATCGCAATTCTGCTCTTCCCAAGCTGGCCTTGGCGAATCGTCCCAGGGCCTGGCAAAAATCTTTGTTTTATTGCCAAGACACTTCTCCGGAGGGCGAAACTCGCCTCCCCTCCTGGTCCAATTCTCCCTTCGTGCCCACCGAGGCACTAAAATCCAAACCTCGCGACTCGGCTATGCCCTTCATTAATGAGTCGCTGATCAAGGTCCGCGCCTTAATCGGTCACGGTCTCACGGGCCTTGATCTTCTCTCTTGCTGGACAAAATGGCGCATCCAGCCTGTGAGTCGACGGCAGCGATCCTTCCTTGAGTGCACCGGCACTTCTGCTGACGTCGATCGCATCCAGGCCGCGGACTGGACGCCTGACGAATGGGTGGAGTTTGTCACCCGTGTCACTGAGGAGAAAGACGTCTGCTTCGACAAGGTGGGGCTCGCCCCTTTCAGCGTTAACAACAAGCCCTTCGAGGTAACTTCTCCTCTGTCTTTCTGTCTTTGTAATTGAGTCGCGCTCCTTTCTCAATACTGCAACTTATACTTTTCTGATCCAGGCCGATGAGGATTACTGGTCGCTTCCTGCGACCGATACCAGTACTGCTGCACCCAAGCGTGCAGCAAGGAAGAAGCTGCTGCCCGCTCTAGAGGGCAGTGAGATTGCTGACATTCCATCTGTTGCCACCGCGGCTTCAGGCGATGAAGATACAGAACTGGATGAAGACGACAGTCCAGTGCCAGCAGCGAGTTCTGCCGCCGCGGCTGTCCCAACTCCCCGCAGGATCTCGAAGAGACTCTCGCGGGAGGAACCAGAGCTTGACGCTCTGGAAAATCCTGAGGTCTCCAAGCGCCGCAAGCCTGCTACGGGCGCGACCTCCTCCGCTGCCAGGCGCGTGTACAAAGCCACCGCCTCGGCTGAAGAAGACATGGGACCCCAGTCTAGTAGTTCTTTACTTCTTTGACATCTTCATTGCTTATTCTTGCTTCCCCTACTAACACACAGATTTCTGCTTGTAGATTCTGGGATCCAAGGCCAGTCTTCGCCGTCAAGTGGCGGTCTTATGGCCCCTGTGAAGATGGCTCCAGAGTTAGTAATTTTCCTTGTACTTAGAATACTTTTATTCCGACTCATGTGCTTCTTCTTTACACAATGCTCTTGTTTTTGCAGAGGTGCGGTCAAATCCGCGACCGATCTTGGAGTCGTATCTGAAACTGCAGTTGAGCCGCGCTTATCGCCTGCGGCTCATGATGCCATGGTGGAAGGCATGGCCACCACTGATGATTTGGCTACGGCCTCTGCTCCTGACACGGCTACCCAAGAGGTGGCCCTGGAGGACGAAACAGACCTCCCTGTAGCCCAAGATGTGGAGAAGGTCAGTCCTTCCTCTGCAGCGGCTAAGGGTGGAGACGCGACGCTGGTTAAGTCGCCTGCGACTGACAACCAGCAAACATTAGCTCTGCACGCTGAAGTCGCCTCCTCGTCCTCCATGAGCCGCGCAGAGCGACTGTCAGAGGCCATCATTGCCTCAAATGACAAACAAGCCGCGGAGCTCCGCAAGGCGCTATCTGATCTGTCTGCGGCTTACAAGGTAAATTTCTATCTCCACTTATCTGTCTCTAGCCCCCAAGGATCAAGTATCTTCTTTGATTAAAAAAAAAGGGAGACTTGATACTTCTCTTTAGCTGTTGTATATGTATTTACTAGCTGACATGCTCTTTGTAGGAGGGACTGCACTCCGTAACAGCTGCAAGACTTGCCTTGGAAAAACAGTTGGGAGACACTCCCGCTGAACTTGAGAGGCTACGCGAGCTCCTTGGCCAGCGTGATGCTGAGCTTAAGAAAGTAAATGCCAGGATGGGCGAACTCTCTGACGAGAGTTATAAGATGACTGAGCAAGTCAGGGTCACCGAGCTGCATCTGAAAAAGATGGAGGATAAATTTCAAAAGAGGATCCAGGAGTTGGACCTCCAAATCCATGCTCAGAAGGACGCCATTGCTCAGGCCAATGAGGACGCCAGGTTGAAGGCTGTTGAGATTGACAATCTTGAGAAAAAATTGACCAAGTTATCTGACAGCCACAACCTTGTCCATGCCAAGGTCTGCATCATGACTCAGGAATTGGCTGGTAAGTGTTGCGACTCATGTCTGCATCTGTTTTCTTCACTATCTTTGCTTGTATATTGCTGAGCTGATCAAAAAATGTCCTGATGTAGGTGAGAATTCTGCACTTCAGCGCAGCAGCACTCAAGAGCAGCTGGAGTATATCCGCGATTTTCGCGGAAAGCTTGCGAGGGCATGAAGTCGCTGTCTGCTTGTCTTCTCCCAACGAAACCTGCTCCCGCTGATGCTGAAGGCTTACTGAAGAGACTGCTCAAGGCGCCTCAATTCTTCTTGGACTGGAAGGAGTCTTCAGCTCGCTCTGGTGCGGCCCATGTGCTCGCCTTGGCCAAGACGTACTACCCTCTTTTGATGCTGCCAAGGTCGCACAAGGCAGGCCCTCGAAGAATGTGGATGGCACCGATCTGACGGCCTCAGAGTACGCGGCAACTTGGAAGAGCATGCGCAGCCATGCGACTGAGCTGGTGGAAGGGGTAGAGCTTGCGACTTATCTGGGCAAGTATAATGCAGATGGGAGCAGAATGGAGAAAGCACCCGCTCCGTCATCCAGCGCGGTTAACCCGCAGGAAAAGAACCCTTCTCCAGGTGTATCCAGCTCTGCAGCCCCCAAGCCCGCGACTGAAAAGTCGTCAAGCGAGCCTGCGACTGCTCCTTCTGGCAAGCTTGGTAAGCCGCCGGTCCCTCCTGCGCACAAATCAAAAGCTGGGCGCAAGTGAAAAACAATGTGTTAATCAATTCAGCCCTTAGTGGCTTGTAATAATTGTTTAGAATTTATGTGTCACGAAGACAATGTTATTGTTTGTTAAGTACTCTCATCAGTACATGTTTCGACCAATAGGCTGGTGCTTATGATTTTCTCAGTTCCTCACTTAGGCCCCTGCGCGGCTCAGTATTTCCTAGGTAAAAAATGCGTGTTCAGGGTCGTTGGCGGCCATGATAGGCGATCACACTCGATTGACACCGCACCCCAGTACTTTGGCCGCATAATGCAAGTCGCATCCAAGTGAGGTCGAGTGTAATCACGATAAATGCCACTCGTTTGGCGATCCCAAGGAATAGGCCGCGCTAAAAAGCTGCCGCGCCCCCAAGGAACCAATGATTAAAAAATAAAAGACTGACAACTCAATTGGTAGTTTGAGATGCTTTATTTCAGAATCATTATATGATACAGGTTCGGTCGCGCCTAGGTGGCGACCAGAAGTGATGCTTGGGTCGGTTGCGCCTAGGTGGCAACCAGAAATAAGTCGATCGCGCCTAGGTGGCGATCTAAATTGATACATGGGTCGGTCGCGCCTGGGTGGCGACCAGAGATGAGACATGGGTCGGTCGCGCCTTGGTGGCGACCAGAAATGAGTCGGTTGCGCCTAGGTGGCAACCAGAATTGATCGCGCCTAGGTGGCGATCAAAGATGATACATATAGTTCGGTCGCGCCTGGGTGGCGACCAGAGATGATACTTTAGCCCTGAGTGGCCAGCTTAATGGTATGAACCCTTGATGGTTTTTGTTGCGGTTGCTTGTAGCGACTCGCTTATTGGCGATTGGCTGTTGCCCTCGCTTTCCTTGCCTCCCTTGCAGCTGTAATCTGAAGCCGCAAGTCGGGCAGGTGCCTCTTGGCCTCCACGATGTCATCAAAGTTTTCCTGCGACTCGCGCATGGGCGTGCTCTCTGCGATGCAAGCTGCTCTGGCCATGGCCTTGTCGCCTTCTTCGCATTGTTGAACTATTCTTCTATCGCCATTAATGGTGATGACTCCCCTGGGGCCTGGCATTTTTAGCTTCAGGTACACATAGCACGGCCTAGCCATGAATTTTGCAAATGCTTCTCTGCCAAACAGCGCATGATATGGGCTCTGAAAGTCTACAAACTCGAACCAGATATACTCGCTTCTGAAGTTGCTTTGTGTCCCAAAGGCGACCTCCAAGTTGATTCGCCCCAATGGCTGGGCTGATATGCCTGGCACGACACCGTGGAAGGTCGTTCTGGATGGGTTCAACTGTTTTTCTTGAAGATTCATCCTCTTGAAGGTTTCATAATACAGTATATTGATGCTGCTGCCTCCATCCATTAGCACTTTGCTTAACTTGTATCCTGCGACTTGAGGGGCTACCACCAGTGCGAGTTTGCCCTGTTCATTTATTTCTCCTGGGTGACCCTCACGGCTCCAAACCACTGGCTGCTCAGACCACTTTAGCCACTGTGGCATAGCTGGTACTATAGCGTTAACTGCCTGATTGCGTCGTCGCAGCTTTTGCTCCCTTCTTGAGGTATTGACCACTATGGTGTGATACTGACCCAGCTGCTTCGGGAACTGTGGCTGATCTGGTTGTGGATTTGGGACAGCGTTATTGCTGTTGTTGCCTCCGCCATGGTTGCTTCCCTCATTGTTTTGCTGATTGTTGTTCGTGTTGAGTGGTTGGCCATCCTTCCACTTTTTATAATGATAGCACTGTGCTTTTGTGTGGTTGGGTGGTTTTCCATCTTTTCCTATATGGATGTCGCAGGGGCGGTTGAAAACCTCTTCCAAGTTAACTGGGTGAAAATTTCTTCCTCGGCCACTGCTTTGCTTGTAGCGAGTGTTAGTATTTGCGACTAAGCCCGAGTTTCCTCCTCGTTCTTGCGCTTATAACTCGCATTGGTGTTGCTGGCCTGCTGTTGTGGAGGCTTGCCGCTAGTTTTCTTTCCTTTGCCAGCAGTTTCCTCCTCTTCTCCATCAGATGCATCCCTGGTTTTGTCCGAGCTGGCGTACTTGTTGGCCGCGGCCATTACCTCGCTGAGGCTCTTAACTTTGTCCTTCATGCGACCTAGCTTATGGACCAGCGGCTCAAATCTACATTTTTTCTCCATTACCAGGACTGCTGAGCTTGGTGGTATGTTATCTGACGAGTGTATGATTTCTGCTATCCTTCTCATCCAGTGGCGACTTGACTCGCCTTCCTTCTGCACGCAGCGCTCAAGGTCCTCAATACTGCAGAGTCGCTTGCATGTACCTTGAAAATTCTTGATAAATGCTTCCTTCATCTCATCCCAAGAGTTTATTGAATTTGGCGGCAAGTTCTGCAGCCATATGTGAGCCGCGCCCTCTAACATCATGTTTAGTTATCGGGCGCAAATCTCCTCAGATGCGTTGAGGATACTCATGCCCATCTCATAATTGTTGAGCCAAGTGACAGGGTCCATGCTTGCGTTGTAATTGGCAACCTTTCGAGGTCCTTTGAAATCTGCAGGAAACGGTTCAGACCTGATTCTCTCGCTGAAGCAGACCGGGCCCTTGAGTCGCGATGATAAATTCGACGGGGTCAGCCTCCCTACTGGGTTAGCTACAGCGCGTGGCTGCATAACTTCTGCAGGTTGAACTTGCTGTGGCTGATTCTGGGCCACAGGTTGGTTTTCCCTCTGCCGCCTCACGGAACTTGAAGTCACGACGTGTGGCGACTCTGCATGGATACTTCTTTCCGCCGTTGCTCTGCTGTTGTAAGGGGTGGAGTGCAGCCGTCCCGCATGTTCAGACATATTTGCTTGTTGGATAACTGCTGTGCTAAGCATCTCGATGGCGCGTCGCGCCTCTCTGTCCATGGGTGTATTCCCTGCTGGTGCTAACCTGGCCAGGATGTTCGAAGCCGCAAAGAGGTTCTCCACTGGGCTAACATAGTGTCCTTGCGGTGTGTGGAACCTTTGAGGCTGCTGTGGCGGCTGCTGAACAAAGGTTGGCTGTGGCAATGGTGGGGGCATGATGGCCCTGTTATTGGCTGGTACTATGGCTCTTGATCCGGGTGCTTCAGCCGTCCTTGGCGCAACGAAGGTTGGAACTGCAGGGGCGACTGATGGTGCCGCATATGTCCGGACTTCAGGCGCGACTAATGGCGCTGCGAGTCGCATAGCCGTAGCGGGCGGTGCCATGTACGAAGGTGCCGCGACTGATAGTACCGCGAATTCTGACCACACAATTGGTCGTGCCACGTTAGTCGCGATTGATGGAATCGCGCTGGGTGGCACCGTGGCTTCTGGAGTTCTGAGTGCAGGGCCCATGGCTGTAGGCCCAGAGGTGGGTGAGTGGAATAGATCCACTGGGTTTACCGTCCCGGGCTGCAGGCGGCTTGCATGGCGTCTGTGCGGCAAGGTGCCCTGTATTCCTTGCAAAGCATTGGTTTCTTCGATGAGTCGCTGCTGCTCCTGTTGGAGGCGCTGTTCTTCGCGTGCCAGCCTGGCTCTCTCATCTGCGATTCTCTAGACTTCATCATATAGCCCGATTCTGGTAGCCTCCAATTCTGTCACTCTGGCGGCCGCGTTAACCGCAGATATTGGCGTGAGCAGCACACTTCCCCGTGGTATCGCGGCCGCCGCATCAGATGCCTCCCTTGATCCTGATCCCGCGAGTGCGACTTCGGGCGGGGTCTCTCTGTTTGCTACTCCTGAGGCCGCGACTCCTGGAGTTACCGTGGCAGATGCCGCGACTTCTGGCGCGTCTGGCGCGGCTTGTTCCGCTGCTTCTGGCGGCGCGGGGGCTAACATGCCTGGTGGCATGCCCAATCCTTCGTCCGCTTCCGTGGTCCTGTAGACCCCTTCCATATGCCGATCTTCCGCAGGGTGCGAGTCGCCATCCACAGGATCTCCGCATAGTCTCTCCTCAAGGACATACTCGATGGATTGGCCTTCTTCATCTTCAAGAGGTAGTGACTCGTAGTTGATAGATTCTTCTTCTTGGTCCACTGTTACCGCGACTCCTTCTTCTGAGTCGCCATGTTGCGATGGATCTTCTGACTCGCCGCCAATGAAGCCGACGAAAACGTGGACAGATCCAAACGGGATGACGTGGCCGGTTTCCAAATAATCCGTTTCTGGCCCCCAGCTTGAGTCGTCGATGAGGGGTGTGCCGTCAACCGTGATGATACGGCCAACGACGAGATCTCCAGCTCCCTTCATGGATCCTGCGCGGAACGTGACGCTCTTGACCACAGGCCCCACGGTGGGCGCCAACTATCGTGGGTTTGTCATGTCAGGTGTCATAGATGACTTCGTAGGTGTGGGATTACGCGAGTCAAGCATCTCCGAGCTTGGGATCGCAGGAACAAAGATCAACACAGATTTACCCAGGTTCGGCCCCCTTAATGTGAGGTAAAAGACATACTTCCTGCCTACCCTAGATTGGTATTGATATGATAATCGAGGTGTTACAATGGAGGCGATCCAATGTGGAACTCGCCGTATGAGCTTGGGTTTAAGGGCTTGACCCCTTCTATGTCCTGCGAGTCCTCTTTATATATGCAGAGTCTCGTCAGGTTACAAAGGAAACTTTCCCCACAAGGAATATGTCCACAGAGACCTACTCGGAGACTACTTGGTCTACACGTCCTCTGGGATATGTCTTCTAGATCTTTCTCCCTGTGGCGGTTCAATACTGGGCTTGATCCCATATGGGCCTTTGTCCGTGTGAGTAAAGTAAGTCGCACTGGGCCGCGGGTTAATCTAGAAAGTATTCCCCCGACAGTATGCTTCCAGCAAGTGCTGAAACTCAGGATCTGATGCAATAACCTTCGCAAGGTGATAAGCATGTGTCTGTTTCGAGTAAGATCTTGCTGCTGGCCACAGTCGCCCAAAATCTTCTCCTCTATGTTTCTTGATCACATTCATCCACATATGCCCGAAGCACTCCCTCTGCTCAGCATGTGGAAATACGGCCTTGACAGCATTTTCTAGCCCTTTACAAGCATCAGTGTGTATAGCCAAAGGTGTCACTGTCCCAATGGATCTTTTCAACTGCATCATGAACCATGTCCATGAAGTCTCTGTCTCTGATTGAAACAGGCCAATAGCAACAGGAAACATCCAGTTGTGTCCATCTAGAGCATTGCATGCTGCCAATTGACCATTCCACTTTCCAGTCAAAAAAGATGAGTCTATGCTCAAATATGGCCGACACCTTGCTTTGAAGCCATCGGTGCAAGGCTTCAAAGCCATAAAAATTTGGAGAAAAATACCTTGCCATCAGGTGCAACCTCGGTATCTATCTCCACAATACTGCCAGGTGACCTCTTCTCCACCTCTGCCTTGAAACTATACAGCATCCTGAAGGTATTTGCCCAATCACCATATAGTTCTTTCATTGCCTTCTGTTTTGCCTTCCACACTGTGGTATATTTCAGCTTAATAGGGTACTTGGCTTCCATGTCTAATTTCAGTCTCTTTGCAGTAGTGTTTGGTGTTTTGGCTAAAATAGGAGTGATCTTTTGTGCAACCCAAGCCTGTGATGTCATGGTTGAGGGATTTTGTGAACTAATAATACAAGTATGTCCATTGGGGATTTGATTAATTCTGATTGTACTGCCATCAGGTTGGCGTCTAGCAGAAATGTACCACTTGTAAGGTTGGGCACTGCCATCAAAGCCTTTGCACTTCGCATAAAATTTCTTTGTATCTGTCCACAGAGTCTTGCTGTCAAACTGCTTCTTCACTGCATAAGTCCTGTAACACATCCTAAACTCAGCCATGGTTGGAAAAAACTTTCCTACTGCAATTACAGGGTTATCTTTGTCATATACATTTATCAGCTCATCATCATTTTCATCATCTACATCATCAGCAGCTTCCTTCATCAACTCTGCATCCACAACTCCAGAACCAGCAGCTGGTCTTTATCATCGACTGGAATTCCAAAAAGGTCTGCCATCTCAGTGTCATCCAAGGGTGCAATGACCAAATCAGTAAGCTCTTGCAGTTCTACTGAATTCCAGTCAACAACAGCCGGGCCCGTACCAGCCACCCCATTAGCAGCACCATCACGGGCTGGGTCTTGTGCATCATCTGCTAACACTGTCAATTCGGTTACAATGGGCATTATCTGTCTAGCTGCAGCCCACTCATCATCTGCAATCTGCATAGCCAACTTTGATGCCACATATCCTACTCTTGAATCTGATTTCAGATCAACCAGCTCGGCAAGAAGTGTAGCACGTTTCTTTTCAAAGCCCTCTTGTTTATCGATTTCATCAACAACCGCTTCACCATCCTCCATTCTCACATACTCTCCCTTCCAATCTTCGTACCGTAGCAATGCCACTTCTTGCTCTGGACCCCAAGGAATACTCTCCCCTATTTTTTCCACAATATCTCTCACCGCTTTCTCTTCTTGGTTCACTAGTTCTTGTGGATCGATGTCGTAAAATGAAAGCTCCAAACTAACTAATGTGTCGTGATCTATGGTCCTCACGCTACCATCAGCTAGCTTCGCCTGAGATAGCATAAATTTGACAACCAATTCGAAACTTTTTCGGGCATCTCCCCTGTTTTGACAACGAGGCGGGAATGTGACGACAGTAGAATTTGATGACTTGGAAGTGAACGAGCTCAAATCGAAAGCTGAATGAGCACGAGAGTGATGGATTACCTCGAATTTGACTCTGCCGGCTCCGCGGAGCTCGCCATCTACCTCCTTCTTTCGGGCTACTTCCCCCGCCTCCAATACGCCTGGCCGCGAGGAAAAACGGCAGGGAATGTGTCAGATTTGGGGCAGAATTAAGAAGGGAAGGCCACGCGGGTTCGATTTGACTCACCCCAGATGCCGGCGACAACGAATTCGACGCCCAGGAGTGGATAGCTCCGTCGCCGAAGAGGGAGCAGGGCGCGCACTGTCGGGGTTCAGATGGCGCGTTAGGGCAAGGTCGGTCTGTGCGGTCGCTCGAACCGGTTGAGTTGACCGGGTACAAGTTTGTGGGTCCCACGTCCGCTAAACCCTCCTTAACTAGCACAAGTAAGTGACACGGCCGTTTCATCACAATGGGTGGGTCGTGACTATTTTGCTGCTCTCACGCGTCGTACCCTAGCTATTATCTCCAACTATGTCGCATCGCAGCCAATTCCCTGAAAAAACTTAGTACCTGAGCTATTCGCCCTAAAGACTGCTAAAAAAGGCCTACCTCAAACATAAATAAAAATCCAAAGAAAATGACAACCGGTGTGAGCTTCTCTAGTACGACGCATCGACTACACAGGATCAATTCCACCTTTATCACGTGTGAGCTTGTTTCTCGAGGTCCAGATTGCCCACATCACTGTGACTATTTTGGCCCTGTCGCTCTCACTGAACTTTTGACCAGATAAAATGTCCCTTGACCATGTCAGCGGGTGGAGCTCTGGTAACTTAATAATCCAACCAGCTCAACGCCTCCACCCAAAACCTCTTTGCACGTCTGCATTTTATTAGGGCATGCATCATATCTTAGTCTCCATCGAGGCAGACTTTGCTTCTGGCCAACTGGGAGACAAGTCTATGCTTTAGAGTATCTTCGACATGCATAATTCCACGGAGCACCCGCCACCAAAAAACCCTCACCATCGAAACTACATGTAGCTTCCACAAACGGGTCCAAGTCTGTTTATCATTCTCTGATTCTGTAGCCGTCCCTTCCTCTAGAGCCAAATGCTCGTGAGTAGGGAGGAACTAGACATGGTTCATACAACTTGCTACAAGCGGATACATACAAGAGCATAATAGCAAAATGAAATACCTGAGCGCAGTTGTAAATGAAGTAAAAGATAGAAAAATACACGATTTTTGTACCTTGTAGGTGTAAATGTACCCATTATAAATCCTACTTTTTTAAAACATTTAAAATGTTAAAATATTTTAAATAAAATTGTCCAATGTACACCCAAGCATTCTATATCGGCACAGAAAATTTCGTGAAAAAAAGACATTTTTTTTGTGGCCTGGGTAAAAAAGGCAAGTAAATGTTTTGTAAATTTCATTTTGTAGCACCTGAATTTGTATTTTTTACACAGGCCACAAAATATGTCATTTTTTCACGATGTTTTTTACGCAAACATAGAATATCCAGGTGTACATTCCAGATTTATATTTAGAATTTTTTGACATTTTAAGTGTTATTTTTGGGTAGTGGGTTCATCTACTTTTATGAGCCAAAGATCATTTCCTGCAAAACCCAGCAAAATAAAGAACTGCTCGAAAAATGGCCTGCCTGAAACAGGAAAATCCTAAGGAAATGACAACTGGTGTGTCGACATAAGGCAGTCCCTAATCTTAAGAAATGAAGTTAAAAACTGTGCAGGCCATGGCGTATGCTCCACATGTGACACCATCTCGATCGGATCGGCCAAGATTTATAAGTCTGTGAGATGTACATCGATATTAATTTATTGAAGACACCAGCGTATTTGACGGATCTAGATTGACTTCTTTGACGAAGGCCAAATTAGCTGCACATCTCACCTACAAGAACCCCATCTCTAGTAGCAGAACGAACCAGCACCACACACACAACACACAACACACAACAAATGCCCAATCAAGGAGAAAGTGCTTAAGCTAGCCATAGCGGAGCTCCGTGGTTGGCTTGTCTTAGTCGATGGAGGAGGTGGCGATGCGGTTGATGGAATTGTGACACAATGAGCAACAACCATCTATTCCAGGGGGCAAAGCCCAGTACATGTACATGTGTAGGTATGAACAGTAAATATACATCTAACACCCCCCCTCAAACTCATGGTGGGTCAACAACACTGAGTTTGGAGAGGAAGAACCCATACTGCGCTCGAGTCTGTGCCTTCGTGAAGAAATCCGCCAACTGTAAGTCGGAGGGCACATAGTGAAGAGCAAGAATCTGATCCTGCACAGCAGCACGCACAAAGGAGGCATCCACACCGATGTGCTTGGTGAGCTCATGCTTCACCGGGTCACGCGCAATGCTGATGGCACCAGTACTGTCTGACAATAGAGAAGTCGGTGCAGCAGCAGAAACACCAAAGTCTGCTAGCAACCATCGCAACCAGGTCACCTCAGCCGTCAACATAGCCATCGCTCGCAACTCAGCCTCCGCACTGGAGCGGGAAACTGCCTTCTGTTTCTTCGTCTTCCAGGCAATGAGAGACCCGCCAAGAAAAACACAATAGGCAGACAGGGAGCGGCGATCAGAAGGATCACTGGCCCACGTAGCATCAGAGTAGGCCTGGAGCTGGAGAGAGCTGGAGCGAGGAAAGAAAAGGCGGCGAGAGATCGTGCCACGAAGATATCGTAGAACACGGAGAAGGTGACTATAGTGGACAGAACTGGGAGCAGAGACGAACTGACTCAGAATGTGGACAGGATATGATATGTCTGGACGAGTGACAGCCAGATAGACAAGACTCCCAACAAGATGGCGATAGCGTGTCGGGTCTGTGAGGGGATCACCATCGGTAGCACGAAGCTGAACATTGAGCTCCATAGGAGTCTCAGCAGTGCACTCATCACCAAGAGCGGCGCGAGCAAGAAGATCCTGAATATATTTTTCTTGGGAGATATAGAAGCCATCAGAAGTCGAAGAAACCTCAATCCCAAGAAAATAGCGAAGAGGGCCAAGATCTGACATCAGGAACTGCTCACGGAGGCGGGCCTTAACAAAGGCAATATACTCAGAGTCATCGCCAGTAATGATCATGTCATCAACATATAAGAGGAGGAGCGTCCGACCACGAGGTGAGGTGTGGACAAACAGCGCAGGGTCATGGTCGCTAGGCACAAACCCAGCAGCAGTCACCACAGAAGCAAAACGCTCAAACCAGGCGCGAGGGGCTTGTTTAAGGCCATAGAGAGAGCGCCGAAGACGGCAAACCATACCATCAGGAACAGAGTACCCCGGTGGTGGCTGCATATAAACCTCCTCACGCAACTCACCATTGAGAAAGGCATTCTGGACGTCAAGCTGAGACACAGACCAATGACGAACAGAAGCCACAGCGAGAAGAGTGCGAACAGTGGTCATGTGGGCAACAGGAGCGAATGTCTCATCATAATCGCGTCCCTGCTCCTGCTGAAAGCCACGAGCCACAAGACGAGCTTTGTAACGCTCAAGAGAACCATCGGAGCGAGTCTTGATCTTATAGACCCACTTGCAAGTGATGGGACGAACACCGGGAGGAGGGGAAACAAGGTCCCATGTGCCAGTGCGCTCAAGTGCAGCAATCTCCTCAGCCATCGCAAGCTGCCACTCAGACTGAGCCATGGCATCCCGATAGGAGGTGGGCTCAACAGTAGCAGAAAGACCGTACTGGGAAGGAGAATAGCGAGCAGGAGACCGTAAGGAAGGGCGAGAACGAAGGTTATGAACCGGTGTAGACGGGGAAGGTGGCGCGCCGGAAGTAGAGGGTATGTCAGAGGAATCATCCACAGCACGAGGACGACGAGTGTAGTGGAGAGGAAAGGGAGAAAGGGGAGGACACGCCGGAGCGGTAGGTGGAGAGGAAGGAGGAGGGGAGGGTGGTGGCGGAGGTGTATCAGAAACCGTGGGACTCGGCGGAGGTGGAGGTGGAGGAGGAACAATAGGCACAGAGGGAGATGTATCGGGGAGTATAAGGAAGGAGAGATCGTCAACTGAAAACGAGGAGGTGGTAGGACGCGGATAGTATGACGAGACTCATCAAAAGTCACATCACGTGAAATACGCAGACGACGACCGACAGGATCCCAACATCGGTAACCCTTGTGCTCATCACTGTAGCCGAGAAAGACACACTCAACCGACTGAGCAGTCAGTTTGGTGCGTTCGCGCGGAGCAAGAAGGACATAGCACACACACCCAAACATACGAAGAGCGGAGTAGTCAGGAGAATGACCAGAGAGACGCTCCATAGGAATACCACCCTGTAAGGCAGCCGAAGGCTGGATATTGATAAGATAGGTGGACGCAGAAATAGCCTCAGCCCAAAAGTGGGGAGGAAGAGAGGCAGCGATCATCATTGCACGACGTCTCAAGCAGGTGGCGATGCTTACGCTCAGCAACACCATTCTGAGCATGGGCACCAGGACAAGAGAACTGGGCAAGAGTACCCTGCTCGGCAAGAAAACCACGCAACATCTGGGAGATATACTCACCAGCCGAGTCAGCACGAAAAACACGGATGGGCGTGGAAAACTGGGTGTGAACCATGGCAGCAAATCGCTTGTATATGGAGAGAACCTCACTGCGAGATTTCATCAAATAGAGCCAAGTATAGCGAGAGAAGTCATCAATAAAAAGAACATAGTAGCGATGACCACCTTTCGAATCGAAGGGAGCAGGACCCCATACATCAGAATGAACTAAGTCGAAAGGGCGCTGAGAGACTGACTCACTCGTAGGATAAGGTAATTGAGTCTGTTTGCCAAGTCTACAACCATTACAATGTAAAGATACATCGCCAGAGACAGACCCTAAGACACCTTGATGCACTAGCGAGGACAAGCGAGAGCCACATATATGACCAAGTCGATGATGCCACTGTTGGAAGGACGCAGAGGAGGAGGTAGCAAGAGCATGCGAGCTGGCGGGTGTGGTGGGAACACAAAGCCAGTCGACCTCCCAAAGGCCCTGAGCCTCACGGCGCCGAGGGCCAGCTCCAACTAGAGCCTGGGTGCGACGATCCTGAACAGAGCAAGAGTCGGTATCAAGAATGACACGACAGCCAGAATCAGTAAGTTGAGCAGCGGAAAAAAGATTCATGGTAAGACGGGGAACATGCGAAACACTAGGAACAGAGAAGGACGGAGTAGAAAGAGTGCCACGACTAGCAACAGGAAGAGCTGTGCCATCGGCAGTGAGAACATTGAGAGGAGAATCAAGAGGTCGAAGAGAAGACAGAGCAGAAGAATCAGAAGACATGTGAAAGGAAGCTCCAGAATCCAGAACCCACGGAGATGTACCTGACTGAGTAGGCGGTGGTGGCGAAGTAGAAGCAGTCAGCGAGGCAACGGTGCCCGTCGAAGAGGAACCAGAGGAAGCCAGCATACGCTTGAGCTGGGCAATATCCTGAGCAGTGAAGGACTGTGCAGACGGAGACGCACGAGCCGCAGGAGAGGAGCGACCCATTTCACGCTGCTTCTTGAAACAATCAGACTCTGGATGGCCCGGCTTCTTGCAGTAGTCGCAGAACATGTGAGAGCGCCGACCCCCCCCCCTGCAGAGGGCCGCCCGCCCACCCCCCGCGAAGGAGTGGGTAGTAGCGGTGGAACAGACGACACCGGAGCACGGGCAGCAAGCACAGTGGGAACCACAAGCAGCCCAGCAGAACGGAGCCGAGTCTCCTCAGCGCGAAGCTCTGCAAGTACCTCTGAGATGGGAACACGTCGACCACGGGCAAGCAAGTGTGCACGCCGAGGCTCAAACTCGGGACGCAGGCGAGACAAGAACTCATGGACACGCTGAAACTCCAAATCTGACCTCACTGTCTGACAGCAGCGACAAGTACCACAAACAACAGTCCGCAGAGAGTCAAGCTGACGCCAGATGGCAGAACACTGTGTGTAGAACGCATCCACAGTAGATTCACCCTGCTGAAGATCATGCTCCTGACGGACCACAGATAGGTAGAGAGCATCACCCGAGGGCTGATAGCGCTGACAAAGGTAAGTCCACATAGCAGCAGAAGTGCCTAATCCCATGAACTCAGAAGCAAACTGAGGCAGAACACTCGCAGTGAGGACAGCAGCAGCACGAGCATCATCATTGCACCACTGAGTGTAAACAGACAGAGCATCCCGATAAGGAGAGAGGAGTCCGAGTAATCCGATACCTGCTGGTCATAGGCTTTAACTGCAAGATCATCAGCATTCTTGGCGGCAGCACGATCAGCCTCAGAAGCATCAGCGGCAAGAGCGGGTGGCACCGGTGGAGTAGGAGCCACAGGAGCAACGGGGCACGGCGGACAGGAGACCTCGCCAGAGAGAACGCCCCACAACAGGAGGCCGCGCATGTGGATGCGCATAAAGCCCACAAACTCGGCGTAGTTGGTGCCGTCAAAATCACGAGCACCGGGGAACAGCAACATAGCCCGAAGAGGACATCGCGGGCTCTCTGTTTTTTTTTTTTTTTTTTTTTTTTTTTTACACTATCCGGACCTGAGGCCGGTCAAAACAGGGCTGGAAACCGGGACAACACCAGAGGCGTCCGGCACAGGGGCCGGTCCAGGCCGGCTGGGCAGCCGGAGCCCTCACAGAGGCGTCCGGCACAGGGGCCGGTCCAGGTCGGCTGGGCAACCGGAGCCCTCACAGAGGCAGCCGGCACAGGGGCCGGCAAGGCCGGGCAGGCGACCGGGCGCGTGAGCTCTCCTGCTCGATCTCGATGCGGATGCAGCCACGGGCAGGAGCGGCGGCTGGGGTGAGATGCGGCCGGCCGGGCTCGGGACGCGGCCACGGGGGAGAGCTCGTGTCGGAGAAGAGGCCGGGGAGCGGCGGCTGGGGCGAGATGCGGCCGGCCGGGCTCGGGACGGCGGTGGCGCAGGCCACGGACGGCGGCGGCGACCTTCCAGGCGGCGACACAGGGGCCGGCAGGGGGCGACCCGGAGCAGCGGCGGCCGGTGAGCAGGCCGCAAGAGGCGGCGGCGGACGCGGCCGGAGGGCTGCGGCAGCAGGCCGCGACGGGGCAGGCGAGGAGAAGGGGAAGGGCAGCCCGGGACGGCAGTGCGCAGGCCGGAATCGGCGGCGGCAGGCCGGGAACGACGGCCGGAAGCGGCGGCGGCGACGCTGCAGGCCGGTGACGGCGGCAGTGGCGCGGCAGGCCGGCGACGGGGAGTTGCTCCGGTGGTGCGGGAGGAGGAGGAGGAGCAACGTGGCTCTGATACCATGTGACACAATGAGCAACAACCATCTATTCCAGGGGGCAAAGCCCAGTACATGTACATGTGTAGGTATGAACAGTAAATATACATCTAACAGGAATCATTTCTCAATGTGGCCGATGAAATGGGCGAGCAATTGAGGAACGACTGCATCATCTCGAACTCGAAAGAGCTGGAGCATCCTACGGCCTTTTATGCGGAACTGGTGTGGTACCAAAAAAAAACTCCGAAGAGATCTTCCATGCTTGGCAGCGCCTCCGACCTCCGTGCAGCTCAAGGCCAGGGTCGTTGATGTGAGCAATTGTGGTTTTCGGCTACAGCCTAAGATTTGTTGATTTCAAACCCATCTTTGTTGCAGCAGCCGGCGCATGCCGCCCACGGGCCATGGCGCAACGCATCCTCATGCTCCTCAGGTGAAGAAGCACCAAGGATGGTGGCGACCTTCAGGTGATGTCGGTTTGGGGGTCAAAGAGGCACCTTGAATCCCACCTCCCCAACTGCACTGTGCCTTTCATCTTTTACTCCCTCAAGTTCTTGCTCGACAGCGGCTCCCATATACGTCAGCACCCAGGTCATATCGTGCATCTAACAAAATTCATTATGGTTTTTATATTTTCTCAGCGTCGAACAATGCAGCTAACAAAATTCTAGACTAAACACGGAACAAGCCGACCACCATTATGGTTTTGCTAATTCTTAAGAATACTGTAGTGCTTCAAAACTGTTGTATATCTTGACTACGACTTTAAAATACCGTGTTTCAAAAAAACTCAGAATTTAAAATACTTTGTGTCCCAAAAGAAGATGTGCAGAAGTTACCGATTCCCCAGTCCGCACCATGCAAATTTCAGTAAGACTTCTCCAACTTGATGATCATATGGAGGAAAAGATGTTCAGAATGTGAAACCCATATTGCCAAACCTTATGTTTCAACATTTTCCATATATATGCAGTGTTTGTCATAACTTTATAGTGTTTTACTGCCATATTTTGACCCTAAAGGAATTCTCAAAATGATCACGCGCACAGCCCAAACATGTTTCATATTCATTCACAGGCATATCAGCAAGTACCAGGATTATAATGAAACTCGCTTCAAAAGGACTAGAGGTATAAACTGATTGACTCACCTCCTGTTGGAGTACTACTAGATAGTTCGGACATGGGGAACCAGAGTATAGCCTAAACTACATAAAGCATTCCAACACACATTCCACCCATACAGACTGATGAGACAGGGTATCAATCATCATCGTCGTCGTCCTCCTCCTCCTCCTCATCATCATCATCATCATCATCATCATCATCATCATCATCATCATCGCCATCCTCCGCCTCGTCTTCGTCGTCATCATCATCATCGCCATCCTCCTCATCTTGGTCGAAGTCGTAGTCATACTCAAACATATCATCATCCTCCTTCTCCTCCTCTTCCTGCAGCACCTCATTCTCGTAGTACACCATACATATCTTGATGTTGACCTTGACATCGGTTCCCCTACCGGGCACAACACACAAGCATTGCCTTGGTTCCCCATCAGGTTTGATTTCAAACTTCAAGGCTTGAATGTGTCCTTCGAAGCTCGAGAATCGCACAGAGACATCGACTGTGGCTCGCGGAGTTTCTGGTCGCACACAGGTGAGGAATACTGCATGGCCGAAGGACTCGAGTGATACCACATCAAGAAGGAAGAGGCGGCCATATTCGGTGCAGAGAACTTTAGAGCCCAGCTGGACAGGGAGGTCGAACGCCGTGAATAATTCCAGCTTTGTTGTTGGCAACTTGTGCAGGGTGGTAAGATGGTCCAGGAGTGCCGCTGTTGGTGCAACAAAGCCGCATCCAGAGACCGGGCAGACACACGGCCCAATTGGGCACTCCCCCTCTTGTGTATCCTTGTTGTAGTAGGTGATCTTCTTGTTGCATCCATGCTTGCAGTGAACAAAGATGTTGTTGACAACGCGCTCCATGATGTAGCAGCGCTGGGTAGCAGAGCGGTCGCTTTCTGGGAGTGTGTTGCAGCAAGGCGAGCAGATGGAATTCCCCTTCGAACACTGAAACATATCATACAAAGAATTATTCTTTTATTGATCTAATAGCTAGCGTTATGTACAACACCAAAAAGGAAACGTATTAGTTTATGCAGTACCTGGAAAATGGGAGGCCTGAGGGGGTTGGAGCAGACGGAGCAGTCGAATACCTCCATCCCCATGGTGACATTCTGCATCTTGCAATCGGTCTTTCCATCTTGGCAACCAGCTTCTTTACTCTTGTTGTCGGAGTTGACTGACCCCTCCATCGCTACTTAAGCGCCCTTAGGTGCTAGACTCTAGTACCCTGCTCCACGTACAAGAGTATATTGTGAGTTATAGTGACTAAAAGAGCAAGCTTTTTCTTCAACACTGTAACAAAACAGCCCTTCAAAAAAAAACTGTAACAAAACAGTAACAAGGATGAAGTTGTTCCGTTTTTCCTAGAAAATGCAGGAAGAGGCTGTTATTTGTAATCGATCACAGTTCGAGGAAACATGAATTACGCTTTAACAACCCAGCAAAGCTCGCATGCAATTTAGGGTGTGTTTGGTTCATTGGCTATGAAAAAGTTGTTGTGGGTAACCCCAAGCACGTGGTTGGTGGTAGCCATTTTTCATGTTTGGTTGTGTGTGTTGGTTAGCCAAATTTTATATTTGGTTGAAGGGATAAAAAGTGGTTAGGGGCAGCCATATTTACGTTCATTTTGAGTGATTAGAAATGCTTAGAAATTTTTGTTTAAATCATTAAAAAGGGAAGTTTCTTCAAATATTCTTAATATACAATAGGAAAATGTTTTTTAATATTTAAAAGCGTAAAATTACTTATTATATTTCAAGAGAAACGTTTATTCCAATATTTTTAATATATATAAAAAAGTTTGTTCAAATATTAAAAAGTGAATATTTTGTTCAAATAATTAAAATAGAAAAGTTTCTTTAAATATTCTTAATAATATATAAAATGAAAATGTTTTTCAATTATTTAGAAGGGTAAAATTTCTTATTATATTTAAAGGAAAAAGGTTATTCAAATATTTTTAATATATAAGAAAGGAAAATTTATTTGAATATTTAAAAGGTAAAAGTTTGTTCAATATTTAAAAGATAATTTTTTTTTAGATTTTCTTAATATATAATAGGGGAAAGTTTTTTCAAATATATAAAAGGGTAAAATATTTTAATATATTTTAAAGAGAAAAGTTTTTTGAAATATTTAAAAGAGATAAAAATATATATTTTATGACTACAATGAACATGCCACAAAATGTTTCGCAGGTGACAGCAGGGACTAGCCCAAAGTGGTTGGCTTCAACCACCACTTTTAGGGTGGTTGAGCTCAACCACTTTTTTGAAGGAATATGCCTAAAATTTGACTACCCCACACACCCAACACCACAAACCAAACATGGGGTAACCACCTAAAAAATGGTTACCCATAACCACTTGGTGGCTAGCCACCCAACCAAACACTACATACCAGGACATTATAAGTAGCATGAGCTAACGTACAGGGCCCCCAATTTCATATAAACCTCAACTTGTAGTACTATTTAAGAATAGTCAGTGACCATTGACAGAGCTTGATATTTCACTCAAGTCACAAACAAGTCTCTGGAATATGTTCTCCTCCACATGTTTCCTTCAAAATTTACGCATCCCCTTTTTACTCCTTCCTGCATCTAACTATTGTGTTGAAAATTCTCTTCTCACTTGTGTTCTTGAGGCACTAGCTGGATTAATTGCACAACGGTGCTGCTAAATAATGATACACAACTATGTATCCTCTTAAGCACAAGTGAAAATAGAAAATTAAGAAGAACAGTCCGAAGATCCACATGGAAACAATTATTGAAGTTAACGTGGATAGATCGAGTGCCCTAGAGCCAAAAAACAGTAGCGACCACATGGACAAATTCAAAACTAAGGAGATCAGTTTAATCCACTGATAACCTTTCACTTAGTGCGTATAGAAAACAAGATGCGGAGATTTGAAACTAAGCTGGCCGAGTGCCGGAGACCGAGAACGAGATGCGAACCGTAGACGAGGTTGAGATCGAGGAGCAGCCCGCGCGGTAGAGAAGAGGCGGCGGCCAATAATGCTAGACTTTATGGAGACTTTGTTATTACGGAAAGAAACCCACCTCCCGTGATTTAAGGACCATAATCCCACTGATTCTGCGGCCGGGCGATTCGGAGGAGACGAGCAGCGTACCAGCGAATTCCTGCGGCTGGAACCGAGTTCCGGTCCAACGGCATAAGAGATTTCTGGGCTTCAGTACCCAGCATGACCCAAAACTAAAATGACAAAGAATTCGAGCAGCAAACAAATCGTAGTTACCGTTTTCTAACCAAAATAAAAAAATGCAAATCTCAGCACTCCATTTAGTTTCTGTAGTTCACAAGAAAAAAACCAGTTTTTGAAGTGAATGCAAAATAAAATAAGGAAAGCACCTACCCACTGACGCTCCATTCAACCGCATTTTCAATAAACGGGAAGTCTAAGAGCATACACATAAGACTAGTCACAATGGGGGTATCATAGGTGGTATCATGCATACCATGTTGGCAAAAAACTGACGTGGCACTGTAATTAATGATGAGAGAGGTGATAGTGGTATCATAGGTAGATACCGTAACATAACGGATTCCAATGCAATATGAGTCTACAACCTAATAAATGTAGTAGTATATGATACCATACATATGTTACTACCCATTGTGGCATTAGTAACATATAGTAGTATCATATGCATGATACTAGCATATGATACTCCCCATTGTGACTAGTCTAACGGATGACGCTCGCCCTTGCGTAGTAAAATATTTAATGGAATAAATAAAATATGTGCAGAAACGCCCATCCCACGAAATGGTAGGCTCTTAATCGAGACGCTAATTTAACTCGACGACAGCTTCCCCTTCAACGCCGTGAGCAAAAAAAGCAATACCACGAGGCGACATATCTTGCATGAGGCGTCCGGGATCGCAACAGTAACGCTCGCCCTTGGTTCAAACTTTACAGTCTGGTAGGTAGTGTTTAAATTTTACCCATTCCATTGCAAATTTCAGTAAAAACTTCTCAAATTTTGATGAGGGAAACAAGTCGACAATTCCATACGCAAAACAACATGTCACAACACAAATTGTATACTACTAGAGTGTACTAAAATGATTGTCAAAGTGGTGGCCCACGTCCACAGCATAATGCTCCATATGAAATGAAACATCGCAAAGGATACCTCTTGCGACCGAAATCTTTGACACATATCGTCTCATAAAGACAATGATTGTCAAAGTCGCAGTCTTCGTCCTCGTCTTCCTCCACCAGCGGCACAACGTTTTCATCCTCTATACACATCAAATCCGGGTTGGAGCAGCTAACCCGGAGCCCTCGACAGTTTTCCATACGTCCATGAGCATTTAACCGAACTCGGCCTGACTGTTCGAGTTCCTTCTCTTGTGGTAATCCACCTTGCAAATTTATCCCAATAAAAAAATATTGTGATGTATACGGGCAAGCCTTGTGAGACGTGTTGCAGCCTAACAAAGCCTGTTGGGAACCCAAGAGGAAGATTGAGAAGTAACTAATAGCAAGTATCTAACTAGTATATGTACAACTTTTTTTTTTGGGTAACCTTGCACCTAACATAAAAGTGGTTGTGAAAGTGGTGACTCACGTACAAGGCAAACTGCTCCATACGAAATTAAACACATAAACATCTCAACACGTCCTTCTTGCGACCGAAATCTTAGGCATGTCTCGCCCCTAAGACAATCCGGCGACACATCAATCATCCTCCTCCTCGGACAAAGAGCCATAGTCGTAGTCTTCGTCGTCGTCTTCCTCCTCGAGCGGCACATCGTTTCCATCCTCTATGTACATCAAATCTATGGTGACGCTGAGCACGACATCGGTATGTCCACCCGACACCTTGGGCACGACACACAAGAGCTGGATTGGTGCCGCACGGGGTCCGATGTCCCACTTTGAAGCATGATAATGGCCATCAAAGCACGAGAAACACACAAAGCATCCGACCGTCGTTGTGCAAGCACTCCGTCGTATGCATGTGAGGGAAACTCCAAGGTCAAGTGACTCCGGGGCCACCGGCGCCACGTCAAGAAGGAAGAGGTGACCGCTGAACCCGCCACGGAGGACGTGAGTGCCTGGTTTGACTGGATGTTCGAATGGCACGAAGTATTGGATATCAAGCGATGGCAACTCGTGCAGCGTGGTGAGATGTCCAAAGAGCGCCTTGGATTGTGCAACAAAGCCGCAACCAGTGACCGGGCAGACACACGGCCCAAAGGGGCACCACCCTTCGTGCTCTTCCTTCTCGCAGTAAGCCATCCGTGTTAGGCACCCGTGCTTACAGGGGAGGAAGATGTTGTTGACGATGGGCTCCATGCTGCTGCAACTCTCGGGGAGCTCGTCAGGGCAGCGCGAGCAGATGAAACTCCGATTTGAACACTGAAATGCCTCCAGAAGTTAACAAGTGTGTAATTTGCTGATCTGATATACGATGATACTTAGAACCATGGTTGAAGTGCAGTCAGTTACCTCGAAAATTGGAGGGCGTAGGGGGTTGGAGCAGACGGCACAGTCGAACACCTCCATCCCCACGACGGTTTGCCTCTTTGAAACGCTCTCTCCCTCGTGGAGACCATCTCCTTTCCTCTTGTTGGAGCTGCTTGATCCCTCCATCGTCACCGAACCCCAACTCCAGCAGTTATACGCTTGTTGTCCTGATAGGACTTTACTTCTCATGGAAGCCATCTCAAGTATGTGTACATATATACATGTGGCAGTGGAAGCTCGAGAGCCCTTTGCCTCCAAGCTCCACGGTGCCACGGGCGTGCATCATGGCGTTGACAACGTACAGTACCGAGGGATGAGGATGATGGTTTGGTTTCATAACGTTGGGAGAGAAAAATCAGCTTCAATTAAGTTTGAACCGACAGCTACCAACAATACCTAAAATCATAATAGAAGGTTTGCTAAATCTGAGTCGACTAAGCTTTTAGAGTAGTCTTGGCGGAGCCACGCATGAGCTGTGTAGTCAGCTGACTACACAGTTTTTTGCCTAATACACACATAAATCATACATTTTTTTTGAAAAATAATACAAAGGAGTATTTGACTACACAACTCTACAATGACAACACAGAGTTGAAGTCGTGGCTCCGCCAATCTCGATCATCTTAATATTTCCGATAGTCATGTTGTTTATTAATGACATAGTGATCCTATATAACCGGCTGCTGACTATATTGTTAACGTTGTCCGAATAAAACAAAAGGTTGATTACAGCACTAAGCAAACAGCAAAGCATGCGTGCAGTTCTGGAGTACCGCAGGTGTACGTGTGGACGGGAGATTTGCATCGCATGGGAGTGGACGTGTAGACTTTAGAATCGTAGGTGGAAGGAACACATCGATCTCATATGATGGCTGCAGATCTGCACTGCACATTTCCCTCTCTCTCCTCCGCCAAGCCGGTGGTGCGATTGCCGTACGTAAACGACCCGGCCTGCCCAACAACGACGTCCCTGTACGACGACGGCAACCATGTGCTCCGGCTCCGTGCGCGCTCGTATAGTCGTATATATGCCCGTCAGGCATCAATCATCACTACTGATAAACGACTTTTTGCTCACATTTTTGGTGTTTACCGAATGTCTAAACGCGGATACAAGACAAGGGGTCAGTATATATAGCGGGTGTTTCCAGCAATCAGGAAATTATTTGGCAAAAGAAAATGCAGTCGGCAAAGACAACGGCCATGTGTCCCTTGTAAGGGGGTGGACACCGTCGTGAAGGTGCTCCGTAGTTTATCGAGTACTCCTTCCATTCAGATTTAATCTACATCCTGGGTCCTTTTTTTGTTCCGATTTAATCTACATCCTAGGTAGTAAATGGTAGTACCTCATGCAAAAGGGTATTAAACCAGAACATAGAAAAAGAAAACGACTCCAATCCCCGTGAGCCCATGGCCTCTCCTAGCTCTCCGTACCAACTTACCAGAAATCTTCTTTTGCATGCATGCCATTTATTTTTTCTTTGGAAAACGAGCAAATACATGGTTTTATGTGTAAAGTAGTACTAATAAATGCAAAGCTAAATTGTCTGAATTTTTCTAAGATGTAGATTAAATCTAAACGAAGGGAGTATATCTAACAGCAGGACTCGAAGAACTTTAGATGCGATTTTCATAAGCCACGCAACCGATGGGACACTGCACCGATAGTCGGCCACATAGGAGGCCGGGCCCAATTTATTTCGTAAAACTGTTTACTGGACAAACGCAACAACAAAATGTTTCGGTCCATGATGTGTTCCTCACAGTGCTCCCCCTCTAAATCTAGGTTTTGGAAGGGCACTAGTGGGTAACAAATGGGATATGTGGTCTCATTTATGCACTAGATTAATGGATATTACCCTAACTGATGTTTCGGATACTTTTCACTAGAATTTGACTCAGAATGTGCTTTTTACGGTTAAATCTATGTGTGAGGATTTAATGAATGACCATATTAGATTTTTACAAACATACCTATGGAAGCTAAAAATTCCGTTGAAAATTAAGATTTTTATGTGGTTCCTTCATAAAAAAATCTTGCTTTCAAAAGATAACCTTGCAAAGAGAAATTGGCAAGGTGACTCTCATTGTCCTTTTGTGGGAATAATGAAACTGTAGATCACTTATTTATTTTCGGCACGCTTGCAAAACTTGTATGGCGCGTTGTTTTTTGTTATTACAATATTCCTTCTCCTACCAATGTCACTAATATGTTTGGGAATTGGTTGAATGGGATGGATAAAAAGACCAAAGCTAGGATCGTATTGGCAGCACTGCGCCTGCTCTTCTACCCCTAAGCAGCCGAGTTGGTAGTCAAGAGATTAGGTTGTTATGGTAAGCGCTAAATGGGTGGACGACAACTCAGAAGTGACGTCAGACATGTAGCTAAGCAAATGGGTGTTAGCGGCTGCTACCCGAAGTACCACTGGACCTCGAGTATGTAACATTTTTTGGGGAACCGTCGCCAACTAGACGAATATGATCTTAAGAGTTTAGTTTGATTCATATGATTAGTTTATCTTTTTGGTCGCTGTTTACGATGAACAAAATCACATTACTACCAAACTTCATTTACTAATGTTAGGAATACACGATCAAATCCCACCAAGCTAGTTCCCACTATTCATGTTGAATCTGACGTGTTTATTGGAAACATGTTTTGTTATCACTTATCAATCTGTACTTATTATATATTGTTTTTTATGTTGTGAGAGAGTTGTTATCTATCATTTTGATAAATCTTGTGTTGGTACATTTATATTTTATAAATTATGCATGATACTAAAACAAGTTAGTACTTTCCTTCCACTGTGCAACTATCTGTAAAGCATCCTTTAGAAATATTCAGTAAAACATCTCCAAATTCGACAATTGTACGAACGAAAGAAGTTACCACAGCTACCATTTTCGACACAAGAGGAATTCTTATAGCGATCATCCACCTCGCTAAATATGTACTTCTTTCACACGGACGCACGCAGACATAGCAAACACGAAGCAGAGTACTGGCACTAGAGATATAAATTGACCATCACGCTGGAGTAGTACTACCACGAACAAGGAACAATTTCAACCGAAATCACGCGCATGAATCTCCCAATAGCCGACATTGAGACGGCACATCAATCATCATCATCATCATTATCATCATCTTCCTCGCAGACATAGTCGTGGTCTTCAGCATCGTCTTGCCCCAAAAAGGGATCGAAGGTGTGATAGTACCTCATATTAATGGTGATGCTGACTTCGACATCGGTTTCTATACCAGGTACGACACACAGGCATCGCGGCGTTGTTGGCTCCTTATACAGTTCGATTATCTGCTTTGAGGTCTGGTAGTGCGCTTCGAAGCGCGAGAAAGATACAAAGACGACGAACTGGCCTTCCGGAGTTTTCGGGCAGATGCAGGCGAGGTAGATTGCATGGCCATAGGGCCCCAGCGACTCCATCTTTAGCAGGCAGCGAGGAACGCAGGGTCCTTGGGTGTAGAGTACTTGAGAGCCCTGCTGCACACGGACGCGGAACGGGACGAAATCTTCGATCGGTGTTTTGGGCAGCTTATGCAGGGTGGTGAGATGGTCCAGGAGCGCCACGGTTCGCCCCACGAAGCTGCATCCAGATATTGGGCAGCTGCACGGTCCCAACTCCCAACGGGCACTTGCTCTCCTCCATTTTCTTTTGATTGTAGGAGAACGTCCCGGTACAACCGTACTTGCAGATAACACGAATGCCTCTCACGACCTCCTCCATGCTCTCGCATCGCTCGGCGGCAGCACGATCTTCTTCTCGGAGCTTGTCGTGGCAAGCTGAGCAGAGTACATTCCCCAATTTGTCCTGAAATGCATCCGGAAAAGAGGAAGTGTTTTTCTTCAGTTTGTTGAGCTGATGAGTTATGAATGCAACAACAAATGAAGTAGATTATTTTACATACATGGAAAATGTCAGCACCGAAGGATTTGTTGCAGTCGCCACACTTGAGCGCCTCAATGTCCATGAGGACATAATGGAACTTGCGACCGCTCTGTTCCTCTAGGTGGTAATCTCCGTCGCTCTGGCTGGAGCTGCTTGATCTCTCTTCCTTTTGCAGATGAACTCCGCTGCTCTCGCTGGAGTTGCTTGATCCATCCATCGCCACAAAAGCGCCTTACCGATCTCGCTTACAGTTCTCTCTTTTACATGGTCCAACTTGTGGGATTTTTATGTTTTCCCCGTTCGTGTGTTTTTACCCAATTCAAAGAGGCCCTGAGACTAGCCATAGTGGGGTATCATCGCTAGCATCATGCATTACATGTTGGCAAAAATATGATGTGGCACAACAATTAATGAAGAGAGAGATGATAATGGTATCTACCTATGTTACGATATCATAGCGCGTAAAACTAAATATTTAATAGCAAGTAAATATTATACACATATTTGTATTGGGTTCTACAAAGTTATGTTGGAGAGTCGTGAGGGAGCGTAGGGATACCAGCTCTACCTCACACCTTTACAAAGTTCCCAGGAGCATGAGTTGCAGCTGCTTAATCTGCAACTCTCTGTCCTCCTTTCTCAAACTCAGCAAATCATATATTATTTTAATCTTGTATCCCTCTTACATCACCTTAATTTACCTGATTTTAGAGCATCTCCATCAGTCCCTTTACTTGGACTTGTGGGGGCATGACCACCATCTTCAAAGCCGCCGCCACAATCTTGATGACCCCTCCTGCTTGCGCCTGTTTCATGGGCACCACCACTGTACCGTAGGCACCACCGAAGCCACTCGTGTTGACACCACAATTCGTTTGCACCACCACCATATCTCATCACCACCCATGTAAACTACACCATGTGCACCACGAGCGTAACCGACACCATGGGCACTACCACCATATCCAACACCACCACCATAGCCACCGTCGAATGCACCACTTAATCCCATGAATCATCCCCATTGTCTTTGATGCTAGCACTTGATCAAGCATTTTTTTTTTGACTTTTGATCAAGCCTGGTTGGATTCCTAAACATAAGCTTTTAATCCTTCTTGTGTTCTTGCGTGTCTTGCTTGGTTTTCAAGATCCTCTTATCCATGGAAATTCAGCGCTACTTCATCATGACATGGCGCTAAGTCATGGTTGCCCTAGGCTATGCAAAATTACCTAAACAAGAGTTGAAGTTTATTTTTCAATTAAATCTGGATTTGTTTATCAATTATTTTTTGGGGACCATTTAAAATTAAGTGCAGGGAATATTTATTTATGTTCATTCACGGAGACGATCATACTAGGAGTACATAAGAGCGCTTTTCAAAATGACTGGAGACTGAAATAGATTGGCACATTGGAGAGTTGGAGCACTGCTGGTTAGTTATGGGAATAAGAGTACGAAAGCAACCTTCTAAATGTAGGAGAATATTTGCATAAAGTGTTTCAACACATACTGCACCCGTACACATTGATGAGACAGGAACTCAATCCTCCTCCCCCTCTTCCTCCTCCTCGTCGTCGAAGTGGTCAAACATATGGTCATTCTCCTTCTCCTCCTCCTGCAGCTCCTCGTTGTCATAGTACACCATACAGATCCTGATGACGACCATGACATCCCATTCTTTAAGGGGCACGACACACAAGCATTGCCTTGATTCCCCATCTGGTCTAATTTCAATCTTTGAGGCTTGAATATGTCCGTCGAACCACGAGAATTCCACAAAGACGTCAACTGTGGCACGCGGAGTTTCTGGCCGAACTCAAACAAGGGAGACTGCATGACCAACGGACTCGAGCGAAACCACGTCAAGAAGGAAGAGGCGACCATGTTCGCTACAGAGAACTTGAGAGCGCGGCTTGACTATGAGGCTGAACATGTCGAATAACTTGATCGGCCTTGTTGGCAACTTGTGCAGGGTGGTGAGATGGTCAAGGAGTACCACAGAGGGCGCCACGAAGCCGCAGCCGGAGACCGGGCAGACACACGGCCCCACCGGGCACTCCCTCTCGTGTGCGTCCTTCCTGTAGTAGGCGATCATCGTGCTGCATCCGTGCTTGCATGGGACGGAGATGTTGCCGACGACGCGCTCCATGCTGCTGCAGCGCTGGGTGGTAGCACGCTCGTTCTCAGGGAGCTCGTCGCGGCAGCGTGAGCAGATGAAACTCCCATCTGAACACTGAAACGCGTCTGTCCAGAAGTTAACAAGTGTAATTTCGTGATCTAATGTACGACCAACAATACAACCGCGATGGAAAGTGCACTCAGTTACCTCGAAAATTGGAGGCCGGAGGGGGTTGGAGCAGACTGCGCAGTCGAACACCTCCATCCCCACGACAGTTTGCCTCTTTGGAACGCTCTCTCCCAGACCATCTCCTTTCCTCTTGTTGGATCTGCTTGATCCCTCCATCGCCACTAAAGCCTAACTCTAGCAGTTATCCGCTTGTTGGCAGATAGTAGTACTCCAGTATTTACTTCTCATGGAAACCTTGTCAAGTATGTGTACATATAGATGTGGGGCGAATAGCTCCTATGCGACGTTTTTTCATGCCAATCGATGCACAGCGACGTCGTTGGTTGAAATAGCTCGCGTGCGACACCACCTCGCTGCTGAAATAGCTCGCGTGCGACAGTCGGGCTTAACCGCAAGGGACAGGTTAGGGGTTGGAATTATGTGAGCCTGGTGGGACCCCCACTTATCCACATCAGCAAAGGACCCACAGGAGCACCTTCGAGCGTGGGACCCACCTCTTTGTCCATGTCAGCAAATGTTAACAGGCCATATATGGGCCATTTTCATTCATATTTAGGGGGGTGGGCCACAAACGGCCATTTTACATAGTACTTCTAATAATAACAAAATATAAAAACTAATGCGGCGGCGGTGGTGCGGCGGCGGCGGCGGTGTCGTCAATCTACGGATCGACGCCGAGGTCCTCCTGCTCTACGATGCGGAGGACGGCCACGGCGACCTCCCGCGCGTCCACCGCCACACGAAAGCGCTGCTCGGCGCCCTCCTCGCCGGCCTTGAACGCCTCCTCCGCAGCGGCCAGCTCGGCGTCGGCGTCGTCCACCCTCTTCCATGCTGGCAACACGACGTCTTGGAGGACGCGGAAGCTGCAGGTGCCGGTGCGGCCGCCGCGCGTGACGCGGCACCCGCCCGGCGGAATAGGCAGCAAATCGTCCGGAAGGACGAACTCATCGTCGTCCTCCTCCGCCGGCAAATCGTCCGTCTCAGGCTCCGGCTTCGGCTCCGGCGCCGGCCGCTTCTTTCGCTCCTTCCGCTCCTCGTCGGAGCGGTTACCGCCACCGGAATGGCCCGCGTTTGAACTCCCCCTCCTAAACATTGTGGCGCGGTGCTGGATCTGCAGCTGGAGGTGGATTGGTCGCCGGCGGCGAGCAAGTGGGAGCGGGAGGCGACACCTTTTGGTGGGCAAGAAGGGGAACGGGAGGCGGTCGGCGTGGCGTTGGGCCGTGGTATTGGGCCGTGGCGAGACGTTTGGACCTTGGTATTGGGCCGTGGCGAGGCGTGTCATCAGCTGGTACAAAACAGATCCATCTCGCCCCCGTGCTAGAGCCATCCCCCGCGAGCGAGCTTTCCGACCGTTGCCCGCATCCTCTCGTCCCCCTTCTTCTCCGGCGACAGCGCGCATCAACGCCGGCGGTAGAGGTATGTCTTCGAGCTCTGCTTCCGCCTCCCAGCGTAACTGGCCGCGCTACGGTCCAGTTCCGCTATTTAGTTGCCCTGAGTGCCCACGGACGGCGCCTCTGAAGCGGCGGGTCACCACCAGCGACAAGAACGGCAACGCCGGGCGCGAGTATGTCAAATGCGAGAGCAAACCAGAGCCGGGGAAGGTGAGATCTGGGTTTCCCCTCACCCAATTTTCCCAATTTCGTTTTATTTTCCTCAATTTTGGGTTTCATCCGATCTGGGTTAACTGCATCCTATTTTTCAGGATCTGCTTCCATGCGATCATTTCGAGTGGCTTGATCTGTATATCAAGAGGATTGAAAAGGCGGGCACAACCCTGGCCCCCAATTTGCCGTCGGCGGTGGAGCAACTGGGATCTGCTACGGTGCAGAATGCAGATCTCGCGGAAGTGAAGGCCGAGCTGAATAAAATGAGCAAACAGCTAAAGAAACTCGTCGATCTGAAGAAGCAGGACAATCAGATGGCTGCAATTTTCTATTTGTGTGCAATTGCTCTTGGAGTTGTCTATGTGCTGCTCATTTTTCTTTTACCTGTTATTCATCCATCGTTAGCTATTTGAGGGTTTAGTTGGTCAGTTAGCTCGGTATGTGACGGCAGAGGACGCGATCTGTGCGCCATGCCAAGTTCATGTAACTGAATCGAAGAAGTAATTTGGAAAGTTCGTCTGTTCTTCACGCAATTTTTGTTCTTCAGTTAGCGGGTGTTCGAGAAAAAAAAACAGAGTGTTGGGCCGTGAGAAAGTAATCAGGCTCAAATAGAAAAGCAGCCCACCCGCGTAGGGGAGCCCATAGAAACAAACAAATGGGCCCGTTTATTACGTTGCTTCGGCAAAATGTTCTTATTAGAATGCAAATAATATTACTTGTCTTTATTAGTTGTTCTTATTATGTACTTCTTCGAATGCAAAGAATATTTTTTGTCTTTATTACGTACGTCTTAGAATGCAAAGAAAGTACAATATTACTTGAACGAAACATAGATATATTAGCACGAACAATACATAAAAACATATAGTAGCACCCTTACATATAGTAGCACCCTTACAACTAATGAAAACACACTCTTACAACTCATTACTAATAAGTAGAAACTGGATGGAGACACGACACGACAGGACAAGGGAAAGTAAATGACACGAAGTAAATAAAACTTAAACGGGGCTGCAGCATCTTCTTGCTCGGGCGCCCCTTCTTGCTCACTCCTCGTCGTTGATGTTGTAGGGGAGCCTGTGCACATGGCGGGGGGTGGGGAAGGCCGCGTCGTAGTTGGTGTAGAAGTTGTAGATGGTGAATGCGATGAACTCGCAGCCGCACCACCAGACGGTCCCGAGGAGGAAGCGGGCGTCCAAAGGGTTGGCGAAGGTGGCCGTGAGCATCACGACGTTGCCGAGATTGTCACGGGTTTCGTCGAGGCTAAACATGGGCCGCATGCCCGCTGGGCGGTTGAGGTGGCGATAGCCGGAGGCGAGGAACTCGCGGGCGAGCTCAAACGGGGTCCTCCACCTCGAGATCACCCACACGCGGAGTCTTTTCTCCACGAACACGCCGGGGGGGTAGAGTTCCTCCGGGTAGGTGCGCGGCGGCCAGTACGTGACTCCGGTGAACTCCATCTGGCTTCTGTGGCTTTGTGCTTCGAGAGAGGAGAGGAAGACGAGAGGAGATGGATCTGGCTGTGGCTTGTGTGGAGAGGGGAGAGGAAGAGAGATGTATAAATAGAGAGAAGAGGGTTGGCATGTGTATCGGCGTGCGATTACTCTCCCGTGTAATTGCTGCGGTGCGACGGGTCAAAGTCTGAAAAGAGCTCGGTTTTTGAGTCTGAATCAAAGTCTGACGCGTTTAATTGCTGCGGTGCGACGGCTCGGTGGCAGCGAGGCGTGCGTCTGAAACGGCGGCCGAAATTGCTGCGGTGCGACGTGGAAGGAGACATGCATGCAATCTGAATCGCTGACTAGGTCACGGGCGGAGAGGCTAGACGGGCGCGTAGCACAACGCACACGGTGGGAACCACGAGCCAGTGACTCAAATCCATTCCCCAACTGCCCACCCCCGAACCCTGTGCGTGTTGGAAAAAAGAAAACATTAGAAAACAGGCCAGCCAATCAGAGTACAGAACGCGAGTCTCGCGGATCGCCATGGCTCAGCCGATCGCAACCGTCCGTGCTAGATTCCTTCTAGAAGGCGTCGATCCAACGGCCAACGGCCAAAACGCGGGAGTCTGCGGGTTTGCTTGATCGGACGGCCAACGTAGGGCTTATCCAACGGCCAAAAATACGAGCTAGGGTTAGCGGGGTTATGCGGGGTTTCGCCTCGGTCAACGGGGTTTCGTGAGGGTTGACCAAACTAGGGTTGAGCATAACTAATTCAAAAAAAATCAAAAAAATAAGAAACCTGCGCACATGGTTTTGTAATGTTGTATAGTAACTAGAAAAAAATATAAATATGGTTTATATGCATTTTCACGAAAAATCCTAAAATCAAGTGAGAGACCTCGAACACTTTCAAATGAGCATAATTAATTCAAAAAAAATCAAAAAATGAAGAAACCTGCGCACATAGTCTTCTTATGTCATATAGTAACGAGAAAAAAATATAAAGATGGTGTACATACATTTGCACGAAAATGCCTTCACTCAAATGTGAAATGTTGTACAGAGTAGTATGGATTTCAAAGGAGAGAGTAGGTGGATTGAAAATGTTTTTGAAAATGAAAATTGTGAAAACCCCACCAAAGCTTCATTTTTGAGTGACTAAGATAGATCTGAGCTTATTTTTTCATTTTCATGTTTTGAACTTTATTTATTTATGATTTGCAATTAAACCATTATTATGCAAAAGAAAATAATTAATATGAAGATTAATTCAATAAAATAGTGAGACTTCGGAATGACACTTTATAGGTAGAATAGATGTCTAGGAAATTTATTTGGCTCATTTAGACAAGGTGGAAAAAAAACTTGCTTAGAAATGGGGCCGTTTACCCTACCTTTGGGGCTCATTTGAAACACATTTTTCAGGAGTTAGCAAAAGGCCTCGGATTGATGACCATTTAGATCAAACAAAGTGCATAATAGTTTGAAATCATTGCAACATCCAAGCTTAGCATAACACAAGTGGCATAAAAGTTTGAATTTTGGTTCAAATTTGAATTGAAATGACCAAGTGGCAAATTATTACAACAACACCATTCATAGTTATTACAACAAATACAACAAATCAAGTTTATTACAACAAATACAACAAATCAAGTTTAGTACAACATCATTCTATTTATTTTGCCTCTTCTTACCACGGGCACCACTCGGTTTCTTCTCCTTCTCAACTTGTACAGCAAGCAACTTGTTGATACTCTTTCTTTTCTTACCAAAACCACTAGGCCTACCCACAGCACGGCCAAGAGGTTCATTTTGGACAACATCAGCAACATCTGGTTCAGTTTGCACCACAGCAAGGTCCAGGACAGGTTCAGCTTGCACAGCCAGGTCCAGGACAGGTTCAGCTTGCACAGCCAGGTCCAGGACAGGTTCAGGTTGCACAGCAAGGTCCAGGACAGGTTCAGTTTGCTCCCGTGCATCCAGAACAGGTTCAGTTTGCTCCTGTGCATCCAGAACAGGTTCAGTTTGTGAACTGAAACTTCTCTTCTTTCTACTGCCACTGAGTCTTGCTTTTTTCTGTGGCCAGCATTGTTCAACAACAAGAGGTGGGCCTTTTTCTGCACGCTTCCTTCTGAAAAATAAATTATATCGCTTGGTTAGACTGAAAAAAGCAGCAAAATCAAAAACAACACACAAACAACAAAATTAACATACTTTGGCCTTTCCGGAGTGTAACGGCATTGTGTGGAACCAACTCTATGCCCAAGTTCCTCACACAACTTGCATCTGTTTTTGTTACCTTTTTAGGCCTTTTTGGCTTTTCATCTTGATCTTTTTTCTTTTTCTTACTACTCCCACCTTTCTCAAACCAAGCTTTGAATCTGCTCTGTTTGGGCCTCCCAGCCTTCCTTTTAGTGAGGGGTGGACACATAGAAAATTCAAATTCCACCTCAGGCCACTGCGATTGGTCTGTCAGTGCTGGAATTGGAGTTGCATATGCAGCCTTGAATCTTTGTACCGAGTAATAATCATGCAAATATGGGTGCATATTTAACTTGGGTTTAGATGCCAAAAAAATTATGGCATGCTCACATGGTTTCCCAGTGTGTTGCCACTCTAGGCAGGTGCATTCATGCAAATCAGTGTCAACAACATGCCTCTTGCCAGTCTTTGTATCTCTAACTTCAGCACCCCACAATGAAGATTTCTCAACAGATAGATGTGAAAGCTTTCTGCTCCTGTTGACCACTTGTTGTACCACTGCCGGAAGCTTATCCCCTTCCAAAATCGATCCAATTTTTCTTCTCAATTCCCACATGCGCATGATCATGATCCTGATTTGGTCCACCATGTCATGCACAGGCAAGTCTTTCAACTCCTTCACCCTGTTGTTGAAACTTTCTGCCAAGTTGTTGTTGATATGATCGCACTTGATTGCAGTATTAAAACCTGACCTATACCATAACAGAGAATGATAGGTGTTCAACCATGAAGCAAAATCATTCTCACTACATGCTGCCATTATCTTACCAAGGTGATAGGAATGTGTCTGTGATGTGTAGGCTCTTGCTGCCGGCCACATGCGCCCAAATTCTTCTCCTCTGAATTTTTTTATCAGATTCATCCACATATGGCCAAAGCACTCCCTCTGCTCAGCATGAGGGAAAGCAAACTTCACTGCATTTTCTAGCCCTTTACATGCATCTGTGTGGATGGCCAAAGGTGATACTGACCCTAGGGCTCTTTTCAACTGCATCATGAACCATGTCCATGATGCCTCTGTCTCTGACTGAAACATTCCAATGGCAACAGGAAACATCCAGTTGTGTCCATCAAGAGCATTGCATGCTGCCAACTGACCATTCCATTTTCCAGTCAAAAAAGATGAGTCGATGCTCAAATATGGACGACACCCTGCTTTAAATCCATCTACGCAAGGCTTTAAACACATAAAAAATTTGCTGAAATAAACCTTGCCATCTCTTTTACCTCAGTATCTATCTCCACCACACTGCCAGGTGACCTCTTCTCCACCTCTGCTTTAAAACTATACAACATCCTAAATGTATTTGCCCAATCACCATATAATTCTTTCATTGCCCTTTGTTTTGCCTTCCACACTGTTGTATATTTCAGCACAATGGGATACATCTTTTCCAGGTCAACTTGAAGTCTCTTTGCTGTAGTGTTTGGTGTCTTGGCTAAAATAGGAGTAATCTTTTGTGTAATCCAAAGCTGTGATGTCATCCTTGAAACTTGCTGTGAACTGCTCATACATGTATGCTCATGTGGAATTTGATTTACCCTGATTGTATGGCCATCAGGTTGTCGTCTAGCAGATATGTACCACTTGCAAGGTTTGGCACCTCCATCAAAACCTTGGCACCTAGCATAAAATTTCTTTCGATCAGTCCACAGAGTCTTGGACTCAAACTCATGTCTCACTGCATAGGTCTTGAAACACATCCTAAACTCTTCCATGTTTGGCCACATCTTCCCCACCGCAATGACAGGGTTCTCTCTGTCATACACATGCACCAGCTCATCAGCATGTGCATCATCTACATCATCTGCAGCATCTAACATCAACTCTCCATCCACTTCTTCATTGCCTGAATTTGTGTTACCATCAGTACGCAAAGTACAGTCATCCTTCTCCTTATCTCTGTCATCAACTGGAATTCCAAACATTTCGGCCATCTTAGTGTCAGCTATTGGTTCAATGACCAAATCTGTGCGTTCAGCTAATTCTACTTCATTCCAATCAACAACAACCTTCCTAGCATCATGGCATCCCTGTTCTGGGGTACCCCCCTGTTCTGCATCTCCAGCAGCCCTCGTGTCCTCACATACCACTGTCAGTTCAGGGAGCATTGGCAACAACAGCTGCTTCTCTGCAGCCCACTCAGCATCTGCCATCTGTGAAGCCATCTTTGATGGCACATAACCAACCCTGGAATCTTGGTTCAAATCAATGAGCTCTGCCCAAAAGGTTGCTTTTTTCCTTGTCCAACCTTCTTGTCGATCAATTTCATCAACCATATCTTCTCCATCCTCAATTCGGACATAAGCGTTCATGCAATCATCATACCGTAGCAGTGATACCTCTTGTTCTGGACCCCAAATAACGCTCTCCCCAATTCTCTCCACCAAATTCTTCACTGCCTTCTCCTCCATGCTCTCAAGTTCTTGGGGATCAATATCTGTACATTTGACCTCCCAAATAATCCTCGTGTCTCTCTCAATGTTTCGAACGCTACCATCACCTAGCTTGGCCTTACAAGGAAAGAATTCAACTGTAAATTCGAAACTAGGTGCAGAATCTCCCCTGTCAATGGCGGGCGGGAAGCGGCAGTCAGCTAGGGGTGCAGGGGACGAAAACCAAATCGAGTTCAAATAAGCTAGAAGAGGGTGCGCATTACCGATTTGAACTCTCTCCGGGCTCCATCTCATTCAATCCACGCGCACCTCTCCACGCTTCTCTGATTTCAAATCGGCCGGGAAACAGGGGGGAAACAGATATAGGCCACAGACGCATCCAAAATTGAGGGGAACGAGACTAGGGCTGCGAAATTACTCACCAGAGAAAGCTGCGCCGCCGCCGAGAAGGCGCTCCACAGCTGGCGAGAAGAAATCGTTGCCGCCGCCGGACAAGGGGGCGCCGCCGTCGAGCAAGGGGGATCGAGCGGGAAGGGGGTTGGTCCGTGTGGTGTCGTGGCAACTGAGTGGATCCCACCAGTCGGAGCACATAACCAGCCAAGTCCTAACCTAATGTCAGCCTCCGTTAAGAGCCAGACAGCCGTTTTATCAGTTAGTCCTGTCTGAGCTATTCCCACGCCAAAAGACGTCGCACCAGGGCTATTTCAGCCAACGTCGTCGCATGCTGGACAATTGCCCTCAACGACGTCGCATAGGAGCTATTCGCCCATAGATGTGGCAGTGGAAGCGGGAGAGTCCGTTGGCTTCCAAGTCCGATCGAGTCCCCGCGCGTGCTAGATATTAATGGCGATGACTTCAGTTAACTATTGAGTAATTAGCGGATCTGCTGTACCGAGGACGAGGAAAATGGTGTGCTGCTTTCATACGGTTTCTGATTGAAAATCTAGGTTCAATTAAGTTTGAGCGGGGAGTTATGTCGTCCCGGCGTTTGTCTGTTTCCAGAGGGTCCACCACACCAACGAAACCATCGAGTTCTTCTTCCTCCCCTGACCTTTGGTTACACGAGGTAGCGCAACTGTATGGAGGTCTTTGCATCAAACGAGGCAGGCGACAAAGACGACGCATCCTATGGTCTGCAGCGTGTACTGAACGTTCGGAAGATATAAATCTCTATTTATTTTTGGTGTGCCAAAGGGCACGGTCACTTCATATAGAACGTCCAACATGCATTTTATTATTTTAAACAGTAAAACAGGCACCACCAAGCAAAACAAAATAACGAAGAAGCCCCTTGCGCAAAGACCCGCACAATCAACCAAAACGGTAGGGGAGAAGCTTCCCCTCGGAGAAGAGAAAATACTATCCCAAGTCCAAACATCGATCGGATTCTTGCAGTACCCACAAGTGTACCGTCGTGACCCAATGACACTTGTCCTTTGTAGAACGTCGGCGGAGACTAAACTCCGAACTTCTCCCTTCCTCGATCCTCCTCCCGAACAATGACGAGGGAGAGCAGTGGATGTTCTCGCGGTCTTCCACATGACTGGTTACCACTCAACCTGTATGTGGAAAACACATCATCGTCGAAAAGAAATCGCCCGACAACACTTCTTGCACAATGACTCATCCATCTCCTGCCAACCTTGTGGGATGCGCAATCAAGATAAAATGGAGGTTGTCGACGTACAACAAGTACTTTTTCGTAAATGGAACAAAAGATTTACCTTTCATGTTGATAATGTAGGAGGTAACAAGGGAGGACTAACCCACGTGGACCAATCGAAATACAACTAAGATCCAGCAATCTCCAAAAGATTCTTTTTGCCCGCAGGGGTCTAATTCGTACACACTTCTTTTAATTAATCTTTTGCATGAGCATTGTCGGCATCGATGACCTGTTGTTTCAACATCCTCACATTAAGCTCCGTCCATGTTTTCCACATGATGAGAATGACAGTCTTCTTGAGCCCCTCCAGGGAGTTCCATGATGAGTTGGTGATAGTGTGTCGGACAGTACCGCAGAACAGTTTGGTCACCCAGATCCTAAATTCTACACGAGGGAAGGGCAGGAAAGCCAAGATGTCACCGCCATCCACTGGCACTAGAGTAGGGGCATTCAAAAAAGATATGCCGGGAAGTTTCAGGTTGACATATGTAGAGTTGGCAAGATCATTTACATGACCATCATCTAACAGTGAAGCTACAATCTCATACATAAACTGTTACTAGTACAATACGTTTACTATCGTGACACTAATAGAGAAATAGGACAAAGATATACATATAGATCAATCATAGTAGCTTGAATACTTAGGAAATAAAATATGCTCATGTCTCCGCGCAAGCCCAAAAAAAAATCACGCCGGTTCAATAGAATGAGAGAACAACCTATCTCTCTCCGAAAACACAAATCAAGGGGGCTAGAAGGGTCACGTTAAGCAATATAGAGAATAATAATATGGATAACAAATTAGCAATAGCCAATAATCTAACAAGGATCAAGTGCACCAGAAATAATATATTAGTGAAGCGGAAATTTGGAGTTGGTAGAGCATCTACTTACCTCAACGAAGAGATCTCTTAGCAGCATCAAAATTTACATGTTTCGTGCCAAAAGGTAATTATATTATAAAATATAAAATAAAAACCTAAATACCCCTAGCGCATCTAAAAGTTGGTTGAGCATCTTACTAGCTTGGCCGCCGCCGGAGCCTACTCGTCACCGGTGAGTTCGATGTAGACAGAGGCGGCCATGGTAGATCTTCGGTTGGAGGTGGTGGCGGTCCGGCATGTGGTGGCGTTGCCGGTAACATGGAAGTCCAGTCCCATGACAAGCTATGGGGTGACGGCTCGATCTATCGCTCTGGCGCCGTGTTCTACATCTCCGAATCCCCAGCGACATCCTTTCGGAGGTTGCGCGTCATAGCCAGGGCTACCGGCACCAACCCACTATCGCCGGCATTGCCTTTGTGAGCCATTGTGGGAGTAGGGCAGCGGCGAGGAGATGGGGCAGCATCTAACAGAAGGGCGCATGTCGAGAGAGTAGGTAGGGCAGGGGTTATCCCCTATACAATTAGAGGGGATTTTGTATCAGCGAGCAGCATGAAAGGCGGCCATGGCATTAACGTCGGCGTGCGCTAGTGGCCAATTTTCTGATGCTTCGTCTTGATGTGGCGATTTGACTTGACAAGGGCAGATGTCTTAAAAGCTGAGCGCTTAACAAGCGCCGAGAGGATGGAAGGTAGGCTACCGCCTGCCTGTGGGTCCACGCGCGCCGGTCAGGCGGCCAGGTTAATTGAATCGCGTCGATTTCGGTGGTGTGGCGGCGATTGATACGCGCCACCACTTGACAGAAACTAGTGGCGTGTAAGTTGGACATGTCACAGCTATGAAATGGTTCGTGGCGTGCGTGAGGAACCACACGCCACCGGCATATTGCATTCCGGGTGGACACGCGGGTCCCACATACTACTCGCAGCTCGCACATATTCCCACTGCTGGTACACGAATAATAAAGTTGACAGCACGTCACGGGTATTATCAGTGTCGTGTTAAATAAAAACAGCATGTCTTAATTTTCCTACTAGTGAGACTTTTCTTTGGCACATCCTAGTGAGAACTTGATCGCTGGTGCAAATACTGCCTACAATATCTCGGCCGGATAAACGCTTGATCGTCGTCTGCCGCTTGAGCTTGCAGCCTTACCGCTTTGCCGCTTCGATGTTGTTTAGATCAGGTTGCTCACCACATATGCCATGGTTACCGCTTTGCCGCTTCACTCTACGACGCTGCCAAAAATCTTGCCGACGTCCCTTGAGAAGTTGAGGTGAGCACAACATCACCCGTGGCAGCTGGACACCTCACATCTCCTTCTCTCTTCATCTTCGTATAGCTAATTTGCCAGCTTCTCTAGCAAGAAGACGCATATGATCTCATGGTTAAATGCATGCATACTACTGACTAACCAATCGATGGGTCTGGTACATGCAGCTACAAAGTTAGCATTTGTGCTAACTTTATGTGCTTGGTAAACTTGTACAGTATTATACATTCATAATACTAGCACAACTAGCTAGCTAGCTTCTAATGAAACTATCGATCATGCACCAACAATTCAGGTCTATCTCCACTTTCATTGTTTGTGCATGGGTAGAGTAAGTATGAGGATTAGAAGATCATCGCGGGTCTATTGGTTGCCGGTTGCGTAAAATATATTGACTGTGAAAGCAGGACTATAAGTACTTGTGGCAGGCGTGTACACGCAGAACATACCGTGACTGCTATAGTATCCTCCTAGAAGCATGGCATCAACTGGTAGGAATAGCGACATGGCCGACGAGGAGGCGTGCATGTTCGCGCTGCAGCTGGCCAACTCGGCGGTGCTGCCGATGGCGCTGAGAACGGCCATCGAGCTGGGCCTTCTGGAGACCCTTGTGCGCGCCGGCGGGAAGTCGTTGACCCCGGAGGAGGTTACCGCGAAGCTGCCGTCCAAGGTGAACAACCCCGACGCGCCGTCCATGGTGGATCGCATGCTGCGTCTGCTCGCGTCGTACAAGGTCGTGTCATGCACGGTGGAGGAGGGCAAGGACGGCAGCCTCTCGCGCAGCTACGCCGCGGCAACGGTGTGCAGGTGGCTCGCCCCAGACGAGGATGGCGTCTCCATGGCCCCATTCGCTCTCCTCGCCCAGGACCACGTTCAAATGCAGGCCTGGTGCCACATGAAGGACGCGGTCCTCGACGGTGGCAGCGCGTTCCACAGGGCGTACGGGACGTCGAGGTTCGAGTACACCGGAAGGGACGCGCGCTTCAACCGACTCTACAACGAGGCCATGAAGCAGCACTCGGTCATCATCACCAAGAAGCTCCTCGATATTTACACGGGCTTCGATGGCATCGGCACCCTCATGGACGTCGGTGGCGGCACGGGCGCGGTCATCCACGCCGTCACCTCCAAGTACCCAAGCATCAAGGGGATCAACCTCGACCTCCCCCACGTCATCTCCGACGCCCCGACTTACCCCGACGTGCAGGTGCAGCACATCGGCGGCGATATGTTCGAGAAGCTGCCATCCGGCGCCGACGCTATATTCATGAAGTGGATCCTCGCCGCCTTTAGCGACCAGCAGTGCGCCACGCTGCTCAAGAACTGCTACGACGCGCTGCCCGCCCATGGCAAGGTCATCAACGTGGAGTGCGTCTTGCCGGTGAACCCGGACGCGACAAACCGCGCGCAGGCGGCGATCGCCGTCGACTTGAGCCTGCTCGCGTACAGCCCGGGCGGCAGGGAGAGGTATCTCAGGGACTTTGAGAAGCTCGCTAAGGGCGCTGGGTTTGCCGGCGTCAAGGCCACTTACGTCTACGCCGACTTCTGGGCCATCGAGTACACAAAGTAACTAGCAAGATCTACTAGCTTATATACATCTTGCTACTTCCGTTTAGTTTCTACAATAAATCAGTACATGTCATCGTGTTATTGCGTTGGCTGCTATATTTCTTTTAACTAGCATGGTGGCCCTCGCAAATGCGAGGAAATCATCTTTAAATGTACTATCCTTTTAGACTGAAGGCTCGAACTAAGCCCGGCTTTAAATTAATAAAGTCATCCGGCTAGGTCAAACAACACAAACACAATAGCGTCCAAAGGACACAATAAGGATCCAGGTAGCACGCAGGCTACATCAACACCTCAGCTCAGAAAGGAGTGAGGGACACACAAAGCCCGTAGGCACACAACACACTAGCGGCAGGCGAGAGCGGGGAGAAAACTAGTCCCTATCCCTGATGGTGTCATGGAGCGCGCGGATCCTGCCAATCACCACCTCCAACTCTCCTCTGTCTTGTCGTCTAGCCACTGGTTTCCACACCTGCAAATACATAGACAGTTTGTACAGGCTGTCAGCCGGTTGCGAAGGGAATATCCCCTCAATGGTAAATTTGTTCCGCATGTTTCAAAGCGTCCAGCAAAGGGAGGCACAGCAAACCCACAAGACCCGACGTTGCTGGCCCCTGAACCCTAGAACTAGTCTATCGAGCTCCGCGAAACAAGAGGGATTCCAAGAGCAGGAGAGCAGTTCCCTAACTGCGCTCCACAGGAATCTAGCGAGGGTTCACCCAAAGAAAATGTGATTTGTGTCCTCTGCCTCATCACATAGGGCACATCTGCCACTCGCTCGCCCGTGCCTTCGGCAAATGTTATCACTGGAGGGAAGGCGCTTCCTCACCAATTGCCATAAGAAGACACGAATCTTCAGGGGAACCGAAATACCCCAAATCTCGCTAAAGTGCTTACGGGGACTACCCTGGCACAACTTGCGGTAAAGAGATCTAACCGAGAAACGGCCAGATGGTTCCAGGCTCCAAGATAAGACATCCGCCCCCATTGAGGGGTGAAGGGGCGTGATCTCCCTAAGGAGGTCGTTCCACTCCACCCGCTCGGTTAGGCTAAAAGCCCTGCGGAAAGGTATGTACCAATCCCCCTCACGGTATGCTTGCGCCACCGAGGCCCCCGGGTCCACGGTAATAGCGAATAGGGAAGGGAATCTGATCCTTAAGGGCCCCGGCCCCACCCACCAGTCAGCCCAGAACCTCATAGATGTACCATCACGGATCTCGTGTTTAGCTCCCAAGCTTAACAACGGCTTAACTTTCACGGATCTCGTGTTTAGGCCCACATCGTGAAAGACCGACTCTAAATGTACTATCCTTTTAATGATATGTTTTCAGTTCTTATGAAATGAAGTTGTTTTGCTTATAAAGTACCGTCTATTAATAGAAGATCTTTGTTTTGGTTTAGAAACTACTAGCTGCAGCACAATACAAATGTTTTATTTTCGTTCTAAATTTCTTTTATCTATGTAACAACTCTATGCTTCATTGTCAGTAATACTAGTTGAATTTTAGCGCGGCGGCACGCCGCGCCCGTGGTGAATATTTGTGTGCAACATTCGAAAATTTCGTGAAGATAAAAATTTCCTAAATTTTTGAATGTGCACAATGGTTTTTTTGTTTGTTTGTTTTTTCTGTGTAGAAAGGCTGAAAATTTGGTAAGTTTGGTAAAGTTCTGTATATTGTTTGCGTTTTTTTTGTACCAAACGTATTTTCGGCGCAATTTTTTATGTTAAAAGTGTGCGGTCACAGGCCGTTCCTGTTGTGATTTGAAATTTTGGAATCCTTTTTTTTAAAGCGGTGAAGTAGAAAAATATATGGAAAACTAATCAAATAAATGTTCTACAAAATGAACATTTATTAGTTAGTGCGGAAGTTTGAAAATTTCTTAAACTTAAAATTTCTTAAATTTGTAAATGTGTACAGTGGATTTTTTCAGTGCAACTTTTGGGGGGAAGTCTAAAAACTTTTTTTTTTGAAGATTCTTTATATATTTTTTGCATTTTTTTTTCATAAAGTATTTTTTGGTGCATACTTTTTTTTGCGGGAATTTTGAAAATTTGAATTTCTTTTTTTTGTATTCTGTATGCAATATTTTGAACTGTGCATTAGAAGATATGAGTTCTATGAATTCCAGTATTTTTCTATATTTGCGAAATTTCTGGCAGGTGGGTCCCACACATTTTCAACAAAATGGACATTTATTAGTTCGTGTGGAAGTTTGAAAACTTCTTAAACTTTAGAATTTCTTAAATTTGTAAATGTGTACAATGGATTTTTTTTCGTGCAACTTTTGTGGGGAAGTCTAAAAACTTGTTAATTTTGAAGATTTTTGATATTGTTTGCATTTTTTTTCACAAAGTATCTTTGGTGCATCTTTTTTTTGTGGGGATTTTGAAAATTTGTTGAATTTGAATTTTTTTTTGTACGATCGTTATTATTGCAATGTTGTTTTAGTGCAAAGCAAAAGAAAAGTAAAAAACAAAAGAAAACAGATACGAAGATTTAAGTTGAATGTATTTTTTGCAACTCTATTGCAACAAATTGGAATTCAAAAAGGGAAATTATAGTTGTATATTGTTTGCGGTTTTTTTGTACCAAACGTATTTTTGGTGCAATTTTTTATGTTAAAAGTGTGCGGTCACAGGCCGTTCCCGTTGTGATTGGAAATTTTGAAAATCCTTTTTTTTAAAGCGGTGAAGTAGAAGAATATATGGAAAACTAATCAAATAAATGTTCAACAAAATGGACATTTATTAGTTAGTGTGGTAGTTTGAAAATTTCTTGAACTTTAAAATTTCTTAAATTCGTAAATGTGTATAGTGGGATTTTTTCGATGCAACTTTTGGGGGGAAGTCTAAAAACTTGTTTTATTTGAAGATTCTTGATATATTTTTTTGCATTTTTTTTGCATAAAGTATTTTTTGGTGCATTTTATTTTTTGTGGGAATTTTGAAAATTTGTTCAATTTGGGAAAAAAAGTTGTATTCTGTATGCAATATTTTGAACTGTGCATTAGAAGATATGAGTTCTATGAATTTTAGTATTTTTCTATATTTGCGAAATTATTGGCAGGTGGGTCCCATACATTTTCAACAAAATGGACATTTATTAGTTCGTGTGGAAGTTTGAAAATTTCTTAAATTCTAAAATTTCTTAAACTTGTAAATGTGTACAATGGATTTTTTTTCGTGCAACTTTTGTGGGGGAAGTCTAAAAACTTGTTAATTTTGAAGATTTTTGATATATTGTTTGCATTTTTTTTTTCACAAAGTATCTTTGGTGCATACTTTTTTTGTGGGGATTTTGAAAATTCGTTGAATTTGAAATATTTTTGTATGATCGTTATTATTGCAATGTTGTTTTAGTGCAAAGCAAAAGAAAAGTAAAAAACAAAAGAAAACAGATACGAAGATTTAATTTGAATGTATTTTTGCAACTCTATTGCAACAAACTGAAATTCAAAAAGGGAAATTATAGTTGTTTTGTAAGCCAAAATGTCGTACAATTATTTTTGTAAATGTGTTAGCTGTAGTTTTTTTTTTGAAAATGTTGGTACATTTTTTTTTTTGGATTACGGTTAAAAAGTTATGAATTTAAACATGAATCTAGTTGTTTGATGATGAATGGAAATGTTTTAGCTGTAAAGATTTTGTTTTTTTTGAAAAATTTGGTATGTTTCTTTATTTTTTTGGAGTTATGGTTAAAAAGATATGAATTTTACATTTTTTGAGTAATTTGTGCAATTGTTCTGACGCTGACGGAGAGGTCCCACATGTCAGGGGGGGGGGGGTGGGCTGAAGTCCTGCCGTGACGTCAGCATGGTCAACACGCGGCGGAGACGCCGGAGCTGCGCCGCTCGCGGCCGGGCAGCGGCGAACTCGCGGGAGGCCCAGACTGCGCGGATCTGCAAGAGGAGATGGAGGCGAGCAGAGTGGGCGGCGCGGCGGACCAAATGGTCAGCGGATTCGCCGACGGCGACCAATTCCGCGGCGGCGGACGGCGAGGCGAACCGCGGTAGTCTGGCGGCGAGTCTGGTTGTTCCGGGAAGCGATACTTCGCGAGGAGGGAGAGGGCGAGGCGGCGAAGCTCGCTGTTGCCGTGAATTCGTCGGAGGAGGTGCGTGGCGGCCGCATGGCGCGTCGGCGGCGGCGCGGCGATTCCGGCGTCGCGCGGAGAAGAAGGAGGGGAGGGGAAAGTTCTGGACGCTTTTACAGAAAACACCTTGGATTTTGCCTTAATTTGATGTAGGTCCTTCTCTTCGTTAAGCTGTGGACCGCGGGTTTATTTGTTCGGTTTGTGCAGGGCGTTTTTGCAAAACTGGCACGGGCGTGTGGTGAGGGCCGTGCGGCCGCCGAGCGACGGCTCAGATCCACGCGTACTGTAGCTACTGTAGATCTACAGTAGCTCGATCGCTGAGAGAGCGAGGAATCGCTCAGGTTTCATATAGTTAGTGATTCTTACCAAAATTTCTCTAATCTGGAAGAAATGTCTAGAAAAATCGAAGCTAAATTGAAGAGTCTGATGCAACTTTGCTAGTTTTTGGTATGTTTCTATTTTGTTATCAGTTGTTTGTCGTTTTGTAAGGATAGTTTTGTTTAGTCAATAGATGTGGAGGATATGGCATTTGGATGCTTTAGCAAGTTCTGGATTGCTAGGCCTGTGTAAGATATGTCTGTAACGTAAAGTTTTGATGATCTATGATATTTCTGTAATGTGGTGCTGATTGAGTTTGTGGTTGTATCTTTTGCTGTTACTGAAACTGGATTTGAATATGTGCTAGGCTCACGAAGGTATAAGTTGATAATGTGAATTGAAAATGGCCCAACAATTAATAAGGCCTCGGCGACGGAGTAGCGTGTAGCGATAGAGCCTCGTACCAGAGAAAGGGCGGGCTGGATATGAGCTGGGACTCTTGGTGCTGTGTGTTTTCACTTGCTGTGTGCGAATTTTACTAATTACATGGGACGCAATGAACCTGGGTTTTTGCGATGGTTTGAAGTATGCAAATTTTATCGATTCTACGAGGTTTCTATCCTTCCATTGTGTGAAAATATCAGTTAAAATGTATCCGAATTCATGTATGGAGGAATGGGGTTGTCAAGGTAACATCACTGAACAGTTTGCAGTACGGTAACTTTCATAAATTTACACTAGTATACTAAATGATTAGACACAAAAATGTCGACAGAAGGACTAGAGATTCAAAGATTTCACAATCCAGATGCACATTCATCCAGACACAACAAACATCAACATGTAGTAGTAGAAGGACTAAAGATAGGAGGATACTCTTAAAGAAAAAGACACACAAAATTACAAGCTTGAGTACTAGTGGATAGTTCGACCGGACATAGGGAACAAAATTAAAACACACACAAAATCGAACAGAAGCAACGTTCTAAAGCCAGGAGATTAACTGCACATCACATCCTGCAGCCAAAATCTTGCAAACTTTTATTAGTGCAGAGAAAAGTCATTTGCATCTATCTTCTCATGTATATTGAGATGACGTATCAATCATCCTCTTCCTCATCCTCGTCATTGACTTGGTAATCATCATCCTCCTCCTCTTCATCCTCCTCCCGCAGTTCTTCCTCCACCTCGAAGTTCGGAAGATACGTCATCTGTATCTCAATGCTGACCATAGCTTCGGATTCTCCACAAGGCAAGGCACACAAAAATTTCCTTGGTTCATCGTCAGATGTTATTTTCAATTTTGAGACCAGTAAATGTTGTCTGAAACTCGAGAATTGCACAATGACTTCGACCGTCACTTGTGGAGTTTCAGGCCGTACGCAAACAAGGTAGATTGCGTGGCCAAAGGACTCGAGTGACACCATGTCAAGCAGGAAGAGACAATCCTGTTCGCTGCGAAGAAGTTGGGAGCCTGTCCGGACTGGGAAGTTGGACGTTACGAAAAATTCAATTGGTGTTTCTGCCAACTTGTGAAGGGTGGTGAGATGGTCCAGGAGAACCGTCACAGGCGCGACGAAGCCGCAGCCGGAGACAGGGCAGACGCATGGTCCAAGCATGCAAGTCCTCGGGTGTATGTCCTTCCTGTAGTATTTGGGGAACGAGTTGCATCCATACTTGCAAGGAACGAAGATGTTGTTGACGACACGCTCCATGATGTAGCAGCGTTGGGTGGCGGCACGCTCGCTTTCCGGAAGATTGTCGCAGCAAGGCGAGCAGATAGAATTCCCCTTGGAACACTGTAATGTAGTACTATGTAGTTAATTTGTTGATCTGACGGTGATACTTACAACCTATTGCCAAGGTAGTGAATTAACGTACCTGGAAAATGGGAGGAACCAGTGGTTTGGAACATATGCTGCAGTCGAAAACCTCCATCCCCTTGGTGACAAAGGCGTTTCTGGTATAGCGCTCGATTGTTTTGTGGCCACGTCTAGGCAGCAATCGGGGGCTGGTTAGTACTCCGCAGCAATCGCCGTATATGAAAAGTTCGGGCCACCCCACCGACCGGAAAAAGGCAGGGAAAAGACGACCAGATGGAAACGGACTAAAACAGGAGCAGGTCACGTGCGATCCCACGCGAATCCATACGAGCACGCACCATCCCAACGCCCACCAAACCATACTATCTAGCAGGTTTGGCCCCAACAACCGCGGCGGCAGAACCTCTTCACCCCTTCGCTCTCCCTGCCCATCTTCTCCAGCAGCACACAGCCGCCATTGTTGCTGCTCTTCTCTCTCCAGCAGTACAGACGCCATTTGATGCTGCTCTTCTCTCTCCATCAACATGACGCCATTGGTTGCTGCCCCAATCTTCTCCATCTGGACATATGGAAGAAACCCAACTTTTGCTGCCTCGATCTTCTCCAAAAAGCACACAGGCCATGCTCTTCTTCTTCTGGACATAGAACAGTCAAACCCATTTGTTGCTGCTCCTTCTGTAGCTAGTTGCTTTCACGTAGCTGAAGGTGGAAGAAAGGCCAAGGAAACCATAGCCACTAAAGTGGGGAAACCAGGAAGCAACTTTAGTAGCATTTCCTCTACAACTTGCTGTTACCTCAGAACCAATGTTGTATCCTGAGCATTTGTAACTGCTGTGCAATCAACCTAGTACCATATTGCAGCAACTTAGTACAATGTTTGGATACAACTTGATCGATCCAGGAATGATGCCTTGCGAGCGTTCTTTCATAGGGCTCTCCTTTTACCAACCTAGCAGACCTCCTTAGCCGATGTTCTAGGTCGCAATCTTGCTCGCCATCCTGTTCGTTTCTGCCATTAGGTGTGTGCGTCGTGTGACTGGTGCTTCCCCCAAAAGTTGCTTCACCACCATGCTGTTCATCGTCGTAGTTGTCATCGTTTTCTTCCGCAGATTCACTGTCCCCGTGCCATTCATCGTCTACATCCTCGTCATCTTCATCACCTCCGTCCGTCCTTTGCCTTTGCCTTTTGCTCCTCATGTTTTGAACATGCATTCCACTTGGTTCGTCCCGCTTGAGGATCCAAATGTGCTTAGTCTCGTAGAGATATCTTTGCATAGATCTCCTAACAATTTTGCCAATTTCCTTTTCTTCTGCAATTAACAAAAGGGCAAAAAAATGGTTACTTATCTGAAATAATGACCAAATGAAGGTAGCGGTACATTTGGGGATCGTGTGGACGCAGAGGGCAAGTAACATACCTCATTTGGGAACTTTGCCGGCAACTTTGATGAAACAAATTCTTCAGTTTGCGTCATGCTGACGAACAAACCATCCCTTATAGTGGCACCAACGTCATCTTTGAGCTGTATTATATAAAAAATATCAGTTCGCTCTGCAAAAAAACTAGTCTACTAGGGGTAAACAACACATGTACAAAACTAATCTGCATAATATGACTGTCATTTCAGTTCAGATACAACTTTTCTATATATGCTCCGCAACTTACTGGAAGTAAGCGGCAACTTAGTAGACATCAGGTAAAAACAGATGAACCAATTGATGATGGAACATTGATAACATGTTTTCGAAGTAAATTTCCAACTTGCTATGCAAATGCGAACCGTGTATGTGTATATATCTAACTTTGAAAAAGGCCACGTTTAGCCAGCAAACGCCTCCTGGACTTATGCGGAAAGTCTCAACAGGACCACGCTCTTTCTGACCGCTCCCATCCCTCACCTAGCCAACCACGCTTGAACAACCTTGTCGTTTTTTAGCCCAATCATGCTAAAAAATATGTTTACATGCAAACTGATTTCTCCAGCAAAACATAAAGTAAAACAACGCCAGTTCCTCCTTGCATTGACTAATTTTTCATTACAAGCTGCAACAACCTAGTAGAAGAAAAAACTAAAAGTTGGTTCAAGTAGAAAAGCAACTAAAGCTTATATTACAGCAACTACAGTATACCCCAAACAGCAATTTTCATCAACGTAGTGATATGCCCACAAAGAAATGCAACTTGAAAACTGCCTATTCAGCAACTTAGTGGCCCCTAGTCTGCAACTAGGTGATCCCCTATTTTCAGCAACTTAGTGTTATGCCCACAGGAAAATACAACTTAATACTTCCTATTCAGCAACTTAGTGGCCCCTAGTATGCAACTAGGTGATCCACTGTTTTTAGCAACTTAGTAATATGTCTCATATAACAAATGTATTCAACAACTTGTTAAACTCCAGATCTGCAACTTGGGGCACACTAGACCTGCAACTTAGTGTGAACACAGTTTCATGCTGGAAGTAAAAAATGAACCATCACAAAGCACCTGCAACTATCCCTCTGCCTGAAGAACTAGCGGCAACCTGTACGCCTAAGCCAAACAGCAACTAGGAATTATATTCGAACAACTACGCCATACCCCAAACAGCAACTCTCAAGCAATAGCTGCAGCTCTCATGCAAGAAAAGATTCTGCACCTGAAAAAATGGCCTGGCTGAAGCACAACCTGATGTTGATTTCTCAGAACAGGCTACACACGACCATGGATTTGGGTGGACATGCCCTTGGACTACCATGCGAGTTGCAAACAGCGGTTGGTGCATGATTTTACCTCCCAAAAACTTGTCATCGTCGTCCTCGCGCACAGTTGAGATATAACCCGCCCCCAATCGCGCGTGGGTTCACTCTCCTTCTCCGAGCTCCCCGCAATTGCACGTGAATTCTCTCTCCGTCGCCGAGCTCCCCGCACTTGCGCGCGGCGTCTCTCTCTACCGCCGAGCTGCCCGCACTTGCGCGCGGGTTCGCTCTACCGCAAGAGCACTCCGCCCTTGCACATGGGAGGCGCTCTCCACTGCCATCCTCCTCGCACTAGCGCCCGGGGTTTACTCTCCAACCAGACCACCTTTTCTCTTTCATTTTATGCATAAAAAATTCTAAAAATTGCACACAAATTTGACATTGTAGTTTGAAAAATAAATTGCACTTTGCAAGTCAAAACGTTGCACACAATAATTTGACATTTTAAATTGACAAAACAAATCAGCTAGCAGAAAATCAGGATTCAGCTAGCAGCAGACCACAGATCAAAATCTGCTAGCAGCAAACCTGCAGGTGCCGCGTGCGGGTCCACCATATGGCCATGAACAGAACCAGCAGCAGGAGCAGAGGAAGACCTGTAACTCCTGTGGGTTGCGGAGGTAGGCGGCTTGGGCGTGGCCGACGTCTCTATGCCGCCCATAGCACGTAGCACACGTCCTTGCAGATCGACATGAGAGCACATCGACGTTGGCCTGCTGGACCTCCACGAAGCGGGCAACAGTATCACCTAGAGGAGCGGCTGCCTGGGAGGGTGGTGGTGGTCGGCCTCCTAGCCAGCGCCACGGCCGTTGGCGCGGCAAACACGCGGTGCTCCATGGCCTGAAGGAACGCGGTGCTCCGGGAGGTCCTGACGTGAAAGCAGTGCTCCAGGCGGTCGAGGACGCGGCCGCAGACTGCGGGGCGGCGATGGTCCTGGCCGGCGTGCTTCCTCGTCGCCGGTGCCATGGCCGAACACAACACCAAATCAGAGCGCGCGGACTAGATCTCCGAGCAGCCCGCCTTCGCCGGCGGGTCGCGCTCCACCAGCCGATCACCGCTTCATCGCTCGCGCGGCCACTCACTAAATCCTTTGCGCTAATTTCACCTGGAAGAACCCTAGGTAGAGAGGAATTTTGGAGAGACGACGAGGTGAGCGGAAATGGATAGAGAGAGGGCTCCGTCACCACGTGGCAGTGGTCGCTGTCGTTGGCTGTCGGAACGGCGCGTCCTCGCGCGTCATGATCGCGCGCATCGGACGGACGAGGAGCGAGTGCTCGCTCGTGTCATCCAGCACTCGTTTGTTATTTAGCACTTGGGTTGTTTTGTAGCGCCGGGTTGCAGCACGCTCGCCTTCCGGGAGCTTGTCGCGGCAAGGTGAGCAGATGGCACCCCCCTCTAAATCCTGAAAGGTATCCAGAGAAGTTTGCAGTTAATTTGTTGATCTGATGGTGATACGGTACAACCAACCACGAAGGGAGTGCACTAGCGTACGTGGAAAATGGGAGGAACCAGTCGTTTCGAACAGATGCTGCACCAGTATCTGGTCATTCTGGTGGCATTCTGCAGCAACTTACCACCGCTCTCTCCATCCTGCTCATCACCTCCTTTCCTCTTCTTGCAGTCGCTTGATCCCTCCATCACTACCAAAGCCTAACCCGATCTAGTTCTGGTACGTCCTTGCTTCCTGGCCGGCAGGGTACTTAAATTTCAATGAATCGGAACTGGCAATCTACAATGGGGAGTACATGTGCATATATACATGTGGAAGCAGGGGAAGTGGAATCGGGAGAACCTTTTGGCTTCGATTCAGAACCAGTGCGGCGCGCATGCAAGAGATTAATGTCGACCTCACAGCCGAGGAGGAGGAAACTGGATTGCTTTCATACGGTTCTGAGACAAATTCAGGTTTAAGTTTGATCTGGCCGTTCCAGCTTACATGCGAGAGATTTATTGCAGACTTGGTACGTTGAACTCTAGACTCTTGCTATCCCTACTTCACGTCAAAGGAGTACTAGGCTAGCCGGTGCCCGGTGGCGAGGACTGTAATTATGGAGGCTGGAGAATCCTTTTGTTCCGACTTTATGAATAGCCATAACTCAGCACAGAGTACCGAGGAAGAATCTCACTGTTTCGAGAAACTCAGAATTCAATTTGACAACCCAACAGAGCATGATGCCATGCGATTTGGACGTGTACAGAGTTTAGGCTACAGCGTTAGCTTCTCCATCGCTCAACGTTTTATTTTTTAATAAATCTGGCCGTTTTTACGAGCTAATGACGTATCTCCCGAAAATTATTTCAATCTGGCCTCTCAGATCGGCACCAACCCCGATGAAACCGACATCGTGCAGGTCGGTGCCATATCAGTGAAGCGCCGAAGTTTGATGTTGGATCCCGCAAAAATCGGACATGGGCAAGTCGACGCCAAGGCCCCGAAGTGTGCTTCCTCTTCGATCCATGGATTCGGCCAAAATCACTACAAGAAATATGCTATCCTATGACCTTTTATTGTGACGCTCAAAATATTGGTCATAGATCTATGACCATTTTGAACCAGTTGGTCATACGCTGTTTTTGAGGGTGTAAACAGCACAAATTTATGACCAATTTTATCAGAAAGGTCATGGTCTCCTTACATGAATTGGTCATAATGCAAATTACACTAATTTAATATATTTTTTCTAGCCGATTACGACCAATTTAAATGGTCATTCGCGCCAACTCAGTAGTCTCGCCTATGTGTCACTGCTTAGGTGTCATTTTCGCTTATGTGTCACTCTGATTGGACAGCCAACTCAGCAGTCTCGCCTATGTGGCGTGTCATTTTCGCTTACGTGTCAATATGACATGTAGGACCCATTGTCAGCTAACACACCTGACCGGTGGGACCAGCTCCCGCCCAACACTGACATGTGGGACCCACCCCAACCCTGACCCGACATGCGGGACCCGCCCCAACCACTGACATGTGGGACCCGCATCCATCATACCTGACATGTGGGTCCCACCCTCAACCCCGACCTGACATGTGGGACCCACCACAGCCCCCGACATGCGGGACCCGCCCCAACCACTGACATGTGGGACCCGCATCCATCATACCTGACATGTGGGTCCCACTCTCAACCCCGACCTGACATGTGGGACCCACCACAACCCCCGACATGCGGGACCCGCCCCAACCACTGACATGTGGGATCCGCATCCATCATACCTGACATGTGGGACCCACCCCAACCTGACATGTGGGACCCACCCCAACCCCTGACATGTGGGACCTGCATCCATCATACCTGACATGTGGGTCCCACCCTCAACCCCGACCTGACATGTGGGACCCACCACAACCCCTGACATGTGGGACCCGCAGCCCTCTAAACGTTACTGAAATAATGCACAGAAAAAGGCCAGCAAAAGGCATCCCTAGGACTCGAACCGGCGACCAGGTGCTCATAGCGTGTGCACCTAACCACCAGGACAATGTCTCCTTTGTGAAAGAACACCGCACTGGCCCTCTTTAAAGGATTAGTCCGTTGCTGGGCCTGGGCCGTGGTGGGATGAGCCTCCTCTTCTCCACTTTTTTTTCTTTATCATTTTCGCTGTGCGAGTGGGCCGGTCGGCCTGGTTCGGCTACGCTGTTGGGCTGGGCCGGCTCGGCTCGGCTGGTTCTTTTTTTTTTGGTTCTTTTCTTTTTATTCTTTTCTGTTTTCTTTTATAACTTTTGATTTGGAATTCCAATTTCAACCAAATAAATTTTGAAAATTTTGTAAAGATTTCCTCTGTCATTATAGACTATTAGGGACTGTTTTTAGTCAAAATAAAATAAAAAATACCCCTGAGCTTATATAATGCTTTATATAGGGATTTGAAGAATTTGAAATACAATTTTGGGATTATTCTTGTAAATTCAAATGCAAGATAAAACAAAAGCAAGGTTTCAAAATTATTCCATGTAAAAGTTCCACAATGCAAGTTTAAAATAACGGGCAATATATATATCACTTGCAGTTCAAATTTTAGCCATTTCCAGCTGAATCGGCAGGAAACCGTTTAATTGACCGGAAAATGGTAGACAGCTCAGAAATGAATACTATTTGGTGATTGTACATAAAATGATGTCTAATTTGTGAAGAATATGTATCGGTGCCATTGTGGACGACTTTCTCGGTAGCCGCTTCACAAAAAACCCCCATTTTTCGCACTCGGAAATAGAAAAATGATTTTTTCGTGAAAGGAAAATGAAAAGTTTCTTCGGCAACATTGTTCACGGTTCCAAGATACACGTTTGTGCCCAATATGGGCATATTTAAGAAAACTATACCATGAATGTTGACATAACATTCGTCATTTGGCACTAAAGCCATGAATCTTCATAGATGATACATCATTTCTGAGAACACTTTCTTAAGAAAATTGCCTTATTCCAAGTTTATGATTTTTGATGGATACTAGGACACATATGATGACACCACGCGAAGGTTTTCCATTTATTTGATTTTTTTTGAATTTCGTATGCCGGTTTCAATATACGGTCAAATCGGGGGACATGACCGTTCGTAGCTAGGGGTTTTAAATCTTGCAAAACTTTTGTTATATCTCTGATGAAATAGGTACTTGTGTATCTAAGTATGATTTTTAAAAAAATCATGAGAAAACTATGAGGCACCTATAGTTCAAATTTGACCCCCTTCCAACTGAATAGACATGAATTTGTCTTTTTTACGAGAGGTAGATGGAAACTGTTTTACACGCAACAACTTGGTTATTTGTAATTACAATGTGGTATAGTATTTTCAAATAATTTAGCGCTCCTATTTTACGACATATTTTTGGTAGTTGCTTCACAAAATGACCCATTTTTCGCATTCGGAAATAGAAAAATGATTTTTTCGTGAACGGAAAATAAAAACTTTCTTCGGCAACATTGTTCACGGTTCCAAGATACACGTTTGTGCCCAATATGTGCATATTTGAACAAACTATGCCATGAATGTGGCCATAACATTCGTCATTTGGCCCGAAAGCCATGAATCTTCATAGATGATAGCTCATTTCTGAGAACACTTTTCCAAGAAAATTGCCGTATTCCAAGTTTATATTTTTTTGTGCTAACTAGGTCACATATCATGACTCCACGCGAAGGTTTTCCATTTATTTGATTTTTTTTGAATTTCGTATGCCGATTTCAATATACGGTCAAAACGGCGGACATGACCGTTCGTAGCTAGGGGTTAAATCTTGCAACAATTTTGTTGTATCTATGATGAAATAGGTACTTGTGTACCTAAATATGATTTTTTCAAAAAATCCCGAGAAAACAACGAGGCACCTGTAGTTCAAATTTGACCCCCTTCCAGCTGAATCGGCAGGAATTTGTCTTTTTTACGAGAGGTAGATAGAAACTGTTTAACACGCAACCATTTGTTTAATTGTGCATATTATGTGGTATAGTAGTTTTAGAAAATGTATTTATCCTATCTTACCACATATTTTCGGTAGTTGCTTCACAAAATAACCCATTTTTTGCACTCAGAAAATAAAAAATGATTTTTTGTGCAAGAAAAATAAAAAATGATTTTTTGGTGATTGTGCATAAAATGATGTTTTCTATTTTACAAAAATTTAGCGGTGCCATTTTGGTTGATTTTCTTGGTAGACGTTTAACAAAAAAACGCTATTTTTAGCACTTGAAAAATGAAAAGTGATTTTTTTTGTGAAACATGTCGAAATCTTTGTTCGACAACATTGTTTTCCATACCACAATTGACACATGTTCCGAATTTGGGTACATTTGGACAAACTATGTTATGAATGTGGTCAAAACATTGCCACCAAAAATTTCGGAGATTTGGGTCCAAATTTTGGAGATCCAAGGGCGACACAGCCAGCCAATGAGACAAGAGGAACTGCCTCCACACGGATCACCCTGTTGGATGTGATATTAGCCGTCGATCACCCACGCATCCAACGGTGGAGCTTCTCCCGAGAAACCCTATCAGTGCAGAGGCGCCTCCCTACTCCTTTTGAGACCGCAGCCGAAGAAACCCTAACCCTAGCTCCTCATTCTCTCCTTCGCCCCTCCCCCTTTTCCCTTCCGCCGCCGCCCCCTTTTGGCCTTCCCTTCCGCTGGCCCCTCCTCTCCTCTCCTCCGCCCCTCCTGTTCGATCTCTCGCAACGGATTGACCACCGGCTGCCCCGTTCTCTCGTTCACCATCTGCCCCGCACCTACTCGCCCTCCCCTCTCGATCTAGATCCCCACCACCTACCCTTCTTCACAAGGCGAGCCACCCAGGCGGCGACTCGTGCCCACTCTGCGGCGGCGGCGGGGACGCGCTGACGGTCGGCCCCTGCCCGCGGAAGCCGTGGCGCGGGCGGGGCCCGTCGACGAGGCGACGGCGGCGGCGCTCCGTGAGTCCGTCGCCTGGCACCAGACCGAGATGGCCCCAGCCTCTCTCACCTCGCCGGCAGATCCCTCCAAACCTCCCGCTGCATGTCGTCTCGATCCCGAGATCCAGTCGTCGCTGGCGTTTCTCGACCTCTCCAACCTATCTCTCTTCCAAGCGAAAGAGCCTCAACGACCAGATCGTCGCCCTCTCCAAGCGCAGCGGACAGCTCAAGCAGGTATATGGCTCGCTCCTCCTCCCTCTTGTTCGTGGTCGATTCATTGACATATTTTGATGACCGTATGGGTATGTGCTGCTAAGACCACACCAGTGTCTCTTTAGAGAAATTCCTATGTGTATGTGCTACGTGTAGTCTTTTAGGATTACTTGCTGGGCCTATCTTATAAGTGATGCTACCACTGTGAGATGCAGTTTGCTTAATCAATTTACGTGCCTGACGTGATGGAGCCTCAATGGTGCAATATTGCTGAAACTTTCATGGCTAGTTTTGGTTATGCAATTACGTTTGCAAAGTTTTATGATCATAGGCAGTGACTTTGCTTAGCTAAAATTCTAATAGTGACGCTACCACTGTGATACAATTTGCTCTATCGATCTATAGATGTTTTGGACATCAAGTTCTTCTGCATTGTACTTTGTTACGCGATTTCTGCTACACGATTTCTGCTACTCGATTAATTTGTCGTCTTGTTTGTTTGTGTGCATGTACGAGCCGCTATTGCTGGTGTTCATGAAGTTGCTTGGAGCTGGAGGAGCCGAGGGCGAGGGAACTTAAATTCTTGTAAGTAAAGAACATATATCTGCTTACGTCTAGCTATCTACGTTGTAAGTGAATGATTTCTGTAAATTCTAGTAAGTAAAAAATAACTGAGTTCACCTATCTTCTATGGATTATAGCTTTGAGAAATCAGTTTGCAGTGTTGAATCAGTACACATATTTTATCTTGAATTTTGGTTTTCTCTTCCTTTGCTATGTGATTGATAGGTCACTGTTCCATGACATAATACTGCACAAACCTCCTGTTTTCATTTGTATAATTTGATGACTATTTGTGCTATTTGCTTCCATTGGTCATGCATGATTATACATACTCATCGAATCCTTTACGATATGTAGCTGGTTTAGAGATTGGTGTACCTGATCATGCAAATTCGTGGAACTAGTTAATGATTATCTGAGATCCATTGGATCTTATTCTGTATTTGTAACTCTGCTCTCTGTGTATGGTTAGGGTATCATGACCATCGCTGCTTCACCAACATCCTTCGCCGCCGTCTTCGTGAGGGCGCCCGACAGCAGGCAGGCTGTGGACACGTTGGACCTCATGGACAGGCGTACTGCTGCAGCTGAGGCTAGCTGTCTTCCCTGACCAAGTCCCCGAGACCTGCTGCTCTGGCCTCGGCCGTCCTCAACTTCGCTCCTGGCCAGCTGCTGCAGGTGATAAAATTTCCTCCATCTCTTGCTACTGGTAGAATTGCTCCAGTTTGGGTGTAGCAGCAACTACTGTATTTTGGGTGTGATTCGGTTTGACCTGGCTATAGCCTAGTTTTTAGTAGCTTATAGCCTAGGTTTTAGTAGCTAATTTGATGACTATTTTGTATAAATGCTTTTCCTGTATGAATCAGCCAGTGACTTTGAATAACCTGTGCCAGTTTACTTTATTTGCATCACCTGCTGACATTTGATTATAAATTGCTCATATGTGTTTCCTATGATGATTTGCTCGCTTCCAAGTAGTAGTGTCTTGTGTAGATAAGCAAACAGGATGATCTACGCAGCTGTTTATCTGAATTGTTTGTTTGTGGTCAGTGTAGAAGGAGCTGCAGCGGAACAACCTGGAACTGAAAAACTTCGAGGACAAGATCAAGGATAAAAGGATTGCATTTTGTTGCCTGCTATGTTGTGTGCACGATATGCCATGGTATGCGTTGTTGATCCCTAGCACGAGCTTGATTGATGTATCTGTATAACAACCGTCCTTTAGTTTGACTATTCTTCTTATGTCATTTCCTAGGCTTATATGGAGGCCGAATAAAGTTCATTGCAGGCTTGCAGCTTAAGATGAATGAAAGGCATGATCTCTTTTGCTTGTAGAAACAGACCTTTTTACTGCACTTGAGTTAGGGGTAATGGTTCATGTCTTATTTGAGAGGATCGCTGTGCCAGCGTTTTTACTTGTTAATGGCTATGGAAGTAGGCTAAACAAAATACTGATGTGCTGTGCTATGAACGTCTTTATAGGATTACATAGTAACATATTAGTTACCATACTCGATCTTGATGTTGCACTATTTTCTAACCTTGTCGTATATACTGTGTATAAAGATGAAATCATCTATGATAAAAGCCTAAGTATATGCTCATGTAGTGTTGTTAAAAGATGTAGTCTGTTTTCATTTTTAATGACGACCTGTGCAAATGTGGACTTGCTTAATTTGCTATTTTCGAGTATTTGTTCAATCCAGCATCTGTATGTATTTGTGTAGGTATGCATAATGCCTCTTCTTTGTATAAGATCATTGTGTTGGTAGTACTAGGCATATATCCTTGTATGTGCAGTGCATAGCGCAGTCTGCAGAGTTTCCTGTAATATTATCTGTTCAGTCCTATTTTGTTTCACCGTTTGCTTTTATTTTGTTCCTAACATTTTTGTTCTATAACACGCAGATGCTGGCATCTGTTAATGTTTCGTCGCGCGCTGAAGGACGAAGTGAAGCATAGAGTTCTAGCTCACTGGAGCTGGTTATAGTTCGATAGCTAGTTTCATTTCAGTATTTAGTTGTGCTTTTGGTAGCTGGATACCCAATGTGAACTATATTTCATTGTAAACCTGATGTGAGGCTATGTTTGAATGTAATGTGTGAACTATATTTCATTGTAACTGAATTTGAAATTGAATTCAAACTTAAATTGCAAACTGAATTTGAATTTGAATTTAAATAGTATATTCACAAAATATTGAAATTGTTGTCGGGCCAAAATTCACAGCAGAGGCCCAAACTTAGTTAGGCTTGGCCCATCTAGCCGCCTAAAGTTAATTGGGCTCTTAAAAGGCTATGGCCCAAATTTAGTTGGGCAAAACAGTAAATTGCAATATATAAATTTCTGTAAAAAAATGATGAGGCCCAAAAAATATGGACTGCAAAAAGGCCCACATTATTGGGCTTGGCCCATCTAGCCGCCTAAAATTAGCAGCGAAAAAAAACTTTAAATGGGCTGATTTATTGGGCTTGGCCCATTTAGTTGGCAGAACTGGACCAGGCTGATTCTTGTCTATGACCATTTCATTTGGTCACAAATTTGCCACGTCAGCTTTGCCACGTAGGATTTGACGTGGCGTGGCCAGATTGCCAGTGACCAAAAAATTGGTCATAAAATCTGTGACCTTTTAATTTGGTCATAGAGGTCTATGACCAATCCAAAAAAAGGTCATATTGGATCGTTAGTGACGCTCATAACGTGACCAAGTGTTTTTGGTCACAAAAAAGTCACAAATTAAAATATATGACCATTCAGTGACCAATATTGAGGGTCATAGGATAGCATATTTCTTGTAGTGAATATGCATGCATGACTGGTAAATGACTAATGCATGCATGCCATAGGCTGATTAGCTTTGGTGATTACTTTAGCTGATTTTGATGGATGTGGTCTCTGGTTTCGCGAGCAAGCACCTACATGCATACAACTTTTTTTTTAAATATTTTTTTTGCTAATTAAGGGATTTGGCCCATGATTAACTACAATTTCTCGTTATTTACTTGCAGAATGAGCATTTTGCGCATACCACGAGCTCGGGAATTTCCAGACTTCGGTTTAGTTGGATGATAATTTTTTGAATCGATGATTAATCTTTGGTGGTTAGTAGAAAATTATATTAGTTACTTATTTTGTGTATGCTTTTCTGGTATTAGAGCGTGACCTTATTCTATAGAGCTGGACACCCTACACAGGGTCGAATACTTTGAAAATTTAGTGCCGGAGAAAATTATTTCAATACTAGAACATCCGTAAAAAAAAGAACACCACCACCGACGGTGCGTTGGCTAGAAATTTTCTACGCCTGAATTGGCTAGAAATATCAGATAAAATAAGGTCACCACCACCACTTCGCCCGAATTGGCTTATACTTCGTATATTTCAGTAACTAATTATTTCAATAGTAGAACCCCCATAAAAAATGTTATTATCTGCTGTATTTCTCATCCACCTAAGCAAAAAATAATTTGTGAAAATATAAATTACTAAATATTACAGTAAATATATGGTGTTTGGTTAAGTTTAATTTTGGCTTTTGACTTAAAAGCAACAATGCCTTATAAACCAAAGTCTAAAAGTCAGACATAAGTCCAACCAAACATCTCATAAAATAGAAGGAGATTGTCAAAGTACTAGTACAAGTTTCTTTCTTCACAATGAAAAATGCCAGCCCCATTTTAGCACAAAATTGTGATAGAAAAGTTACTAACAATATAAAACTTAATTAATACCCGGCATGCCCATTGTTTCTTTACAATCTACTCACATGTACAAACATCGTTAATGGGTATGGTCAAATGAAGCAATTCCGATTTCCCGTATAATCGGGGAGATCAAATTATCGGGAATTTATGTTTTAGGAAATGACTTCTAGTTGCACTCGAAACAATATTACAGGTGCCCCAGCTAACTGGATAGCACGAATAATTGTGTGGCAACCTATTTTCCATCCCCAACTTTTGGGTCCATCCTTAGCACGTCGGACCATCGCGCAAGCGGCCCTCGCTTGTCATCGGCACAAGAGCCCGGTCGACGTTGTTTAATGGTGGTCACCAACCAACTCGGTTCCTCAGACAAGGGCTTTCGCCTCCCTCATGCGTCACCAACATTAAACGGCGCCACCCCCCCCCCCTCACCTACCACCCTGACTCCTTTATCTATGTTTCGGTATGCGCATCATCGATCATTCCGCCGCCCACGCCTCTCCCGGCAAATTTCTCCTTCTCCTTCCGCGTCGGCCACAGTCCACGCTATGGCTCACAACACGAGGCCGACAGCTGTAGCACAAACCACTACGGACGGAGCCTCACCATGGACGAGGCAAAATAGTTTGCCGCCCATGGCATCTTCGGGCCGCCAGATTTTAGGTTGCCGAAACATTGGCACATCAACTACGACAACATTCTCGTGGTGTGGCTTCCCACCAGCCCTGCTAAGCAACTTTAGATCTTCATGCACGAGAAGCGGAGGGGGTCGACTCTATCATCCACCCCCATAGCCAGGCACATGACACCTGCTTCTAAGGTGAGAGGGCCCCCACCCACGTGAGGTTCGATGGCCCGTGAACGCCCAATCCAATCGGGTGTAAATAAAACTTGAAACTCGTGAGCTTAACGAGTACTCATCAATTTTTCTCACATCGCCGCTCCGCGGGCTAAAGCTGGAGCCGCAGTCGCCACCACAGGGTGGGGCGGCCTTCCGCAACCCCAAGCCGCAGCCGTGATCGCCACTATAGAGTGGGGTTGTTTTTCGTGCGTTGAAGCCGGACTTGGACGAGCCGATGGCAGATTTCCGCGTCCCATCGCCTCTACGTGACCCCGCAGACCCGGAGGACATGAGGGACGTCGTGGAAGCCTTGTGTGTTTATGCGAACAAGCCACCGCCATGTCATACTGCCATCGCACCAACCAGCAAGACACGTTGGGCCTCACAAGTATGATGCGGTAGTTTGTGGCGGAGTAAGACATCTTTTTCGACCCAGATGTCGAAGAGGATTAGGTTAGGGTCGGAATTAGTTTAAATTTTGTTCAAATCCAGTGTAGAAAATCAAAACTTTGAATGAAATTGTTTATATTTGTGTGTACCAATTTTTCTACTTTAGTTTGGGGCCGCCGCGGCCACCCCCATCGGGACCGACAAGTATACACACGCCCTATAACGGTCAATATTTGAGGGATGCCGGACACATTAAAGGCGCCGGTGAAGATGCTCTATGCACCATGAGGAGAGCACATTTTAAAAGCAAAATAGGTCATAAATCAGCTGGTGGCAACGTACGCTACGGCGCCAGCAACTGTAAGATATGAAGATGGACTATTTTGCTACCAACAGATAGTAAAGTCAGTTAAAATTCAAATCACTTTTTTTTAGGGTAAAAATTCAAAAGTAGACATGAGGCAACTTTGCTTCGGTATATTCAGTTAGTTATATCAGGTTTTCACTATATGGTGAAGCTCAAATCGTATCTTTCAAATGCTGTGGTTCACTGGTTGGAATGTTCAATAGATCATATCTCACTGTAGAATGTGTTGTAAGCAAGTTAAATCATGGGCACCTTTTGGCCTGGCTGGTGACCATGCCGCCCCATGATGTTAAGTCAAAATCACTGGATCGATGAATTCGACGTGATCAGGTCAATCTGCATGACTGGGGGGACTTTTCATTAATCTTTTGAGGATCGTAGTTTGTATTTTAGTTTCAGACGTTGACATGAGTCAAATTTGTTGGCTATTTTCAGTTTGTTATTGCAGGTTTTCACTATATATGTGAAAGCTAAAAATCTTATCTTTCGAAGGGGTCACTGTGTTTGGAATGTTCAGTCGAGATCATGATCATGTCTCAGTGTAAATTAAAGCCAGACAATACGATAAGTAAATGGAAGCCAGACAATACGATAAGTAAATGGTTGAGATCATGATCATATAAATTCACAAGAAAAAAAAGAGATCATATCTCAGTCTAACCTAAATCAGACAATACAATTAGTAAATGGTTGAGAGCTGCACGTAGCCGGGTTTCCTGACAACATATCACAACAAAACTAGTTCAACGTACTAATTCATAGCATATCTCCCTGGAACACAATCATATCAACTCAAAAAAGGAAATGAAAAAATGTTTTCGACGACGTAGCAAATCTTGATGTGGAGAGGCGTGCGGTTTCCACGGCAAAGGCGAGCAGAGATGAAAGATCACAAATATCACCAGGCACAGGCACTGAATGAAGCGATCAAACGAGCGGGATTCCATTTACCGATCATGCTCTATTTTCTTCGAGGGATAGAGAATCACATAGTACTAGCAGTACTCTGCACTAGTACCAGGAATGAAGATAGAACATAGACTAACACGTGAGAGAACTAAGTTGACAAATACCAGCTTGTGTAAAAAAAACATACAGTAGTTCAGATCACGACAGCATGTGTAAAGCAGAACCTACTTCATGCTAACAGCAATGCACTGAAAATTCGACATTGTATATTCTATTGGGCTCTTGCACACCCTTCAACTGAATGCCGTCTCAGTTACCATTGTGAGGATCTGTCTCTTCAGCCTTGTCGCTCACCTTGCTCTTCTCGTCACTGCCATCGTCGTCGTCCTCCTCCTCCTCCTCGTCATAGTTCTCGTCGCTATTGTCCTCCTCATCCAGCTTGTACTGCGCATGCTCATAGTAGTCCAAATCCAAATCTATTGTGATCTTCAGCATGACATCAGTTTCCCCATGAGGAACCTTTGGCACGACACAGAAGCTCTGCATTGGCTGGGAAGGGCTTTCGATGTTCAAAGATGAGACCTGGTGATGGCCTTTGAAGCATGAGAAACACACGGAGCATCCAATCGTGGGTCCTTCCGGAGCATCCGGCCGTTCGACACGAACAAGCGAGACTGCATGGCCGAGTAACTCTGGCGGTGCCATGTCAAGCAGGAAGATGTGATCGTATCCGCCACATAGAACAAAAGAGCCTGTTTGGACTGGGAGTTCGAACGGCAAGCAGTATTTGAAGCTTTTCGATGGATACCCATGCAGGGTGGTGAGATGGTCCAGGAGCACGGCAGTTGGGGCGAAGAAATCACAGTCGGAGACTGGGCAGATGCACGGCCCTTTCAGGCACATCCTCTCGTGGCAGTCCATCTCGTAGTAGGGGATCCTGAAGTTGCATCCATGCTTGCAGGGGACGACGATGTTAGCAACTACACGCTCCATACCATAGCTGCGCTGGGAAGCAGTGCGCTCGCTTTCCGGGAGCTTGTCACGGCAAGCAGAGCAGATGAAATTCCCCTTGGAGCACTAAAAGAGGCAAAACAAACTTCCTCATGAGAATCATGTATCCAGTGAAAATTAAAGCTTTCAATCTGCTGATCAAGGAACCAGCGACATGTACAACCAGAAAGCGCATTTACCTGGAAAATGGGAGGACTGAGGGGCTGGGAGCAGACGGGGCAGTCAAACACCTCCATTGGCACGGTGACATTCAGCTTCTTGGTTATACCCTCTTCCTCTTGTGGAGCTTCTCCTTCCTTCTTGGTGCCGTTACTCTTCACATCCATCGCCATGGTGACATTCTGCTTCTTGCCGATGCCCTCAAACTCTTGCAGAGCTTCTCCTTCCTTCTTGGCGCCGTTGCTCTTCACCTCCATGAGAGCCAGAGCCTCCTGTGTTTGAGATTAAGAACCCACTGGTTATAACATATATAATGTTCTACCGTTTACACACGATCAGAAACAATATCGAGAGAGCGTACACGGATGTGCCATGTAAACGAGCGGATCAGCATTTATTTGTTCAAATTAAGGTAGAAATTTTGCACTCCGATTTGCGGATTCCTACAACATTCAGGCCTTCAGGGGATGAATGCATCTGAAGGGCAGAAGAACGGCAACACAGATGAAGCATCAACAGAGTTACATACTTACATTTAACATACCATTTTTCCTACACGTACTACAAAGGAAGGACTAATCGATCACCACTTTCTATCCCATTACAAATTAGGAGAAGCATCTACGCATAAATGATTAATCAAATGCACATCGGTACGCAGGTAGGGTGGTCTCAAATCAGGGAGGCAAATCGGCAAACACATGGAGTGCATACTAAGCAGGTGGCGAATGAACAGGCCCGAAACCATGGAAGCAATTTTGCGAAAACGCGGGCCGCAGATCAAGCGAGCAGGTAATGAACAAGGAAATGCAGGAAGGCATTGCAATCTACGGTGCAGCGCGCTGGCGCCAGAATCTCCTCGACGCAGTGGATGAACAAAGTGCTGGAATCGATCGACAAAGCGGACAGAGTGCGTGCCCGGCTCGAGGAGGAGGGAACCGAGACTCACCGAGGCACGAGCTGCAGACGAAGTCAGGGGAGGAGCGCACGGCGGGGAGGAGGAGGCGGCCGGCGGCTGAGAAGAGGAGGAGAGCAGCACCCGCGAGCTGCGAAATCTCCGGCTGAAGTGTCCGGCGGTTTGCACCCGCGAGCTGCGAAATCTGTGGGCTCACCACCCATGGCCATACCGTATCATGATCATGGGCCATACGAGCCCGCATAAAACCCCAAACTCTATTATGCTGTACAAGTAGTAGTACATATACTGTACAAGGAAAGCCATGGGTTGAAAGAAATTGACACTTCTTGTAGAACCATCTAGCCATGGGTTGAATCCCTCACAAAAAAAAAAATGTAGCCATGGGTTGAAAGAAATTGACACTTCTTGTAAAGCTGAAAACGTCCACATAGTCACAACCCATAGTACTGCCTCAAAGTGGCACTCCCGCAGTCCACATAGTCACAACTCATAATACTGCCACAAAGTGGAACTCCCTTTTACCAATTTCTAATCATCAAAACATTAAAAAAAAACACAACATTGTTAGATGGACGAAACCTTTGTGAAACATTGGTACAAATTAATTGAAATATGCTAACTGTGCAGGACAAGAGCAAACAAAACATAATATACATGAAAATGACAGTCATAGATAAGTTCGAATTTAGACTAGAATTTTTTTTAACTATCTTGACATATGGTCAAACAAATACTCCCTCTGATCCTAATTAAGTGACGTCACTTGAACTGTATGTTTGCACTGAGCTAACTCTTTCTCTGTGACACTCTTTCCGGACCGGAGGGAGTATGACACATGATGAAATATCTGTTGTAGGTCAATGAATTTTATTTGTCATTTCATGAAACTTTGACGCAAATTTATTATATGTAATTTTTCATAGATGTGTGAAAGTTTAGACATGGTGCTAAATAGTTTCATAGAGCTTTATGCATGTTAATAATTAAAACTTTAAACATTGTGAAAATATGTACAAGATTGGTTTTGTTCGAAGAACATGTCCCCAGATCACATATGCAAACAAATCATCATCCAATATTTAGTTTTGAAGATAATAAAGATTAAGATCTCCAAATCATAAGAAAATGGATTGGTTGGTGGAGGGAGAGAGAAGATGAGTGACTTGGTGGGTGGGAAGATTCAAAGCGCATTTCCCACATGTATGTTTTTTTTTTTTGCGAAAAAACTTCCAATCTATTCATCAATTGTCAAGGTAGTACAAAGAATGCAAGAAGTAACAAAAATTACATCCAGATCCGTAGACCACCTAGCGACGACTACAAGCACTGGAACGAGCCGAAGGCGCGCCGCTGCCATCGTCCCTCCCTCACTGGAGCCGGGCAAACCTTGTTGTAGTAGACAGTCGGGAAGTCGTCGTGCTAAGGCCCCATAGGACCAGCGCACCAGACGAGCACATACGAACGACGACCAGATCCAATTGGATCTGCCGAAGACAAACACCGACAAAATCCCGCGAGATTCGACGGAGACACATCTCCACACGCCCTCCAACAACGCTAGACAAGCTGCTAGAACGGGGGCTAGGCGGGGAGAACCTTATTCCATCTTCAAGGAGCCGCCACCGTGTCGTCTTCTTGAGTAGGACACAAAACCTAACAAAACACAAAAACGCATCTGAAAACGGAGCCCTCCCGCCGGCAAGCACCGGGATCCACCGCGTCGCCATGGCCTAAGGCCACAAGGACGAGGCAGATTGGCGGCGGCGCTAGCGGGAGGCTGGGAACCCTATCGCCTGTTTCTCTCTCGCGTAGGAACGAAGCTTTGTGAGGACCTGTTCCCACATGTATGTTGGCTCACATTGTTCCAAGGTGTGTGATTGTGTCTTTTTCATAGAGATCATTCAGTTCTAAATCAACCCTCACTCACCTAAGATATCTAGACCATCGACAAATTTGCATATAGACCCTCATATGTACTACAAAATTCAACTCGCTCTTCCCCTTAGACATGTTGATTGTCTATGTTTGGGAGACCCTCGTGTTTTACGAAAATCTACCCGTGATCTCTCCTTGGGAGGTATCATATATGTTTCATTAAAGTTTCAAAATTACACAAACACGCATGCATATGTATCCTTCATGATAACATGCATATAAAGTATAGTAGCCTATGTTGAATCTTCATATATTCATAAACAATTTGTGTGCTTCTTTATGAAACAAGAATATGTTCCGTAAGATACCATCGTAGAAGCTCTATTTAAGTGCGTTGAATCTTGATACCTTTGAAAAAAAAATTGAACTATGCAGCTATCTTAAAGGTTTTGTGTTTTTTTTATTGTGAATATACCATGTACATAATCAGTGTTTGCCCTTTAATTACACATCATCTCAGTTTTTTTTTTAACGAGGCAAAAGATTTGCCTATTTCATTAATTAAGGAGAAGAGTTTTAAAGTTACGAACGCAAGCCAAAAAGGTCGTACTGTATGCAGACTAGCCACTATGCAGCTGTTGTTCCCTGGATACAACGATGGCTATATATTGCCGAAACTTAGAACAATCGGAGTATGATTATCTGAGAAGAAACATAGTAGGAGTCCAATCCCATCTGGCCACCGATTCTCCTTCCTGGATCTACGCATAGCCGCTTACTTCTTCACGTCCTGTGCCCGTTCTAGCTAGCGCATCTCGTCTTCTATTAATCATCACAGTGTGTTTCAATGGTTCCTCGTAATGCTAGGGCTATGGATCTGAGTATCTGACGGCCTCAAACACGGCGCCGCGCAAGCGCAACACCAGCAGACAGACGATCAACACCGACAGAGTGCCGCGGAAGCCTACCACCCTACCTGAGATCCCGGACGATCTTGTCCAGGAGATCCTGGTCCGTCTCCCGGTGAAATCGCTTCTCCGGTTCAAGTGCGCGTGCAAGGCCTGGCACGCCACCGTCTCCGGCCAATCCTTCATCGCGGCGCACCTCCGGCGCTCCGCGTCCAACCACCAGCGCCGGCCGTCCTTCCTCATCGCCCCGTATCTGCTAGATCTTTTGCAAAGCACGGTCTCAAACAACATCTGCTTCTACGAGTGGCGCCACGAAAGAAGGTGGTGTTCGTCAAGCCGCTGCTAGCGCCGATCTCGTGTACTCGAGGGACTTCAGAGGGAGGTTCCGGTTGGCGTACAGCTTGGCGCACTGCGACGGCCTCGTGCTGCTCACCACGGACAAGAAGCTCTACGTCATCAACCCGGCCACAAGAGAGCTTCTCACGCTGCCCGAGAGCATCCGCCGCGTGCAGCACCAAAGTTTTAAATAGCGGGCTATTCCATTTAGCGGCTGCTCCATTTAGCGGCTGCTCAAGAAGAAGCTATGAAAGGCTATAGCGGAGCTATAGCGAAACTAAACCCATTTAGCGTTTTTCTTAAGTAATGATAATTTGTAAAAAAATAAACCTACAATCAAGTATCATATATTATATATCACATATAATTGACCTACACATTCACAAATATCTTAATACCAAGTATTAATTAGAAATCCCAGCTCAATAACTAAGCTTTGCATCAATGCGCCATATATACAATAAAAACAGGAAGGAATAATAAGGTAGATGGATAAATTTATGATACTAACTTGTTTCCCTTCTATGCATGTAGTGGTTTAGCAGGCTGAATGACTCCATATTTAGTGCTATAGCGGGATTTAGCGGGCTATTAGTGTCGTTTTCAATTTAGCATTAAAAGTACGTAGCGTTAGCGTGAGGGCTCTCCAAAAGCTATAGCGAGGCTATAGCGGGCTATTTAAAACTTTGTGCAGCACCCGTCCTCCTTCTGCCGCGGCACCATTGGCTTCGGCCGTGACCCCTCCACGAACAGGTACCAGGTAGTCCAGTGCTTCTGCGGCTCCTCCGATGGCCTGGTCGACTACAGCACGGGAATGGAGGTTTGTACGATCGGTAGCAGCACTACAGGTTCCTTGTGGAGGGATGTCGTTCCGCCGTGCCCTGTTCAGAACCGTAGAAACGCGACTTTCTTCAAGGGGTCTCTTTTCTGGATCCTCCACGAGAGGGAGGCCATGGCCCCGGAGAGCCGGCTGCTTCGATTTTGCCTAGGGGCAGAAACATTTAGCTTCACCGTACACCCTCCCTGTCCTGAGCCCCTCCACCAAAACTTCAACTTAAGCGAACTAGATGGTGAACTGTGCCTAACTCGGTATGAATATTCGCAGGGAGTGGTGGCGATATGGATGACGGACGACGGCGTGAACTCGCAATGGCGTCGGCGATACGTCCTTAATGTAGTGGAGCCGTGCTTCCCCATGTCTACAACGCCGTATGGGCACCTGTTGAAGAAACGTGATCATACGATCGTGCAGTACAACTTCCGGAGTAAGAAGATGGAAGATGTCGCTAGCTTGGAAGATCTAATGTATCATGGACCCGCGGTGCGCACCGTGAGTACAAGAAGGGTGGAAACTTGTTCTCCTTCGAGATGATTCCTTACACACAAAGTCTTGTTACCCTAGCCAATGCAAGATGAAGCCGTGATTCTGGATTCTTTTTTAGATTAAAAGGGCCCCAGGCCCCAGTTCCATTGCTCAAATGAAACCAGCAAGATTCCAAGGTTTACAGCGACAGAAGAAAAACTAAGTCGAAAGAGCTACGCTAAAGTTCTCAGGCTAAAGGTCTGGAGGGAAATGCAAACCCAAATTATTACAGAGCTGATGAAAAAACAGGTTCCCGAAGACACGAAAGCTGAAGGCCTAGGAACTCAGGAACTAAAAATGACGGTCGATAACATCCCGAAGCTTGGTCTTGAGCTCTTGCAGCGGGAGCATCTCAGCATGTGGCAGTGGCTTCTCCCAGGCGGTCTTCTCGGCAGGAGTCATCGGCGAGGCCACCCTTGGGAGCTGGTAGCACGGAGGAGTGTCAGGTGCTGCAGCAGACAGCTTTGACAGCGGAAGAGAGGCAGCAAGAGAACCCAGCGACTTCAGTCCTGGAGTCACCCCCACGGCAATGCAGGTCTTTCCCTCAGCTTCCCCATGACCATCTGCTCGAAACTGTCGATCACGTGCAGCATCGGTGGCTTGAACAGAAGTCTCCATTTCTTCACCGTCTTGAGAATCATCCACCAAATCTGTTTCATGCATAACCAAGTTTGATTGTCTTCAGAGCTTGATAGCAATTGAAGTAGGGAAAGGAATGAGATCTTTTTCTGGAAAGATAAATGGCTCGGAGGGCTCACTGCTTTCGACATCGCGCCGGCGGTCCTGGCATTGGTGAACACATGGACCAAGAACAAAAGAACAGTACAAGAGGGCTTGCTAGAGCATAATTGGATGAAGGATCTCATTGGAGAAATGACTTTGGAGGTGAGCACGCAATGCATCAAGCTGTGGCTCGCGGTCTCGTCAGTCCAGCGAGATGATCAGGCGGAGGACCTCTTCAAGTGGCCCTGCTCCAAGACAGGCATGTACACAGCGAAAGACACATATAAGAGACTATGCCTGGGTAGAGAAGAGTTCGTAGCTGACACTTGGATTTGGAAATCGAAAGCTCCTCTGAAGAGTAAAATCTTTGCTTGGCTAGCGATTCAAAGGTGCCTTTGGACCTCTGATAGAAGGTTCAGACATCATCTACAAGCGCAAACCTCGGCCTGTTTTGTGTGTTTACAGGAGGAAGACAATGTGGATCATCTCCTTTTACAGTGTGTCTTCGTACGAGAGGTTTGGTTCCAAACTGCACAGGAACTGGGAGTCCCAATCCCAACACCAGAGGCGAATGCTACACTGCAGAGTTGGTGGGAGGCAGCACGCAATGGGATTCAGAGCAGTGAACGTCAGAGGATGGACACACTAATCGTTCTAACCTGCTGGTCTCTTTGGAAGCATAGGAATGCTTGGGCCTTCAACAACACAAGATTGCAATTTTTGGTACCTCAACTAGTTAGGAGAATTAGAGATGAGTGGGCAACCTGGGAGCAGGTTGCAGCCGGAGGGAGATACCACCCGCCATGAGGAGTTAGCTTTACGTTTCGTTGTGTGGAGTTCTAGCTCGGCTTGTTCGCAAGCTAGGGCTGTTTCTTGTAATTAAACTCTTCCTTCTATAAATATATGGTATGCCTTTGGCGTACTCACAAAAAAAAATCAAAGCATTACGAGATTTCCAAATGCTCCAAAGTACCACGGCACAAATTGCATTTAGACTAGCATGCTTATTATTTGAAATCAAAGACTTAGCTATAGACATGTAATCCGATCCAACACTAAAATCAAAGAAATTTGACACACAAGACCAAACTTCTTGAGAGACAATGCAACCGAAAAACAAGTGATCCACAGTTTCAAATCATTGCAAAATATACATTCCACAGGTTTGTGCATTTTGCGTTTGAGTAGGTTGTCACGAGTCATCAACTTGTTATTCGAAAGCAGCCACAAGAAGATTTGCACCCTAGGGGGAATGATCAAAGACCAAACCGCTGGCATGAACACCTGCGTTACACCCCTAAAGCTGATGATCTTGTAAAAGGAACTAGTCGAGTAAACCCCTTTGGATTCATATGCCCAGACAATGGAGTCACAGTCAGCATTGAGCACCGCACTACCAGCGAACTGTTCTAGCTCATACCATTTCTGCATCATAACTGGACAGAAATTTCGCCTAAAGGTTAACTTAAGGGTCGAGCCATCCCAGACCTACTTAATGGTAACCATGGTTTCATTGCAGACCGTATAGAGGTCCCAGAATTGGACACAAAGCGGGATGTGCCAAACCACGTGTCTTCCCAAAACCGGATTTGGGCACCATCCCCAACACTCCACCTATAACCAAATTTTACTGCATTAACAGCCCACATAAACCCCTTCCAGAACCTAGAAGAATTTGTGTTAGAGCTACAGAAAATGTTGGGATTTTTCGTTCTATACTTGGAGTCCACTACAATTTTCTAGATTTTATTTCCACTATCAAAATATCTCTTGACCCAAGAGGCCAGGAGACAGAGGTTGACATCTCGGAGGCAGGGTATACCTAAACCCCCAAGTCTTTTGGCATGCAAACCAAGTTCCAGTTTGCAAGGTGAAGCTTCCGTTTTTCCTTGGTATCATTCCATAAACAATGAGACATTTGGGCATTAATCAGCTCCAAAGCCCATTTCAGGAATTTAAAAAAGGAAAGGAGGTAAACCGGAATGCTAGCTAGGCAGGACCTAATCAGGGTAACTCTCGCTGCATAAGATAAAAGTTTCCCTCTCCAACCAGCGATTCTTTTTAAAATTTTATCGATGATTGGCTGCAAGTCCTCTCTCCTGAGTTTATCATGGTGTAGAGGGATCCCAAGGTACTTAATGGGGAAGTCCCTACAGTACAGCCCAGGATTTCTCTCAAATTGTTCACATCATCTTCGCAAAGATTGATGGGAACCAATTCACTCTTGTTGTAATTTATTCTCATACCCGAGACCTGTTCAAAGCAGGTGAGTATATTTTTGAGGTTTCTAGCTGTGTCCAGGTTATTTTCCATAAACAATATGGTGTCATCAGCATAATGTAAGCTGATGACTCCACCTGGGCACAGCTGGGGGCAGAGCCCTTTTATAAGGTTGCAAGACGCACCTTTAATAAGCATTTTGGTGAAAACGTCAACAACCATGTTGAAAAGGATGGGAGACATGGGGTCTCCCTGTCTAAGACCTTCAGCTGTAACAAAAAACCTCCCTAGATATTGTTGATTTTAACCGCCACCGACCCCCCTCTAGTGGCTAGCCTGATCCATTTTCTAATCATGGGGCCAAAACCTCTCTTGAGGAGCAGATCATCTAGGAAATCAAGATCAACCTTATCAAAGCTTTCTCGTAGTCAAGCTTGAGCACCACTCCCTCTTCCTTACCCTGGTGGACAGAGTGGAGTATCTCATGCGCTGTCACCACACTTTCCAAAATATATCTACCCTTAATGAAGGCCGTTTGGTTTGGGGCGATTACGGAATCCATAATGCCCCCAAAACGCGTGGTAATCACTTTGGTGAAAATTTTGAAAATGCAGTTTAACAGGCTAATCGGTCTAAACTTTTTCATGGAGGTGGCATCAGCCTCCTTGGGAATAAGAGTAAGCACCACGAAATTTAGTCTATAGAGATCTAAATCTCCCGAGAAGAAGTCATGGAAAAGAGCCATAACATCTTTTTTACTACCTCCCAAAATTTTTGGTAAAACATAAAAGAAAGCCCATCAGGCCAGGAGCTCCATCAGAGTAAGAGTGAACACCGCTTTTTTACCTACTTCTCAGAGAAAGGCATCTCCATAGAGGTGTTCTGTTTAGGTGTTATTAACTCTTCAGGAGAGAAAAAATCATCTCCAAGAGAGAACCCCGATTTATCTACAGTGCAGAAAAGATTTTTGTAAAAGGAAGAGGCAATCTCGAGCATCTCATCGATGTCCGAGGTTGTCCCACTAGGGCCATCCAAGGAGAGAATCATGGTTTTCCTCCTACGCTGATTGGCTACTGCATGAAAATATGCAGTATTTCTATCGCCTTCCAGGATATCCCTATCTCTAGATCGTTGCCTAGCTTTGGTCTCTTCTTTAACCAAAGTTTCTGCATCTCGTTATTTATCTCCTTCATCCTTTCGAGTTCATGATCTGAAAGATCTTCAGCCTCGGCTTTGAGATCTAATACATCATATTCCTCCATTAAATCTTTTTTAAGGAGCCTCAGCTCAGATTCAATGTTCCTGCTCCAACCTTTAGAAGATCTCCGAAACCTCCTAATCCTGCCATATGTCTATGGCTGTGGTGCTTTTGTGGGGGCATTCCAATATTTGACTACCAAATCCCTGAAATCCTCCCTCAACAACCACCACTTCTCGAACCTATATGGTGGAGGTTGGAAACAATAAGTGACTCCAGAGTCCCAAAGAATGGAAGTATGGTCACTACCTACTCTAGCGAAAGCCTGAGCTCTTGCCAAAGGAAAAATGGCCTCAAGCTCAGTATTGCAAAAAAACCTATCGATAGCCGACATGATCAGATTTGTCTAGTTGTTCGCCCAGGTATATTTCCTATTGGAAAGCCTTACCTCCAACAAACCCCACAAATTAATCCAAGCATTGAAATTGTCACACCATTTTTGGTTGACAATTCCATTACTCTTGTCTTTCGCACACCTAACTAAATTGAAATCCCCACTAATTAGAGAGGGATAAGAATTATCTATGAATAGCTGGTGAAGCTCAGAGATAAAACTTGCTTTTCCTTCTTCATAGGGGGACCCATAGATAGAGATGTGCCTCCAGACCTTGCTATCTAGTTTGTTTTTGAGTAAAACAGAAACCGAGAAAACTTTGATGTCCCACGCAAGGACTTCAAAGAAGTTAGTATCTACCCCAACCAAAATACCTCCAGCTGTCCCAACAGCTGGAAGTAAATTCCAGGCGTAAGGGCGGTTCAGACTGATTGAATCTAAATAAGAAACAGAGAAATCCATCTTTTTTGTCTCCTGGAAGGAGACAATAGTGGCATGCATTTTAGCTAACAAGTCTAAAATGTTATTTTTACGACCAGCAACATCAATACCTCTTATATTGACACTCAAGCTATTCATAAACAAACTCTTGTGTTAGGGTGCTTGCCCCGTCTTTGCCTACAAACCTAGTACCAAATCTCAGCACTGTCCTCAACGCTTTGGTTTTCCTCGGAAAACAAAGACATTTGGGGAGTGTTTACATCTCCTATCTCTACACTGGGGCTACCACAATCTGCTGATGCACCCTCAGGTGTAGCAACATTATCAAAGCAAGCAACAAAACCGAAATCAATTGGTTTAGAGAAATCAATTGATTCAGAAAAATTAGCAGGTTTAGACAAAGAAAAGGTGTCCTCTGTCATTTTAGAAATAGCTGACTCATCAGTTGTTCTATTATAGACAAGGTAAAAGACAGAAAGGATTGGAGGTCTGTATACCTTTCAGTCTCGATGTTGCAGTGGTTCCCATCTTCCTCTTCTTTAAGTCCTGCGCCATCTGGATGCTTGATATACCACCTCTACCTCTGAGTCTATCACACTGCCTTGCGCCATGAACAGGTCCCCAAACGTTCTTCTTGCCTGGTTGAATGACCTCAGTCTCCTCTTCTTCCATTTTTTCCTGCTGCACTTAGGCCTGAATCATTCCAGCATCAGAAGGTATTTGGTCCTGGTCATAGCAGAAGAATCCAACTTCATTTACAACTTCCATTTCTCTCAGGAGATTGTAGCACCTATCTTCATCTGGTGAGTTAGTAGACAACCACGTCAGTATATTCTGCCTTGCCTCTTCCAGTTGAGCTGGCATGTCCGAGTCCTCTGACATAATGCTATCCCCATCTTCACTAGCAGGTAGCAGCTGCTACCTTCCTGTGAGAACCGGAGCCACCATTGCCATTATTTGCACCTCTTCCATCAGTTGAAGCATCAGGGTTTTTTGGCAGAGCACTTTCTGCATCCATCTCACTCGTGTCCTTGTGGGCATTGGCCTGGTCTTCTCCTGGGTCAGTGCGATCATCTGTGGAAGAGGGGCCAGCAACAACCGGAGGTTTCACAAAGATCAACATCTTATGGAATTTTTTGTTCATTTCAAAGGACAACCTGGGTGGGACTAGGCTTGGGTCTCTGCAAATCACTTTAACCCTAACCACTTCATAGAAGGTTGTGAACGCTCCAATCCAGTCAACATCTTCAAGGATCCCAATCGCAGATGTGAGTTGGGCAAGAGAGCTCCATTCACACCATTCTTTCTTGAGTCCTCCAAGCTGTAGCCAGACTGATTGCCCTTCTTCACACTCTTCCAGCTCTCCCTTCCATACCTCTACATTAACTGTGACGCCATCCTTGACTAGTCCAAAGCAAGGGTACGCAGCAACATCCTCCACCGAGAGATGAGGTGGGAACGGTACCAAGAAGGATCAAGCATCCAATTGCCTAACTGGCCACGGCCAATTGGTTTTGTATATAATAGCAAATTCCTTCGCTAATTCCTCCTTGGAGATTTCCCCTGCTTCAATGTAGACTATGCCAACGTTGCAAGAGCTTTTACTGTTCACTGGACAATTTATATGCAGGAATTCCAGACCTGGATCAGAAGCACCATACAAGCTAGCAGTGGAAAGTTTTTGCTTCTTCACAGGACAAGTATCTTCCTTGTGGGTAGTGAGCTTGCAAACGAAACAGTGAGGTGCCTGCGGGCAGGAGGTCTTGTTGTGCCCAGGCTCACCACAATTGAAACATACAACATTAAGGTAGCCATCTTTTGCTTTTGAGGAGCTTGAGGCATTGGAGTCAGAGCTCCCGGCTGCTGCTTTCTTCTTCTGAGACTTGCTAGCTCCCTGCTTCCCTTGAGGTACCTTCTGACTTTGTTGCATACCACCTTGCTGTGGCAATTGCGGAGGAGGCTGCATCTGAGGCTGCCCAAACTGGTTTGTTGCTACGGAAACGGAGCAACAAACTGCGGCTGCATCTGTTGCTGTGTGAATTGCTGTTGAGGACCCGCAGGAGCTACCCAATTCCCTTGTGGATTAACCCACTGATTGCTAGGAAACTGATTTGGGAACTGTCCTGGGAAGAAAGGCGGAGGGAAACCGAAACCATAGACCCCAGGGGGGAACTGATTCTGCTGCGGCTGCTGCCAATTCCCCCCCTGACCAGTTCCTCCATCAGGTCTCATCCCCCCAGAATTTTTTCCTCTACCTTTCCCTCTATTTGCTTCAGGCATCTGATCTGCGAGCAGGATCTCGACCAGAGCTTTGTTGTGAATTTGCTTCGGGTCTCTGCCTTCCTTCTCAGAATCAAAAGCTGGATGAAAATCAGAGGAGATATAACACCCAGATCTGACGAGCTTCTTCTCGACCCAGGCCAACAGAGGCGGCTGCAGGGCAAACCTAGCAGGCTCTGGAGGGGTCTCGGGCACAAGAGGAATATCTAGCCTGCAAATACGTGGTAGCAGTTGGAATAGGTGGCTGCATTTGAACCAGAGGAACACGCTCAAAATCCTTTGTCAGTACTACTTGATTACCAACCCGCATCGACGAGGTTGGCCTTGGAACAGCAGCTATCACCGGAGAGCACTGCTCGCCTCTATCATCTCCTGCAGGGAACTCTGCTGCAGCACTGTCAGAGGAGGGGAGCGTTGGAACTCTTGGAACTCTGGATTCTTGTAAAGTAAAGTAGTAAAGTTATGCCTTACTATTGTATTTTTTAATTATATGGAGTGACCGTTAGCGTGCTTGCTCCATGGTGTGAAGCGATCTTGCGCGTCTTTGGGATCCACACAAATCTCCGAACCGCCTGCTCAGCCACGTAGCGTCCACCTTAGCCGTTCTCGGTTTCAGATCATGTGGTGCAGATTTCGCGAGTTCTACGTTCTCAACCCGGCCACGATGGAGCTTTTAACGTCGCCCGAGAGCATTGGCGTGTGCTTAACATGGAGCCTTTTGTGGGCTGCTGGCGATCTAGGTGACCAACGACGATGTGAACCCGGAATGTCATCGAAGATACGTCTTTAACGTGGGCATGTCCACCCATGGCCGGGCACCTGACCCTAATGGGTAGGGTATGGGTCGCTACTTCGACCCATGGGCAACCCGATTAGTCGTGAGCAGGGTATGGGTGAAGGGTTCTTACCCATGGGTAACCCGATGGGTCGCCCGATTAATATTAAGTATCATATTTATATTTTACATGTCAATTTAGTGTGAACATTTTGACTATATACACATTTTATATAGAACTAACAAGATTAAAAAGAAATACCCAGCAGCAATGTCGCATGCAGTTTGGACGTAGGCATAGACTCTTGCCCGTTTGACTATCAGGCATGGGTCTAAAAAAGGTCGACCCAGTTGAACCCGACCCGATTGCCAGGCTTATATTTAACCATGTAGGCTCCATTTGAAGAAAGATGATCATACAATCGTGTGGTACAACTTTCAGGATAGGAAGCTGGAGGATGTGGCTAGCTTGGAAGATCGGTATCATGAACCTGGGATGCATACAGTGGAGTATAAGAAGGGTGAAAAGTTGGTCTTCTTCGAGATGATCCCCTACACACAGAGTCTTGTTTCCCTAGCCAATGCAAGATGAAGTAGTATGGAGTTACTACACTGAAAAATGTATGAAAAAAGCAGGTCAAGATATTAAAATCCATTTCCCTCCTAGCTCCTCTTTATTTGTGTATGTTTTGTACTAGCTTTTAGACCTTGGGCCTTTGATCACACTAGACAATGATCCTTTAAAACTGTAATACTGAACAGTTCCCCCGGTTAATAGTACGATTCATGATTCAGGAATGAAGACAGAAATGGCTTGACACATTTGGAATTTAGGATTCAAAGTTTAACACTGACCAACCACTCTACTACGGAGTACTACATACTTCATTCATAGCTCAGATTACAGAGCATGACCACATGAGTAAAACAGGGCCTACTCCATGGAATTGTATGCCATCAAACAACAATGTAACCACAATCATGCGCAAAAGCACACACCAGATACATTGCCGCTCGGTGCCAATGCATCAATCACCATTGTGATCATCCGCCCCATCATCCTTTCCCTCCTCCTCCTCCTCCTCCTCGTTGTTTCTCATAGTCATCACCCACCTCGTCCTACATGTCGTTATCGTATCCTCATCATCCTCCTCAGAGCTATCGTCGTCAACATACTTCTTTGGCACCACCAGCTCTGTGATTACCATCCTCTGCTTCGTTGTCATATTGTCATTCTCGTCCTGGCTGTAGCTACTGTCATCACTAGTGTCTTCCTCCTCCAGCTCTTCATCATGGTTGTACATCAAATCTATCTTGATCCGGATCACAGCATCGGTTTGTTCACTTGAGACCTTGGGCACGACACAGAAGTATTGTGGCAGCTCATTAGGCAGTATCGACAGGCTCTCGACTTCCAACGACGAGAGCTGGTGATGACCTTCAAAGCATGAAAAACCCACTGATCGTGCCTATTGAAGCATTTCGCCGGGCACAAACTAGTGAGACTGAATGGCCCAAGGACTCTAATGACCATAGGCGGATCCAAAGGGTGGCCAGGGTGGGCCATGGACCACCCTGGAATTTTGAGTCTGCCCATATACCATGGCTGCAAAATGAAAAAAATAGCACAACTTGTGCTCCAATCGTGGCATGTACTCCCTCCGTTCCGTGTATCTAGAACATGTACTCCCTCCGTTTCAGGGACGGATCTAGGATTTGGGCATAGGGGGGGCGAAAGAGACATCGACCACATACGATATCTCTCTATATATTGAGTGTCGCATAAAAATATATATCTTTTGCAACAACGACGCATTGCAAAATTTATGCAGGTTATTTGCGCTCATGTTTAAAAATACTAAGAGTAGCTCGTCAATTACCTACAAGATCATACAAGTTAATAATCCTATCATGGATGACCTATGTTGAATTCTCATTTTCAGCCCACAAAGGTTTCAAGCTTGCATTATGTGGTGCTGGCTTGGAGAAGGCAATATGTCCAGTTCTTGTTCTTCAAATTGTTACCTACGGAAGTATAGCTAACTAAATGAAAGACAAATTAGATCTAAATGTGGTATCTCTGATCTAAGCAAAGTACTACTATTTCTTACTAATGTGCATCTTAGACGTTCTAAGAAAATATGCATTAGGCATTACCCCGTCAGATAGAGATTAGCAGTATGAATGTATTATTGACGGATGATATTGACGGAGCGGCAAGCCTACTACGGCGATCCGGGTGGCCATCGAGGTATTATTCGTGCGGATTTTAGATGCGGTGGACGAGATAAATTAATCGCAATTCCGGGCGGTGGCTGACGCCTGATATGACATACCAAGGCGGCCGCGGCGGCGATCAGGTAATTATTTTTTAGCTAATGCGATCAGGTAAATAGTGTAGGGCTTCCTGATCGAGGCCTCATGTAGCTCTATATGTGGAACTCGGAATGTCAGGTAGGCCATCTAATTCATTTGATTGTTGGGCTTGGGCCATGCGGCAGCGATACACATGTGGTCTAATGGCAGCAAATAATGAAATAACTAAAGCTTAGCATAAATCATCCTGGTGTAATTAGTACTGGCCTCTGCTGTACGTGGTTGGGGGGGGGGGGGGGGGGGGGGGGGCCTGGCCACCGCTCGTCCCCCTGGATCCGCCTCTGCTCCGTTTCATATTACTTGACTTTCAAATGGATGTATCTAGCAAATGGAGGGAGTACAATAGAAATAGAAGTTATTTTATCAGTTTCTCATTTGGTCGTTCCTTGTACACTCATCCAATCCCGCCCCTATTAACGTCGGCTCGCCACCATGCTACTGACGGCTCGCCCGTAAGTCCAGCAGCAGACGCAGGCCCAGTCATACCACTACAATATTATGTTCCTCTAAGCCAATTAGGTACAACTCCAACCTCTAATTATCTAAATTTACAACTGGTTTGATAAATCAATCGTTTGATGTCTGGCGAATGGTGGACAAATTCAAAAATGCAGAACTGAATCGTGCGATCTTTTTTTAGAATTATGGAAGAAATAAAGATGACTAGACACATTGCTTCTCTTAAAAAAACATGCAACAAAGTTCAGACTTAGTTGTGAATTTGAATATATTCATATGACTATAGTAAAATTCTATATTAGTAGATTTATATATTTTATAAAACAATTATGAACACGGACCACCCTGGCTCGAAATTCTAGATCCGCCACTGCTAATGACGCCATTTCGAGCAGCAAAAGGCGACCGTATCCACCACGGAGAACGAGAGATCCTGGTTGGACAGGAAGATCAAACGGCACAAAGTATTTGAATGTCTTCGTTGGCAACTTGTGCATGGTGATGAGATGGTCCAGGAGCGGCGCAGTTGTCCGGCAAATCCGCAGCCAGAGACCGGGCAGAAGCATGGCCCACTAGGGCACCCCTCCTCGTGTTCTTTTTTCTCGTAAGAGGTGATCTTCGTGGCGCATCCGTGCTTGCAGTGAACGAAAATGCTGTTCACAACGCGCTCCATGCCGTGGCAGCGCTTGAGAGCAGCGCGCTCGCTTTTCGGGAGCTTGGCACGGCAAGCCGAGCAGATAAAATCCCCCTTAGGATACTGAAAGAAGCTATCAAACTGCTCGTTAGGATCATATATCCAGGTGGCATTAAGATTCCAATTTTGATCAAGTTATTTTTATCTATGTACAAGTTACAACCAAGAAGCGCATTTACCTGAAAAATGGGGGCCCTGAGGGGCTTGGAGCAGACACTCTGCCTCTTGGCGCTGCTCTGTCCTCCGGCCGAGCTTCTGCTCGTCTCTTGCTGGATCTACCACCTTCCATCTCCAGGAAAATACTCAAGGCTACTGGTACTAGCTTGGTCGCTATTGCAGTCACAGGCTCAACAGAGCTCCAAAGCTGCTGATCAACAAGCCAGAAACTGGAGTCACTGAATTAATGAAGTGAAACTGATGCCGCAGACACAAGCTTGGAACGACCTTGTTTCGTCCCAAATCAGCAAAAATGCAAAAGTGCAGCACATTTCTTTGAGTTTATTGGTTGGGGTGCCGATTTCGGAGTGTGATAAGACACTGCTAGTAGTAATCTGAAAAAAAAAGGAAAATGTGCTCCTATTTGGATTTGAGGAAGGCGGCGTCGGGCTTCCAACGGGGTGACGGAGGAACATACCTGGTCGGCGGTCGCGTCGCCTCGATGAGGGCTAGTCACCATCACCGGCCCGATGCAGTTTTTTGATGGCGGCGCCATGACGGCTGACGGGCGAGGTCCTCGGCTGGTCCTCCGAGGGGAGAGATGGCTTACGATACCTTGGCGACGAGCCCTCCACTGGGACCTCGCGCGCGGTGGTCCTAGCAGGATGAGAGCGACGGCGGCAGGAGGCAGGGCAAGTGGGGACTGACCAGGGAGTGCGTTGTGGGAGGTCATGTGTGTCGCTTCAAGGCGACGCGGAACGGCGCCGTCGCCTCAACGAACTGCCTCATGGGCCGCTTCAACAAGCGGCCCAATAAAAAGGTAGTGTTATTTTTCTTATTTTAGTTTTGGAAGTGAATATTCTTAAAATCTGAACATAATTCAAATATGAACAATTTTGAATCTAAAATAATTTTAAAATTTGGAAATTTTCGAATCGGAACAATTTTCTAATTTAAACAATTTTTAAATCGGAACAAATTATAATTTTAACAATTTTTCAATTTGAACAAATTTTGAATCGGAACAAATTCGAAACAAATTGGGCCTGTCGGGTTTAGTATACCGGTTTGTAATTGTACAATTGGGCCTGGGCTATAAGCCTACGATTTCATTACGCAATAAAAAGCCTATAATCAAATAAATAAGCCTCTGTGAACTAGGCTTCTAGTAAGCCGGGCACACGGTTCCAAGTCACATCCAGGACCGATAGGTCGGCATTGGTTTCTAGCAAAGTGTGCCGCCTCCCGGATACTGATCAGCCTTTCCTGATGTGACCGGCTCGTCGAATTTCCTTTCCTATAAGCCGCAAGCGAGTCCTTGTCATGCTTATGTGGCTTAACTCTCTTCTCGTTCCGTGATATGTGACTTAACTCGACTAACGCTTTAGTAGGATCAATCCGGCTAACACTTAACCGGATTATGCATGGCCATGCTTCCAAGCCATATCACACGAGAGGGCTCTGAGAATATATCTCCATGTCAGACGGTCAAATCCCGTTTTAGTGAACCACCTCAAGCAGCTTGGTTGACAAACACCCAAGCACGGCTTTTATGGCTTCCAATTATGGACAATGTTTGACGAACTCAACGCTGGCTGATCCGCAACTCAGATAGTGCAAACACCTTAGGTCTAGGAATTCCATTGTATGAGTTGATTCGTATGACGATACACTCACGCCAAATCATCCCTTGGGTTAGTCCAGACGGCTTATCTCGTTAGCTCAGCTAGTGTAAGGAACATCAGTAGTAGAACTTAGTCTTTATCCGGTTTAACACATTAGTCTCGGCAGAGTGTGTCTAGCACAACTCAAACAGCTAAGGACAATACCGCAAGTGAACCGATGAAAGTAAAAGGTTACACAGCCAGATCACGTATTTGGTTGCAGATGCTATCAGTTTATTACACTGATGTCTATAAATACTCTCTCCGTTTTAAATTAAATGATTTGCTATCCACCACATGTGGATATACCTAGACATGTTCATGTATACATACATCCACATATGGTGGATAACAAGTCATTTAATTTGTAACGGAGGGAGTACAAGGTAGAAACAGTATTGCCTCTAGGGCACTATTCCAAACAGGCAATATCTTTGATTTTCACCTTGAATATCGAGTATCATCACTAAAAGAGCACCTCTCAAAGTGAAATCTCCGAATGCTCCGCCCCCCACCGAAGCCGACTATGCAAAGTACCAATCACTAGGCTCACATACACATATGTGGCCCGCATAATAGCATACGAAGAAAAATCTTCATCACATTCAAGACTCTGCACCCAGCAAAACATTGAGCATCCAATCATGGTCGTCTTGACATTACCCGACTCTGTCCGACACCATGAAAATCACAAGCGTCGATATGTCCCATGGTGTCTCGGAAAGCGGAGCTTCACGATAGGTCCACTTAAATACTCAAGGGATTAAATTTGTAGACGCGCACGACCGAATCCCATCCAAATCAGAGGTTCAGGAAGCACATATGTCATCCATGAAGACCGCCAGCGGCGACATCCAAAACTCGTCGACGGCACCGACAACAGGGTGATCGGCGTGTTGGGCTGAAAAAAACCCACTAGGGCCACCATAGAACCACCTTATATTCATTTAATTTGCACATGTAGAGTTTCATGCCACGCGCTGAACAAACAGGTCGCCGACACTCTCGCAAGAAGCCTCCAAATCACCGCGATCAAACACTAACTTCGCTGCCACGTCCGTAAATGGAGGTCCCCAGCCGGCGCAGGAGCCACGAGGCAGCCAGAAGGAGGACAAATCAACCAAGCCATCGGGCAGTCACGACTGAGATCAACCTCCATGGGCACAGCGCAACCGAAGCACCAATTCACGAGGAGAGCAGAGCCCCGCCGCCGCCGTCTACGACACGGCCTTTTACTTGCCGCATCTACCGGCGGCGGCGAGATGGAAGCAGAGAGAGGGAGGGCGGCGATAGTTGGAGTTGGGCCCCAATATCGCCATGTAAGAAAGATCTTTCTAGACTAGTCAATTGTTTGTAATTTTTTATATATTTATTTCATATATATTTATTTTCCATCCTTTTTTTATGTTTCTAGAACAAAGGAAGACATAACTAATCTTAGTATCCTTTTTAGCTAGACAACTTGTCAAGAAGACAAGAAGCGAATTCAAAACAAACTGGGGAAAAGTTTCTTCGGCATTAATTATGTGATATTCTTTATTAGGGAACATATAGATGTATTCATTCGTGGGATGTCGACTGGTTGTCGGGGAGCTTCATTTAAACCAGCAAAAACGTGGTCAAAACCGTAGCTCAGTCCCTGACTCCCTGTTGAAAAGAGGGAAGAAATAAAGCAGAGAAGTCCTATATATGGCTTACGTAGTTTATGTGCATGGAAAATGGCAGTGGCGAAGCCAGCGCTAAAAAGCTGTGGGGTCATGTAGCCTAGGTAACAGGGATGAAGACGTAAATATCAACAATTTGAGAGGGGTTTGCAGAAAAGCTATGGGGTCAGCTGACCCCACAGCTTACACGTAGCTCCGCCATTTGTCACCGATCTGGTCCACGTATTGTGGACCACCGAGATTTACCAACTCGGACCATGTCTTTTCTACGAGATTTATACGTGACGCCGCAGCTTACACGTAGCTCCGCCATATGTGGAAAATGGTCCACGTATTCAGATGCATGTTACCGAAAATACGAGATTTACCAACTCTTTTTCGTTATTGCGACTTTTAAGAACTAGTACTACTAGAGAACCAATAAAGATCTGTTGGCCCCTTGTAATTATTCACACTAATATACTTTCGTTCATAATCTGTATACATGAGCAGGGGAAGTACAGCTACGGCGTTCCTCCCACCAACCAATCGCTGGCGCAAAACGGACATCCCTGATCCCAGCAAACGATCTTATAGTGCTAATCCCAGTACGTACTATAGCGCAAGTCAGTAAACAGCTAGCTGCCGTCGTCGAAGCCGGATACCTTTCGTGAACAATTCACGCAATGTGTAAGGAAGATAAAACATTATCTCGATTCAATCACGGCAACTCATTCTTCACCGGTACAAACGAATGTTGTACTCCCTCCGTCTGATAATAATTGTCTCAAGTTTGTCAAAAAGTGGATGTATCCATACATGTTTCATGTCTAGATACATCCATTTTTTGGCAAACTTGAGACAGTTATTATTGGACAGAGGGAGTACATGAGTTCAAAACGGTTAGGGAAAAATGTTTTCAGTTGAGTTGTACTGTGCCAGACTGCGGCGGTGTGAAAGCTCGTGCAACCCAAACAAGTGTTTTGGATATGTGGGCTTTCTTTTGGTTAGGATGGAGAGGTTCACTTAATTCCAAGTAAAGTACAGATTGATATACAGAAACAGAAGGCATACAAGGATGCTCTGGTGTTCTTCGTGTAGAGCTAGCGCATGTCGGGCCCACTACTACTACAGCAAAAAGAGCGAGGAGAATTATAAACACGCGGCAGAGAGTCACTCCCGTCCGTGGAGATCTAGGAAAGAAATACCACCGTTTGGATCTCCGAGGGCACCAAAACTGTTTTTTGATCCCGTGGATGATGATATGGTACGAAATATATTTTTGTTTTACACAAATGCATACATATGAATCAAGGAATGCACAAAAAGTATCAAATTAGGTCTCAGGTGATTGAAGAAAAAGGAAACACAAATATGGCATATTGATTACGTAGTTCATCAATTCTTACCATAAACTCAATAACAAATTCATCAAACATGACACGAAGTTCATCACATAGAACATGAAATATAGATATGAACAATTGTTTTTGTTGCCCATTGCAACTCCACTACTTCTCAATAAGATCTTTTTGAAAATCATCATGCTTTGCCTGAATCTCGAATGTCATGGTAGACCTCCAGTAAGCCTCGGATTCGGTCTTTACGTCTACACGGCTGCACCGGTTATCCGATGAGGTCATAGAATGTGTAAAAGAAATTTTTACCATGCTCATTCTCAATGATTATGTTGTGCATGATCACACAAGATGTCATGATGTACCAAAAGATCTCCTGGTCCCAAAATCGTGTCGGTTCTCGCACAATATAGTAAATTGGATTTGTAAAATCCGAAAAGATCTCTCAACATCTTTCCTAGCCATGGAATGTGCATTATAGAATTGAAGTTCTTTTTACCTTGAGGGTTTGAAACTGCCTTCACAAAAGTAGCGCACTTTGGTTATACCTCATTTGCTGGTAGTAGCCATAGTTGTATGTGCGGCCATTTTCTTTAAAACTCCACTAGTGGTGATTCATCATTGGCTAACTTTGCAAATATTGATGATTGTTGGAGCACATTGATGTCGTTGCAAGATCGAGGCATACAAAAAAAATGCATTCAAAATCCATGCTCTTGATCAAACAGCTTCAAGAATAATGGGGCATCCTTCTTATGTAATTTACTTGTCTACTCCAAGCTGCATGACAGCTCTTCTACCCAATGCATGCAATCGACTGAGTCGAGCATACTTGATAACCCATGTAGTATGTTCATCTCCAAAATCCTAGCCACACATGAGAATTGGGCGCTCATAAATACTCTGGCCCAAACACTTCAACTACATGCTCCTTTGCTTGAAGAGCCGACCACGTTGTTGCACATAGTTGGAAATATGATGGAACAAATATATGAACATCCTAAATCGGAGTCGAAAGTATCACTCTTGATAGATTGGATTTTGTCCATGTGCGCATCCTGGCTCATCCTACGAAGCACATGCTTGTTTTTATGCAAGATCAACACCAAAGCAATGTCCTCGTCTTCATTCACCCATACTCCTCATCAGACGAGGAATCATCAAACGAGCTCAGCTGCAACCACACAACATTTCCAGTTATACTTCCTCAGTTTCTATATTTCCCACTCCAACCTATCCTAAATTTCCCAAATTTTTCTTCCACCTATCTAAAGGAGAGGTTCTTTGAACAGGTTCGGACTATGTCTTTTCTACTAGACTTTTAAAATCCTTTCTAAGCAACCACCATTTGTCAAATTTATAGCTACTTGATTTGAGATTAATAGAGGTGTCACCGTCCCAAAATATGGAGGCGTGGTGACTACCAATCCTGGTAAGAGCTCGAATAGAAGCTAAGGGGGGAATAAAAATTGTATCAAGTTCAGTATTGCATAAGGCTCTATCTATTGAGATATGATTAAGTATACTTGGTTATTTTCCTTGGTGAAGCGCTTATTTGAAAGCTTAATCTTCAGCAGACCATAGATTAGTAGAAAAGACTTGGCATTTAAACTTATCAATCACACCATTTTTTATCCACTATGCCATAATTATATCTACTTGATTTCTAACTAAGTTAAATTCATGTCCAATAAGCATAGACCCAAAGGTGTTAAGGAGGATGAAATGTAGCTGAGAAATGGACGCATCCTTACTCCTTTGCTTTTTCATGTGAAGATCAATTTCACTACAGTAGAGAAAAAATCAAGATATTTCATGTATATCAATGGAAACTTGGAAAGCATGTGAAGAATCAAATGCAGGTGCATCAAGAAGAGGAAAATAACTAATCACCGGAATTGAAAGCATAACAGGAAGAGGTGCAGAAATGAACACTAGATCAGCCCGTGCTAATTAAAGTTCCTCCGGTTGAGGTTGCAGTTGCGGCTGGCGTGGGCACTATGATGGAGACCGGAACATGTAAGAACAATATGTCAACATTCATCCAGTGGACTAGTTTGGGAAGCAGATCCAATGGACTGGTTTAAACGTGCGTGTAACTACTTCTAGCATCGTTGAGGCTAGCGAGCAGCGCACACGAGTCAAGCGCACGCTTGCTGTAGACGACGCATCGTTGTTCAGTTGTTCGTGGAAGCTGGGGCTCGTGCACAGCTTTGCTAGAGACAAGTAGACATCGATCGTCTTGACTACTTCTAGCAGGTCGGCAACATGCGGTGTAACCTGTGTAAATCGGAGAGACAAGTCTAGCCGGACGGTCACAGCAAGTCAGCAACCACGAAAGAACAAGCTTCGTCCTCACCTTGAACAAATCGATATCTGTTGAACACTTGGCAGGGAAACCATGGTGAAAACTGTCCACCTGGAGAGGCATCTCTGTTGAACACTTGCCAGGGGAAAGGCGCTCGATCGGTAGAAATAATGTTAGTATAAACCACACATTTTTAAAGGGAGTTTCTATTAAGTTAAACAAGGTTGCATAGAAGAAACGATTTCCTGGTGTCCTGCGTAAACTCGTATGCATATCACACTAATTAATCTATCAAAATAGTCAGTGGAGGAGAGTCGCTTTGTAATACCAGACGAATGAACACATTTTCGTTGGATGAGTGATACCATCATATCAATGACAAGACAATGAAAGCTTGTCAAACAGCCCAACCGTTCCGTTCCGAACTTTCGATAATACATTGTCCCCATCACTGTCGCCGAGGAATAGTTATAGTGGCATAAGATCCCGGCTCCCTGCCGTCTTGACCCGTACAAGCATTCTCACCCGTGTAACCCTACCTACCTCTTCCTCGTGGACCTTTTAGAAATTTACGATCCATCGCGTTCGCGCGCACCTTCGTGCAGGAGTACTAGAGTCCATTGGTTGAAGCCATGATCCCGTACGTCTTGTGAAGCCACAGAAGAGAACAAAACAATATCATGAATATGGCCAAAAATATGTCGCTGTCTTAATCCGCACGTCGCTAGCTATGACGCAGCCGCACGTCCAGAGGAAGGTTTCCAGTTCAATCAGTCACAGTTTGGCCGTTACGACTCAGCCAATTCTTCATAGATCAAGCTTTAGTGACTGATACAGACACACAAATACATCACCGGCAAAATTTCGACAGAGATCGTCAGGTCATAGCGATCGCGCTCAGCCTCCGTTCCTCTTCCTCGCGCGCCGGCCAACCAGTATTCCCGCGTGAAAGCTCGCGCAACCGGCCCCCTGCAAGAATCTAACACGTTTTGCTGGGGCTGGTACCACTATGTAACACTCTTATCTCTTCTTCGAACCGTTCATGCATGCGCGTCGTCTCACTGCCATCTCCCAATTGAATCAACTACACAGTTAACCCAAGTCGGCCAGTACATACAACCTTCGTCTGTCACTGTCAGAAATTAACAGGAAAATTCCCGATCGAGTGCCTTATCCTTTCTTAAGGGTACACGAGCGGAATAGATCAATGCTCAGTTGTTTCATCTTCGCCATGCAAACTAGGAAAAGAGACAAGCAGAATTTTGAGTTTTCCAATCAAATTGTGTGTCTACTCCTGGTTCTGCTATTTTATGTTCGACCCTTTTCTTTTTCTTTTGAACGCTCAGAAGCTATTTGCATTTTCAAATAACTAAGAAGAGTTTGAATAACAAATAACATGCTGGCCAGGACCCAAAGGGAAGCCCCCCATGCTTAATCTTGAAGAAAACCGCACATGCCGTGGAGTGATGGTTTCAAGAGGCTCGATCTCGCGTTTGATTGTTCCCAATCTCCCATACCATACCCGATGAATTAATGATGATAGCCACACCCTATTTGGAAGTGTCCGGCGAGATATTGACAAAGTGGGATGCAAGGAGAGGAAAGAAAAACAAGACGGTAAGATTTGGTTGGCGCAGTCGGTAAAGCGACGTCAGAGGTAAGATATGCTCTTGCGACATGCCTGTTGCTATACACGAAAGTGCCCACATGCTGGAGTGAATTAGTAGCAATTTGCGATGATCGACAGATCCCGCTACTGAGGACTAGACAGACAATTGCAAGCGCACCTGAAAAGTCGTTCAAGATCGGATGGTAGAGTGTTGAACTCGACTTTGGAAAGAAATACTTCCTCCGTTCCATACACGCGTACGTACAGATATATGTCCGGATACAAGGAATAAGACATTACATACAACGAACTTTTCCATTGCTTACTTAGAGAGCACCACCGTACATACTTAGTTACATTCAGACGTCTATAATTTTTTTAGAAATAAAGGGTTTCACCCCCGGTTCCATTTAAGAAACCATCAGAGTTGGGTTACAACTTATTCAGGAAACGTTCACATCTAGGCAAAAGCCAAACAAGCAGAAAAGAAACAGGGAACGGCTAAAACAAGACCACAACAGAACAGCTGTGCATCAGCCTAGGAAAACACTACCCTAGTCATAACAGACACGCAGGCTTCCTCCGATGTTCACCAGCTTGATATTCCTCTCTGCTAGACGTTGCGTTAGGCCTTGAATGTCAGCGTTCCAAGCTTCATCTTCAGTAGAAGGGCTCAGGCGACCACCCGGAGCTCGATGCAGATGTGCGCCAGGGAGACCACACAAGGTCACCCAGGGTCTGGCCATAGCAGGGGAGGCGGAGCTCTTGCTAGCAAGTCCATCTCCTTCACCACCGCATCCAAGCTTTCTTTTGTGCCCCCTGAGAACAGGACCTCCATTGGGACAGAGTACATGCCATCATTCTCCAAATTTTCTGCAGGCCAATCCAAGGAGAGCGGTTAAAATAAATGTCATTTCTGGTATTCCAGACGTCTATAATTTCCACCGTATATATCATGTCACAATTAAAACCAGAAACAAAGCAAGCACTGGCACCTACTCCTACGATTCTCACGGAGACAGCAACACAACTGAAGAAGAGTGGTACTAGTGTAGCCTAACACAACAATTACTGGAGATAAATCAATAGATACGGTCGGGCCGCAATGGCCCCTAAACCAAATGTGTTACTTGCGGCAATGAATTCTCAACGGATAACCAATATTGCGGTTCCTTCCGATTCTCCAAAGTCACATGGATTAAAAAGAGATAATTTTTCCTATGCCCTCATATCTTTCAGGTTGACAGACGCCACATATAGACCGAACACCCAGTTGACACAGGACGACGGTGAGAAGCCGGGATGGGTGAGTCACCGATCTGGTAGGTAGCAACACGTATAAATCCATTACAGAAGGACCGGAATAAGAGTGCATAACTGAATACGACAATTTACATACAACATTTTTCTTAATTGCAGATCACCGCAGTTACATAATACTCCACAATACAATTCCACAAGGAGAACCAGTAAAAATAAACAAGCAACGATGATAACCTCCAATACAAGTAAACGGGTTCGACGTACATGAGGGAAACTGACTGCGCAACTCAATGGGCAGTTCCACACTACTTTGACTACTAGATATATCGACTTCATCACACTTAACTAACAAGTTTATTTAGGGGATCATGAAACAGTATGCGTTGCTCGGTTGTTTTCTGTTCATATATACAGAAAGGTACCTGAATAACTAGTTATTAGCATGCGCATCTCCATGTCGATGCAGTGGAGCAGGCATGCTAGCTTAGCGGACGGGATAGACCTTGGAGTTGAACGGGATAGCGAAACCACTCAGGACGACGACGACGAGAAACAAGATGAGGGCGAATGGCAGAAGAGGCTTAGCGAAAGCAAGAGAGGACTGCTTGGAGCAGGATAGCAGGAAGGCGATCGCCAAGCCCACGGTCGCCAAAGCGAGAATGACGGCGAGAAGGATGTAATACGCGGCTGGGTACCGGCCAAAGAGAGGTCCTGCCGCCTGGCCGTGACACAAGGCTTTCAGATCTAAAATCAGGATGAGACAGCAAATCAAGAACAGACGGCTAATCACCTGCGCCCTCGACAGCGAAGCACCTGGAACAAATGACTGCGAGAGTCTGCCAATGATGGCGGCCACTCCGTCTCCGTCAGCGTCGACTTGGATCGTGGCGACATCTCCATCTCCGTCGGCGTCGACTTGGATGGTGGCGGCATATCCATCTCCGGCTCCGTTGGCGTCGCCTTGGATGGTGGCGGCATCTCCGTCTCCGTCGACTTGGATGGTGCCCGCCTCCAAGTCCCTCTCAGACTGCTGCATACCGCTGTGGTGGTGCGGGGACGCCAAGTTCAGGTCGGGCGCCAGCTTCAAATTCTTGTTGGACGTGCCCGCCACTGCTATGGCCGGCGTGCCATCCTGCACGGAGTACAATGACGACGATGATCCGTGGGAGCCGCCGCCGACGAGGACGTGGCGCCGCGAGCCGCCGACAGTCCAGCTCCGGTGGCACGTCTTGCAGGAGTAGCACGGATGCAGGAGGCTGTAGTTGTTGTAGTAGCAGAACTTGGTGTTGGCGGAGTTGCACCGCGGGCAGTTGATCTTCATCTCCTTCTGCGACCGCGGCTGGGTGCTACCCGCGTCCGCATCCTTACCCACCACTGCTATGGCCGGCGTGCCATCCCGCATGGAGTACGATGACGAGGCTGATCCGCGGGAGCCGCCGCGACAGTCCAGCTCCGGCGGCACGTCTTGCAGAAGTAGCACGGATGCAGGAGGCTGTAGTTGTTGTAGTAGCAGAACTTGGTGTTGGCAGAGTTGCACCGCGGGCAGTTGATCTTCATCTCCTTCTGCGACCTCGGCTGGGTGCTACCCGCGTCCGCATCCTTACCCGCCACTGCCATAGCCGGCGTGCCACCCCTGACGGGCCCCGCACGGACCAACGCCGACGACGGTGCCTGCGGCAGCTGATTCGGATTTGGCCCTTGCACTTGCAGTTGCAGGTTGGCGCTTGTTCCCATCGGCATCATCTCCATGGGCTTGAGAATGGGTGGGAGGGGGAGTTCGGTGGGATTGAGAGCGAAGAAAGAGAGGTTCAGCTACCAGGCTTCGAAGATTTGAGAAGCGGGAAACTTGTGTGATCGCTATTTATAGCAGGAGTTTGAGCTGGGGGTTGGTGAGCAGCAATCGAGGACAAGCACTACAGACAACTGCACTGAGAAGTGGGGCCCATTAGGATAGGTTCCGTGCCGGCTATATGACGTACGCTTGGATGTATAGCTTGTTCATATATACGGAAAATAAGTTTACTTACATTGGTTTGAGTTTACATTTTCAGTATGTGAGAACGTGCATTTTCAGTTTTTTTTCTTCCATAAAGAGCAACATATTAATATAAAAACTAGCAATAGTCTCTGAATCAACTCAATATTAAGAGCAAGTCAACACATTCTCCCAAACTTCATGGAAGAATCAGTTAGAGAGCTAGAAGATGCACTTCGGACTTCTGCACGAGTACAAACTACACTGGAATAAAAAACCAGGGTAGCTAGTCACTCCGTTAGTGAGGAAAGAGATAATGGCATTTTAGCAACCGCTTTGAAATTCTCATTCTTATGCTTCGAGCTGCTTCCAAAAACAAAACCGCTCAACATTGATCCGATTGAACTTCTGACTCCTCGCCCCTCCACCCAGACCTGTGTTGAATCCCCTTTTTGCTAGATAGTACACGAAAGGGGTCGCGCTCGTTCTAGTGCGTTTTAGTATAATACCGAAAATTCCGTTATCACTTTTTTTTAATCCTTGGTTTTAAAGTAGTTCATAAATCTAACAGTGTTCGGTTTCTTTGGGGTTCGTGAATAGGGGAACTGGTTTAATTCAATGAGTAGGTAAAATGCTTTCACCATTTAGGCATTGGATTTGAGTAGTATGCGCCTTTGGCTATTTCCTCCTGCACACAACTATATTATTAAAAAAAGAAAAAAAACACAAAAATGGCATCCAAGTGTCAAGATGAGCGACATCAAACACCGCTCGAACAGCGCATGTATTGTGAGATTGGTCCTCCAACAGTGACACCTTTTTGAAAGGAACGTCTAAGCGTCATCATTGTCGGATCCAGTCAGTAAGAACCAAATCAAAGTTTTCACTAGGAGAGCAAGTTTGAGTAAACTCCATGCAATTCCTTCAACAAGATAACGATTAATATACACCATTATTACCTGATACAACCAACAAAGGTTAGACACAAGACCTGGGACTCATGGAGCACCACCAAATCTCATCCACCATGTGTTGCCGCCTCCACATACGAAACCGCCACATTCGAACCTTGCCGAATACAAATTGAGTGGCATGACGCCTACATCGTCTTGATGGTTTGTTGTTGCCCGAATGTTCGACTCGTCCATCCATGACCGAGGAAGCACATGCCATGGACCCAAGATATGAGACAAAAATGGCATGGAGTGCTTTTACTAGCGACGACTTCATGTGTCATCAACGAACACATCTGCCTTACCACACGAGCAATATTACCCCAGACCAGCAAAACAGGATGAAGCGAACCTAGTCCGCCAAATATTCCCTCGTCATGCGGCCATTTCAGCACTACGTCGTCACCTCCGGTGGCTTCAGAACACATTCTAACATGTGGTGTCCTCTGCAGCCTTCAGATGTGGATCGGGATGAGAACATCCAGCAGGCAGCAGTCGTAGCAACGCATCGGATGAAGCAGGTTACCCATCACCACTACATCCTGGACGTGGGCAAAGTACTCCATAGTGTAATGCATCAGCCGATGTCTTCACGTTCAACACCGCCGCCATCTCACGCACCTCTGCCTTCCTCTCGCATCCACCGCTTCCCTCTTGCCACCGTCCCTCCAGCTGGAATTTAAATCCACATGGAGGCCCAACACCATCATTCGGCGGCGGCGAGATGAGGATGATTTGTGGAGGGGTGTTATGGGCCCCTTAGTTCTTGGTCGCTGCCCATGTCGCCCGTCCGAACAACGTGGGGGGGGGGGGGGGCCTTTTTTTTCTTCAGTTCCAATAACATTGGAGAAAGTCTATTGGTATGTTATTTTTTACTATATAATCACGAATTCTTCCACGAGACATAGAAATACCACAACTGCGTTGAATACCATTTAACCCCATAGTTAACAAATTCTACAACATGAAATAGGTAAGCTCGTGTTGCTTAACATATATATTCACATCACAAAAAGCGATTAAAAATCAAATGAGGTTAGCTTTCAGTCACCGGCCCATGTCCACAAATGATTTTCTAACCCATTCCCATTGTTGTCTTGCTGTCAAAATGCGCCGACGAGGACGGGGTGGAGAGAAGCACTGCCGCTGCATGAGAGGAGGGGTAGGAGAGAAGCACCGTTACCGCAACCTGCAAACCTCCCGCAAACCACCGGGCGAACTACATGTTGGTCGTCGGGGCTTCCCCAACCACCTCCTCCGCTGGTCTGACATCCAGTCGACCATCCCTCAAAGGGACCCCTTCTTCTACAACGCTATAATAGGAAGTACAATAAGGTACAATCACCGGACTATAAAAATTTAAATAATGTATTTATACATGGAGGAGAGATGAGAGGGAGAGAATGGAACTTGTCTCTCATGCAAAAGCCACTTGTAGCACGTTCTTCTAATTAATTTGTGAGAGTGAAATATGGGTCATGTCTTAATAAAGTAGTACAGTTTATAGCTAACAATTATACACGTTGGTTATAGACTTGTTTATATATGACCTTGCAATACCTTATAGCCAGTTGTTGGATGTTGACTCTACTACTGAACTTGCTCTAAGCCATCTCCACCTCTAAAACCTGCTTAGTTCCTTCAAAGCCAAAGTACGACTATGTCAGCCTGGCTTCGGCTCGGTCAAGGTTTACCGGTGGGCGGTGGCGCGTCGGCCAGCACTCTCGGTTGGTACTATGTAGCCCCACTCTCTCTGGTTCTCTCCCTCTCACTCTCTCTGGTTCTCTCCCTCTCACTCTCGGTTTCTGTACGGTGAGGCCCATGCAGGTGGAGAAGAAGATAACTTGATACGGGGTAACGCGCTTTGGTTCAATCCGGTCGGCTCAATCGTAGGCACGGTTAGCCCCCAAAGATCCATATCGGAAAAAAAAAACTTGTACTGCACATGCATGGTAGTCATGCAACATTTTTGCCATAAGAAGACTATTGCTTCAGTCCCCTAATATGAAACGTTTTGTCAAACTATTTTATCTTGCCAAAACGTACTCCCTCCATTTCAATGAATAATGCATATAAATTTAATCAGAAGTCATATTCTGGATGAAGTAAATTAAACAAAATAGCAACTTTTATAATATTGGATAAACAGATTATAATTATTTTTTATGGTAAATCTATTGGTGTTGATCCGGTTTCTTAAATGTTCATATTGTTCTTCTAAAACATTGGTCAAACTTAGAGTTTTTTACTTTTGCCTAAACTTATAAAGCTTATTCATTGAAACAAAGGTAATATTATATTAGAGGGCAGAGTGAGCATATGCTTATTTTGAAGTCATGGGTGAACGTAATATAGGTCACTCGAAAAAAACACTTAACTGTTCGCTGCATGTTTTTGCGTCCGACGCACAGGATTAAGGGCACAAATGTCTGGTCGGCCGGGATTCTGTTCCTAGCGTCGCCACGTTAGCTCTGCATTGTGAAAGCTTTTATATATGCTGAGCGCATGGTGTTGGAGCCTGCTCTCCATGTAGCTATTCATTTTAAACATTCAAAAATGTATTTTATAGTTTGAAAAATATTCATATACAAGTAATGATGTACATCAAGTGTGCAAAATTCCAATCCAAAATTAGACAAGGTTTGAAACCTGAGTTCCAAAACGACTTTTTGTGCTCATGAGTCATGACTTACAGCTACACTACTATTATAATCACGCTGTATCAAAATATAAGATGTTCTACCTACTTTTGCCAATCCATAGGAGTAGGATCGAATCTAAGGGGATCTATTGTTATCTTTGGCCACGATTCTGTCACACGGAGCCGACGCGGAGGATCGGATAGCTTCGCGCAGCCATCGTTTCTCGAGAGGGATCCACGGTCGTGGCGTGTTAATCTATGGGATGCATGGACGGAGGCAATCGATCTGGCAGCTGATTCTGTTCAAACGACCAGGGGCAATGTCGAGAAAGTCCATTATCGCGTCGGCCGGAGCAGCGCTGAACTGGAGGTGCTCTCCACGCGCGAATTTACTGGCCCGTCGCCGTGTCCCGCCGTCGATCATGTATATGCTAGCTCCCGACGATCGCCGGCCGGCTCGTCGATCGGTGTTCGTTGGGGCTACAGCCGTGAGGGCATTTCCAGCCATGCCCCCAGGAGCCTCCCAGGAGGCCTTTTTAGCGCCGGCGGTAGCAAAAAGTGCAAAAAAACCACCCAGTCGTGCCCCCAGGAGCTCAAAAAACGCCGTTTTGCGCCGAATTAGCGCCGGCGCCCCAGGCCAAACCCAAGCAGCTGGGTTCGGCCTTGGGGGCCGATTGCATGCGCCAGGCCCACAGGTCAGCCTCTCTGCTCCCTCTCTCTCCTTCTTTTTCTCTCCCACCCCCACGTGCCCTCTCTCTCTTCCTTTCTTTCTCCACAACCGCCCGTCTCTCCCCATTTTTCTTCGCCACCGACGGCGTGCCCGTGGCCGTCCCGGCCATATGGAGCAGGAGCAGCAGGCCGTCACCGAGGCTCGTGCCGCCATGGTCGCGGGGCGGAGTGCTCGGAGGCGGGCGGCGGCCTAGCCAGGCGAGGTCGGACTCGGCCGCCGTGGTCGCGCTGCGGCCGCCCAGCTCGTGGCTCTGCTCCGTCCTCTGCCGATTTCGGCCATGGCGGCTCTGCTCCGTCCTCTGTCGATTCCGGCCATGGTGGCGGCCTAGGCGGGGTCGGACTCGGGCCTCGCGCCTAGCGCGCCTGGCCCCCATGCCTCGCGCCGGAGATCCGCCCTCCACATCCTCCACCGCAAGCGGCCGCCGGCCACCCCTGCACCAGCGCGCGCGGCCACGGGCGTTCCCTGCTCGACGGCGCTCCATGATTGGCAGGGCGTGCTTCTTCTGGAACTTGACCGGGATCTGGAACGGCGCGGCTCAGGGCGTGCTTCTTCTGTCGTCGATCCTCAACACCTTCATGGCTGGTCCGGCGTCTGCCGCCATCGTCCGCCAGCAGCGCCGCGCATTCCAGTACCGGTGCGGCAGATGACGGCCATCTCCAGCCTCGAGACCATGGATGCCGACGTGTGCAACGGCGTGGAGGACACGCGGGTGTCGCTCGTCATCGTGCCGTTCCATAAGGAGGAGCGCTACGACAGGCGCATGGTGTGCCGCCGCGACGGCCGCCGAGAGCTCAACCAGCGGATCCTGGAGAGAGCGCCGTGCACCGTTGGGGTCTTCGTGGAGCGCCGCGTCGGTGCCATCGCCGGCCTCCACCCGCCTCCGCCTTCGCCGGCGAGCGCGGAAACCAGTTCTCCACGCCAGTACGCCGCCCTGGATGTATCTCAGATTTTTTTTTTTTTTGACTTCATCATCTTGGGGTCCTGGGTGGGGTGTGACTGGGAAAATCACAACCCCAACATCCTCTTTTGCGCCGGCGCTCCCCCGTCCCGTCCAAAAAGGTGTATTTTTTCATCCTGGGTTCCTCCAACGGCTGGAGATGCCCTGACGTTTCTTTTTTCCTTTTCTTCTCGCAAATGCGAGTGCACCGTCTTTAGCATTTTGAAACTGTATGAGGTATAATTTATGCTATCTCGTATAATCACGTTCTATTAATACGAAATATGTAGATAACTCTAAATGTTCATCTAAATAAAATATAATATAATAAGGAAAAATAATAATTCGATTTAATTTAGTGCTCAATGCTGATTATGTAATACATATCTATATTGATGTCTATATTTATCATTCCTACATGATATTAAATAAGTAATGGATAAACATTCTGACACCATTTTATAGATACATGATCTATAGTGCCATGTTTTTAATTTTATGTGATAATCCCTCCATTCCAAAATGTAAGTCGTATTTTGTTTCCTTTGACCGATGCTTTGACCTAGAATTACTCATTTAACATGTGTCTTATGTGATAGAAATCAAAACTTTAAAAAAACACTTTTGAGTAGCAATAAAATAATATAATTTAACATGTAAATTTTCCACATCTCTCTTTTTTATGACGTGTTGTGCGGATATTGTTTTTCATATTTTAATGTTTATGCAAAAAATGTTGTGGTATACTCATAAAAATTTGGCATTATAATGTTTGTTTTTTCATTAAGAATTTTCCATACCCTTTCTTTGACCCTATTGCTTTTAATATATAGTATATAGATGTGAGGTTTAATGAGTTTTCTCTCTCATGAAAATTGGACACATGTCACTATGGGTCGTCTACCGTTTAAATTTCTTCCGATGACCATCTCCTTTAACAACAATTCAGGCACCGACATGCACGAACCACAAATTCAAGTTTTGTTGTGTAGTTCAGGTACCTTCATCCTTAGAATTGTGTAAGCTAGACATAGTGAAACATTAGAGATGCAAATACATTTTCCTTAGTCTCAAACAAAACTTTAGATATCCTATTAGGACCACACAATCTAGATGATCAAAAGTACCAACTTGATCGGTTGAAAAAAAAGACCACGCCATCTAGATGATCAAAAGTATGGACTTGATCAATTGATTTTAAATTAATGTATCAAATCGATATGGGAGTTACATTTGGATTAGGACCCGCTGAATGACCTATTTATGAGTAGAGTGCATCCAGTTGTTATCTTTATAACTACCTACATATTCTCTGATGGTTTAAAGGTTGTAGCATTGAACAAAGACATTTCAGATTGCACTATAAATAAATGGTCAAGTTGTGTTTTTAAAGAGTGCAATTATATTAAACTTGTGCGGGAGTAGTATAATTACATGAATTGCTGAAGTTTGTTGTTAAAAATTATCAATGCCCCAAGATCTAACCATATGGAAAAAATTCTTAAATTAAATGTAGTAGACAATCGGGTGTTCATAGTTTTCCTAATTAATATGCAGAGAGTATGGTATTGTTCTGTTCTGAGGAATATTTTAGCAAAGACTTGCTGGATATATTTTAGACTCAACCATGCACATCTATAGATCAATACACTCAATTCTATATTGGCCATTTATACTTTCAGCTTTAATTGGCCGCAAATCAAAATCTAGTATAACCCTGATGTGCTGATTCCTGCTGCTGACGTACGCATGCATAGCTCCTATCGAGACGGCAAAACAGCTATGAATCTACAAAGAGACATTGCAAGTCAGATTTGTAAAAGAAAAACAATTTGGTGCATGGTGTCCTGGTCCAACACGTATTGGATAAGGACTTGTGCTACTCGTTTTTTTTTAAAGGAAATTGTACTACACGTCACGTTTTATGTTGCACGTAACACATCAGATATTCTCTCATAATATGTTTGTACGTGCCTCTCTATGATGTTGTACGTGACAATTTTTGCATAACACGTTTCAGCTTTAAATCTGAGCCATTAAAAAATCTTATCTTTTTAGGCTATGTGGATTAACGTGGTGTCTCGAAAAACTCCCTCATTTTGCGTTTAGTATATAATAGATAGATTTGCAGAGACTTAGACGCGACAAACCAAGGCTGGACCTTTCTTTTTACCTGAAACAAACTATTTTGCCAGGCAGGTATATGTAATAAACTCCTTTTCTGAAAGGAGGGAAATTCAGTCCTCTGCACGGCTTGGTGTACATCCATCTATTAGCGCACAATATATATATTTTTCATAGAAATTAAAAGGTTCCAGGGCACAGAAACTGAGAAAAGTCTTAGGGTGCGTCACATAGGCCATATGGCTTGGCTGGCCCGGGGCAAAAAGAGTGATGCAAGCAATGTGCTAGGTCACCCAGGCAGGTTTACATCACATATGTGAAGTAAACTGGTGATGTCACACTCACACATGGCCTATCCTGATGATCTGATCATGATCCCGGTCCAAATTGACCAAAATAATTCTCTGTCCCACCTAGCAACCGTGGCATAGGTTATATCATGTAGTAATGGACAGCC